>CM029564.1:29376029-29892388 GCA_017309665.1 Coelopa frigida
TAATCGTTCCATCGATTCTTTCATCAATACTTCTCTCGGTTATTCCTTCGATCGTCCCAGAGTTCGATTTTTGAAAACTACTCATCGATCGTCTCATCGTTCCCACCGATCGATCGATCGATCGATCGCTTGTTCGGTTTATTCCAGCTTCCACATCATGTTGACAACCTTTGGATTTCCCTCTTCCTTTTTTCTCATGTTTCTCCACCTTCTCCTCCTCCTTCTCCTCCTCCTTCTCCTCCTCCTTCTCCTCCTTTTTCCGCTCCTCATCCTACTTTACGAATCTCTGAGGATCGTCAGCAACACCGCCCCTGTCATGATCCTCGTCACTCGGATGTTGTTCTTCTTGTCCGTCTCCTCTCTCTCCCTGTCTGTCTGTCTGTCTGTCTATCTATCTATCCCTCTCTGTCTGTTGCCTCCCCCTTCTCTCACTCTCTCTCTCTTCCCTCTTCGTTGCAACTGTCATTTGAATAGTCACTCAGAGGTTATTTATTTGCGCATTCAATTGCCAAGAATGACGGAACGAAAAAACGTACGATGACAACGTCACAGACAGACAGACAGACAGAGAGGGAGGCAGGAAGGAAGGAAGGGGGAGAAAGAGACAGAGCGAGAAAGACAGGGAGACAGGGGGAGAGGAAGATTGGAAGTAGGAGGTAGACTTAAGAAAGAAACCGACGAAAATTCATGGCGAAATAAATTGCGAATCCAGGAGTCGGGAATCCGAACGATGCGCCAGGAAAGCGGTCGCCAATGATCTCCAACAACAACAACAACAACAACAAAAATAATAACAATAACAACAACTAAATCAACAACAAAATAATAGCAACAACAACAACGTAAACATGCACCACTACAACAACAACAATTCCGGCCGATTCCCGAGACCCGAAGATGAATCGCGGCGACAGCGAAAAATGTCATTCGTATGTAAATTCCTTGCGAGAATGCAGTTAATTCGCTTATTTATTTGATTTTCTGCAAATACTTTTCTTCCCTCCATCCTCTCCTCCTTCCTTCCCCTCCTTCCCTCTCACCTGCCCTTCCTCTTAGCCACCGGATCCAGTCATCGCTTTCAACATTGAAAATAATATCAGATATAAAAGATAAACGAAAAACTAAAACTTGAAAATAATACTTAACAATTTTAATTAATTTAAAAAATATGTAAAAATCATTTTCCAAGCTGTATGGTTTCTTGGGAGGAATAGTGAAATTGTAAAAATTATTTCCTATATAAAATTTTTCTTTATAAAAATGCATCCGTCCCATCGCAAAGACTGATGATTAACTGGAAGAGTAACTCTCGTGAATGAAACAACGGACCGCCGAGGATCGCCGACCAGAGCCCGGCCACCGGGACCTCCCGACTGACCGACATCCGTGTGGATAGCTGTCGATGAGAGTTGTTCGATTAAATAAATCGATTCTGCATAATTTTTCACTTAGGAACATTTCATTCGCTCGAAGGGCCGGGGGCGCCGGTCTGAGAGGGCGGGGCGGACGATGCGTCACACGTGTCGTCGATGGCCAGTGTTGCACGGGCGGAACGCGGTGAGGCAACAAATAAACAACAACATCACCACATCGACCCAAATTTTGGCGCAATTTGTCACAATTTTTGTTGTTCTTGCTGCTGCTGCTACTTTATAAAATATGAATTTTTTGTTGTAATTTTGCATTTTTTTGTTTTTGAATTTCGAACGCTCATTAAAATTGCCCTCCCCCTTACAAAGGCAACAACAACTATAAGAACAAGAACCATAATAACAAAAAAATCGAAGAACAAAAAAATGGAGAACAATAAAAACAAGAACAACATCAACTACCAACAAATTTATCTGCCTGCAAGTGAAGACAGTGGGCGTGGCAACAGCGATTTGTTTTGGTGATCGATTAAGTCCTCGCTTTCGGAGTCATACCATTCTTCTTCTTCCTTCTTCCGCCTTCTTTTTCCTCCCTTTCTTTCTCCTGAAGTTTTTGTTGCTTTCGTTTATTTTTGGTGAATTTTAAAACTTTGTGCGCTTTTTAAAATTGAGTCATAAAATTTTATATAGCGCGAAAAATCGTTGATTCCCGGACCAGATTCCGATTTTTTCATTATGAAATTGTGAAGTTTCGGTGGGAGGAACCAACATAAAAATGCATTTCTTTTATAACTGTATTATGGTGAAAAGTTGAAAATGTTATTGAACGATTTCGATCTGAAATCAGTTTCCATAAAAATAAATATATTTTTGTGTGGTGGCAATTTTTATAATTTCTTATTTTTGATAGATTGTTGAAAGAATCGATTTTTATTGAGATTTTAATAAAATCGATTTTGTTTAAGATTGCTAAAATCGATTTCGTTAAAATTTTAAACAATGTCGATTTTTAATTTCCATTTCATTTAGTTTATAAATTAAGTTTGACATTATCTCCAAAGCATTTAAATTTCCAGTTCTTTTTTCACTTATCTTAAATTGTTTGCAATTTATATAAATTGTGCATGCATTTTTTTACGCATTTTTAGTTCGGCATTTTATTCTTTTGCTTCCCTCCTCTTCACACGCGCTTCCACTTTATTTACATTTATTTTACGCGTTTCGTTTATCGCCTGCCTCTTATCGCATTTTATTTATTGTGGCCCTTGATTGAATGTGACTGGAGCTGCTTTATGCAAATTTAATTTAAATAATTTTAAAGTTTTTGCCCGTATTTTTTTTTGTTTTTTTATTCAATTTTCTTTGTTTTATCTTTCATTAAATTGTATGATATTTCAAAAATAAATGTTCATGAAAGCTTTTATCGTCGGTATTATGGCAGTTATTGTTGTCTATGTTTATTCAACATGTTGAGGCCTTTGAAATGGACAAAAACACATGTTGTTGTTTTCAATTAGCGTCAATTTCAATTCATCTTGAATAAAGTGATAACAATGAAAATAAACATACAATAATAATGAAATTACATTGTTGCAGTTGAGAAATTCGAAAAGTGGCGCCAGAGATAAAATATTGATGCATTTAACACCGACCCAATCCAATCACAACGAAATTTTCAAATTTAATCTTAAGATAAACGAAAAGTATAAATAATTTTCTTTTTAATATTTTTATCAATTTTATTTTTAAAATCTTAAGTCAACAATATAATGACCACAAACTTTTCGTACCCAAAAATAGAAACACGCAATTTCATCATATGTAATTTTCTACAATTATAGATAGATTAATTAAATATTAAATATGGAACCTCTGTATGGAATCTTCTCAAGGCCTCTCACATCATCAAAGTGAGCTCGATGTCAAGTTCGAGACATTTTTTTCGTGTGCTCCATTTTTTCGCAGCGGAAACAACAACGCAGAAAAAAAACAAACAAATACCATGAGAAACAGAACAGGAGGAGAAAAAAAATGCAAAAGCAATTTCAACAAAGACAAAAGAGCCTTCAACAACAACAAGAATAATAGCAGAAACAAAAAAAAACAACAGCAGCAATAACAACAATAACGAAGTAAGTAATAATAATAATGCTTGACCGTAATTATTATTTTGTTCTTTTTGTTGTTGTTTGGGGCACTTGAATTTTTTTCGGACTTGTTTGATTCAAGTGTTGCTATTGTTTTTGTAGGTAGTAGCCATTGTTGTTTGCTAGAGTAGTCAGTGTTGAATTTTTTTAATAATCTGAATTTTATTCCTGGCTTCAACTTCAAATCTCAAAAGAATGTTAATTGCTTTCAGAGTTCGAACAAAGATAACTCTAAAATTCTTGTGATTAAATTGTAATTATTTCAATTTAAGCATGAGAATATAATGTGAAATTCCGATTAGTCACAGAGACAATTTTCCATTTATGGACAATTTTTTGAAATTTTTGAAGTTTTTTTTGAAATTTCGATTTTTATTTTATTTTTTTTTTTTAATTTTCTATTTTTTTTTTTCTACTTTTTATTTTATTTGAGATTTTTTCTCAGGAACTTAAGCAACGAATAAACTTTTGGTATTTTATATTCTTTGAATTCGCTTTAACATTGAGCATTTTATCCGCGCTTTTGTGATTACTATTATTTTTTTTTGTTCACCTTCACCGACAGCCGCCGGAAAGTGAAGGGAGTTCGCCGGTTGTTTGCAAAAGGTTGAATCTGGCCAGCGACGGGGTCATGTGGAGTTTTTTTCATTTCAGTTTTTTTTTTGACTTTGGGTTTTTTCTATATGTCGACTGTTTTACAAGCTGGTTAAGTTTTGATATTTTTGGCTCCATTTTAAATAAATAGTATGTGATTTCAAAATTATAGTAATCTTTAATTTAATTTCCATAATTTGGTATTTTGCGGACGAATTTTGTTTGGCAAGAAAGACTTAAGGTACAAACTTGGGAGACGAAACAATGCGCGTTCGTCGCTTAAGTCTTTTGATTTGATTGCCATTGTTTCATTGACATTGTTTTGTTTTTTTGGAGTTCAGTGTTAAGTGAAATAAAACTGAAATTATCAATTTTAAAATATAAGAATTAAACTTTTCAACTAAATTTTTACGGATTTTTATTTTGATTTGTTTCAAGCGAAAATTGGACTGATATTAATATCAAATTATTGTTCATTTTGAAAATGTTTGTATAATTTTTTTTCAAAATTTCATAACCGATGTACAAACAACAAAGACTACAGAACAACAACAAAGAAATTGTTTTCTCGCCAGACGTTTCGCATTCCTTCGTCGATGACTCTCGCGATGACCCGGGCTTGACGTGGCCATTTGCACCGAGGTGTTGGCGAAGGAATAAATTTTCTCAGACTATTACTTTTATTTTAATGGAATTGTTATTATGAAGTTATTGTTAATGGAATTGTTGTAAATGCAATTGTTGTAAAAGAAATTGTTGATATCAATCGTATTTTTGTTGTTACTAAAAAGGTTTTCTCAGTTGTCGTCGTCGCCTCGTGAGTTATGAAACTTTCGTGAGAGTTTCGAAAAAATCCAAAAATTCAAATTGTTGTTGTTGTATAGTTCATTCATCTGTATGTGTGTGGGTATGTGAGGATTGATCCTTATTTATGGAGCTTTATTAAAGTCCATCGAGATGGTATAATTTTGGCTCTTACAACTATAATACGAACGATAATGCCAACGAAAACAAAACCAAAAACAACACCAAAAACATGAACACTAAAAACAATAACAATAACTACATGAGATGAACAAAATGATGATAAATGTAAGAATTCATTAATGTGTTTTCATTTTGTTACGAATTTGCAATTTATCAGCCACAATAACAATAATATAAAAACAACCGCTATAGCAAATGAGGTAAAAAAAAAGCAAAAACACGATGACAAAAAATGAGAAACAAAAACAATGACAAAAACTTGAAATAAAAACAATGACAACAACGTGAAATGGAAACAGTGACAAAAACGTGAAATAAAAAGAAACATTGATCAATGACAAAAACATGAAGACATGTTACAATCACTACTCGTAGAAAACAATAGCACCCACAACAAAAACAACAACAGCAACAGCAATAACAAAAATAACAACATTAAAAGCTACCAAAAATAACAGATCTTTGAATTTTGACCGCTTTTGCTTCTTCACATTTTTTTTGTTGATTTGTAGTGATGTTTGTTGTTATTGTAGTGATAATTTTTTGTTATTGATTTTTGTTGTTTTTTTTTATCTTTGCTGACATTTTTGTTGTAAACGTCTTTTTGTTTACGAATTCCTCAACGCATGAATTACGAAAACATTCGAAATGCTTCATAAATTATCATTTGTCGTTGGGCCACCAGGAGAAGAATTTGATGATGATGATCTTATTGTTGTTGTTCTCTTTGTTATTCTTGTTAATTATTTTTTAATTTGTATATGAATATTTAAATTTCATAAGATGAAATTCAGAATTTTACACATTTTTGAAGTTTCTGCAGTTCGGGGAATTTTTGTAGATTTATCAAATCATGTCGAAACTTACCATTTTAAATGTCTGCTGGTATTCTTTTATGCTTTTTAGGTTTTACAATTTAAATTTGTAATTTAATAAAATTTTATTTTTTATACACTTTTAACCTTTTCAATCTAGAGATTTATTTTTATTTGCAAATATCAATATTTATTTGTATTTTCAATTATTTCTTTTTTTCTCAAATCTTAAAATTTCTTCACTTATTCCTCTTGATTTTCAATTATTATTCATCACTTCTTATATCACAATTTTTTTTTTACATTCTTAAATTCCAATATTTAATTTGTTATTTCATATATTTATTATTTATTTATTTATTATATTATTTATATTATTTTTTGTTTATATTTTCATTCAAATTTTCGCAATTAAATCCAATTAATTATTTTTTACTCATTATTTTCCTATTTTGTATCTTCTTCTTCCTGCTTTGCCTAAAACGATGCAAAATTTAATTTTTGGATTTGTATAAACATTTTTTTTTTCACAAATCGTAACTCTTCCGCGAAGTTTTAACGCACTCCGGCAACGCTTATGGTTGAAAACAAGTTGTTGTACAATAAAAACTTGTTGACTGTGGTGCGAGAAAAACTTATGGAAATCGGGAAAATGTTATGGGGAAAATAAATCAATTTTAAATCGGAGAAAAAATCATTAAGAAAATGTTCATCAAAATCTAAACAAAATCTTTGGAAACGAAATCTCATGGTCAGAAGCATCCTTTTTGTTGCTTTTGTTTTTGGTTGTATCCTTTGCCTTGAAGCAGGTAGCACGTAGACCAACAGGAAAGAGAGAGAGAGAAGGCGAAAGACAAGGGGAGAAATCAATCGAGCGAATCGAATCGGATGGCGAGAGCCACGAGGAACAGGTTCAAAGGATACGGAGAGAAGAGAGAGAAAGACAGAAAGAGAGAGACAGGAGGAGAAAGAGCAAGAGAAAGAGTGATTACGAAATGGGTTGGTGAATTTCAATCGCTCGTTGGTGAAAATTTGAGTGAAATTGAACCGAAGTTGAAATTGAAGTCAAATTGATATGAAATTGAACTGTAGTTCAATTGAAGCCTGTAGGTCGATAGAAAAAATTTCATTATGACTTCAGCCAAAATATTTCAAGTCTTATTTGAGAATTCCTTCATAAGAAAAAAAACGAACAGAAAATTGCAAAAAACTCCGTGCGAAAATTCCAGACGAAAAGCTTAAGTAAAACTTAACATAAGAAACGAATTCATGGAAAATACGTGGGAAAGAATAATTTTTGTTGTTATTCTTATTTATCGAGATTCCCAACAACGAAAATGACAACGACGACAACAACAACAACAAAAACTGTCGACGCACCATTGATAACTATAATTAAAATCGGACGTTTTGAATTTAATTTGCACGCAGATTTTATGCTGTTATTTTTTAGTTTATTTAAATTTTTTTCATATTTTTTGTTAATGATTTTTAGTTGTAGATTTTTTATCTTTTTGTTGTTGTGTTTGTTGGTGTGTTTGTTGTTCTTTTAGATATATTTTTAGTTTTTGCATTCGCATTAATTATTGAACTTCTCGATTGCCAACCGCCGGCACCCGAAGGGATTCTTGGCCAAGAACAATCTTCCAATTGTGGTTGATGGCTTTCTAGTTGTTGTTGTGTCGTTTTTATTATTGTTGTTTTCGTTATTATTATTGTTGTTTTATTATATTGTTATTGTAAAGAGGAGTGATTTTCATCGATCGACGATATTTATATTCGGCATCTGACTTCATTATCTAAGAAAATATTTATTCAATCGATCGATCGATCGATCAACGATGAACGATTGACATCAAGCGACGGCGACGTTCGAATTAATTCGTGAGATGAATTTTCTTCCGAATATGGAGAGTGCGATTTTTTTATCTCTTTTTGATAAAGTTTTGAATTTGTTGTTATATGAATTTTTATGCAAAATTTGTATTTTAAAATAAATTTTGAATTTTTATTCCACAAAAAGAAATGAATTACACGAAATGTGAAATGTTTATTATTTTTAATTTTTATGACTGAAGTTTTGTTAATTTAATTTATTTATTAAATTATCATTTGTTGTAATTCTTTGAAAAATGAGACTGGCGGCAAACAAAAGACTCAAGACACGAACGCGTGGCCGTATCCAAAATCCCGAAAACTGGATTTTGTGTGTTTTTTTGTTGGTTTTTATTTTATTATTTCGTAATTTCCTGAGCATTTAATGAAATTTTCCGGAAAACTCTTTGAAAAGTCGCAATAAAAATTCTCGAGAGACAAATTGTAATAAAAACATTCACAGAAATGAAACAACAACAACAAGAGTAAAGTGGGAGCTAATTGAAAGAAAGCCATGAAAGGGCAAAAAGAAGTGAAGAGAGCCGATAAAGAGAGAGCGAGAGAGACAAATACAAGAATTCGATGGAAAACGAGTCGAGCAACTTTTGAGCCGAACGCGAGGCGGACAACAATTTCAACAACAACAACGACGTCGATTACAACGAGTGGCAGCAAAAGAAGCAGAGCCAGTGGATGATGAAGAAGACGACGAAGAGATGGAGAGAAGAGGCCGTAGTGGTAGAAGAACAAGCAAAATTGGACAAAGAAGAAGAAGAAGCATTGAACGCTAAAGAAGAAGAAACATTGAACGATGGAGATGAAGAAACATTGGAAGAAGCCGAAGTAAAGTTTTATTTAATTGCAAAGAGAAATGAGAAAAAACAAAAGAAACTCGCAGAAAATAAAAATGGTGGGAAGCGTGGGGAAAAATGAGAGAAAAAATAAAAATAAATTCAAAAAGTCAGAAAGAAAAAATCCAAGAGAAATAAATTATGGAAAAAAAAAATATTTAAAAAAAGTATGAAAAAAAAATTATGGTAAATAAAATTATTAAATTAAAAAAACAAATTACAAAAAAAATTAAGAAAAATTTCAACGAGAGAGAAAAAATCAGGGGAAAAAAAGCAAAGGAAAACGCATGAAAAACACTGAGAAATTCCGATGTGCAAAAAATTTACAACAACGACGAAGTCCAAGATGGAGAGAGAGAGAAAAGAAAAATAAAAAAAAAACACTGAGAAACACGCTTAGCACAGTTACGAGAGACAGAGCCACCGATCGAGCATTTTCCATAAGATTTTGCATACGATTTTTCTCAAACAATTTCTCATTTTGTTTTAGAGAAAATGAGAAAAATTTTTTTTTTTTATTATTTATTATCTCTGTTTTATTTGTTATTCTCTTGTTTTATTTGTCTGGGAATGTTTTTTATATATCTTTGTTTCTTTTTTTTAACAATTATTCTTCAATATCCACACGATTTTTTCAGTATCTCGTTTTATAGTTCTTCAAAATCACTTCGCAGGATATTCTTTTATTCAAATCTCAACCGATTATTTTTCATTTTTCTTCTCAACTCACATTATTGTAATCGCGCAATCACTTTGAATTCCTTTGAAATTTTTACATTTAATTCCTTTCAAAATTCACTTTGAAAGTTTTAACTTTAATTTCCTTGAAATTCACTTTAATTTCCTTTGGAAATTTACTTTTTTATTTTGCAAATTCATATGAATTTTCTTAAAAACTTCACTGCGATTTTTTTCACGAGATCGAAAATCGTTTTCAAAGCCTTCTGCGAACGCTTTTCACCGTCGTCGATGTCGAGTCAAAGAGTAAGTGAGCGTGTGTGTGTGTGTTGGTGTGCGTGCGTGCGTTTGTGTATCTGTGTTTGTGGTGTTCGTCTGTCGCCGCTGTCGTCTCTCGCTGAACATTCTGGTGCGCACGCGCAACGATTCCGACCGATTCGTCTGCGGCAGCCACTCGTGCTCCACGCCGTTGAGAACTGAACTGATTGAGTTGAGTCCGACTCGAGTCCCACCGGAGTTCGGCGATCGCTGGTGTTCGTTGTTGGTGATTTTTGTTGTTGTTGTTGCTGCCGATTGTCGCTCGCTGCCTACCTGCGCCGAACAGGTTGGCGTCGCGGTGTTGCCAGGTGCAAGCGATCATCGATCAAGTTGAGGTGGCGTTTTCAATTTTGAAGAAGTAGAAGAGATTTTGTAAATTAAATTAAATTCAAATTCAAACAATGCGGGTCGAAAAATGCAAGTCAAAATATAGGACTACCAAATTGTGGAAAAGACGTTGAGAGTTTTATATTTATGTTTTCAGTCAAAATTTAATTCATTTGAGTTTTTGTTTTTTTATTCGATCTATTCATAAATTTAAATATTTTTAATTTTCTAATCTCTTTTCTAAAATTTTCTAAATTTTTATACATCAAGAGTCAAAAATGTGATGTTTGTGACGTTTAATATTTAGTAACAATAAAATATTCCTAGTTAAATGTTACTAATGTTACAAATTTGAGGAAAATATATTCATTATAAAAGAATATTTTATTTAATTTTTTTAAATTTAGATTCTCTTTTTTATGTTTGCAAAATATAAATATATAATTTTCAAAAAGTGTTTCCAAATTTAGAAATGAAGAGTCAAATATTGAATTTTTTTCATATAAATTTTTAATTTTTAAATTTTTTAATTTGTTTAAATTTTAAATTTGCAAAAAAACATTTAATTTCCAAAATTTCGTAAAAATCCAGTCCCAGTGAAAACTAATTCTCTTATGTTACTGTGCTTCCCAAATATATACAACATGACTATATTACAGTTGTTATCAAACAAATCCATTCGAGCAGCGAAGTCACAAACCTGTGAGAGATTGGATAGGGTGAACATGATGATTAAATACAGTTTATATAAATGAAAATTAATTAACATTAATAAAAAATTTAAAACAAGCCGAATTCAAAAATTGTTCATAAGTAAATACCATAAGTCATATTTTTATTTAATGATGGTTTCAGCCGGGGACTCACAGATGTTGGAGGATGGAAAATAAGAAAGAAAAAATTATTAAATATAAAAAGCACTTCATAAATTACGGCCTAGTCGAAATTTGTGTCCCTACTTTTATGTATTTTATGCAAAATAATTTCATTGTAATTAACTCCATTAAAATGTATTCAAAAGTCTTCAGTCGACATCTGTTAACGTGACTTAAAGCAAACTGAAAATTCATAGACAGAAACAGAGACCGAAAAAATACACAAACAACAAAAATAAAAATGCACGTTTTTGCGTACAAAAGAGAATATCAACAGATCTGAATAATTAACGAAACGAATCACAACAACGAGCTGGAAGCACAAAAAGTCCCCAACACCTCGAGATTCTCCGTCAGTCGTCGTTTGTGGTTCCCGACATTCACAAGTTCCGCTCTTGCTCTAGCAATATTTCACAGCTATAGGTTATCATTAACTACAACAACAATGAATACAACACGTTTCGTTTTTCTCGGCTTGGTGCTTTTTGTGGTTTGTGCGATCGTGCCCAGTGATGCTCAGTACGGCAAAGGTAAATTATATAAAAAAATATTTAATTATGAATGAATTAATTAAAGAAAATAGAGAAAAATAGAGAGAAAAAGAAATAATAATAAATATTGCAAAATATTTAAATATAAAAATCAAAATATCAAAAAAATTAAAATACTTTATTAATTTGATCTCATTAAATTCAGGTTTGGATTTTATTAATTTTTTATAAAATAGAAGAAAATAAGAATTGTAATATATAAAAAAATTGTGAAATTGAAATAGTTTCATATTTTTATCTTATTAAATTCGTTATGGGATAAAATTTAATAAACATTTTTCATATTTAGTTTTATTTTTAAAAAATTTTGAGAACATTTTTTTGTAAATTAAATATATAGTTTTGGTTTATTATGATGATTTTGATTTTTCTACTTTTTTATTTTTATTTTATAAAATTTTTCATTTAGTCTGTTTAAATTTTTATTTTTTCTAATTTTTCTAATTTTTATTATTTCAATTTCTTTTTTTTTAGCAAAATCTTGCCCTCCCAATGAAACCTATTACCCTTGCGGTGCCAACTGTCAGACGGAGTGTGCGACCTTGGGTCAGGAGTGTCTGGTTCGTTACATCCGCTGCCCTGACGGATGTTATTGCAACGAGGGCTTCGCTCGCAACAGCCAGGGCACGTGCATTCCAATTCGTGATTGTAAAAAATCAAATTATTAAAAAAACATACGAAATCATATTTTAAAATCATGTACATAAATAATGGTGGTTAAAAAAAAAATTAAATTTAGAAATAATTATAAATTAATTAAGAATTAAACAATTTTAATGTAAAACTTAATCCAGTCCTGTCTCGCCGATCAAGTGTTTATGGTGTTGCAGTGCTTCTTAGATAGTTCTTCTTAAACTGTTTCACTCCAAAACAGCGAAGGTCGTCATTCGTAGTGAAGACACAAACCGATTATGATTTCATATACAGGATGATTGGGGGGTATAGTTTATTACTCAATAACAATGAGAATTTGAATAAATTAATAATTTTCTAAAATTTTCATAATTATATAACTATTTTACATATTATTCGTTATTTTTATATTATAAATAAATCTGAAATATTAAAATAAATTATGAATGAAAATTAATTATGAATGTTCAAATTTCATAATCAATGAATTTCCCGACGAAAACCAACCCCAAAAAGTTTGTACATTTTTTTTAATCTGGAAAAAAGATGTACGAACTTTTTGTGTCGAGTGTAAGAGTTTCGTATCCAATCAGTGGGAAATTCGTAAATTTATCCGATCAACGACTGTTGCAGTGAAAAACTCATTACACTGCAATTTGGTTAAAAGTAGCTGTCTGGCTCGATGCCGAGATGCTTCTTCTTTCCTTTCTTCTTCTTCCTCCTACTGAATAAACATTTGTTGAGATTTGTGTAGAGGACGAAGATGATCGGGGAGTAGAGACGAAAACAAAATTTTGCCAAGAATTGGAGTTAAACATAATTTAAATGGCATTTAAAAATTCCTTGGATGCGTTTCGAGATCTGCGTTGTGGTTGGGGAGTGGGAGGTGAAGAGAATGAGGAGGGAAGACGAGGGAAAAGGATGGTTATAAAAGTTAGGTAAGAAGTCCTAAACGAAGTTGCAGCAGAATTTAAGTTTTTGTAAATTTGGTTTTTAAGGAATTTTTCTTGGAAATATGAGATTTGAAAGGTTTTTCTTGAATTTCGAATTTCCTTGAACAATTTAAATTTCTTTAATAAATTAAAATTTATTTGATAAATTAAAATATATTCGATAAATTAAAATTTTCCTGAAAATGCACTTTTAAATTAAAATTGGGCCTAATAAAAATCAAATATCCCTGTTAAATTCAAATTTTCCGTATACATTTCCAACTCCTGTAAAATTCCAATTCCTCCATTAAATTCCAATAAAAGAAATCTTCAAATGAACTCCTCTAGCATTCTTTACACTATCCTTTCGACCACGAAATTCTCGATATTCCAGGCAAAGGAATGTGAAAACATTCCATTGTTTCACACAGATAATTGGAAACAGAAATGTGTATGAAAATTTCATGCACTTTCGAGTTGATAACTCGAATTTTTTGATTCTTTGTTCATTTCTTTCATTCACACAAAGGTTTGTCTTTTTTAATTTATTTTCTTTATTTTACTTCTCTCTTAGTTTTCGCCAGTTGTTGCTTCGTTTCCTAGATTCTTGAAAGCCATTGTTTATGGGATGGCATTGTTGTTGGTATTGTTTTCTTCACACAACAATACAACAAAGTAACAGTTGCTGTTTTTATTATTTAGCTATTATTTAGGTTGTTAATGTTGTTTTTGTTCTGGCTGCAGTTGATTTTCGAACACAAGGAACAGATTCTGACCAGATTCGAGCGGAAGCAGGTCAAGAGGTCAGTGGCCGACAAGGTGTTTTTGAACAACAACAAAAACAAGAACAACAAGAAATGCAACTAGAATAACGGAGAACACCGAAATTAAAAAAAAAGAGAAGTGAAAAAGAGAAAAGAAGAAAGAGAAGTGAAACCATACAACAATTTTAATTTAAACTCAAAAAAATTAAATCTGCAAAATTTATCAAATTTTTTTTTTAGTTTCAATATTTTCAACACAATTTAAAAACCGAAAATATTAATATTTCACAAAATCAGTAAATTAATAAACAAATTTTAATAATTCAATTTAAACATGTAATTAATTTATTAATTTTGAATATATTTGCAATAACAATTAATTGTTATTTTGTTAATTAATTTTGACTAAAAAATAAAAGTCGATAAATTGGAAATAAATTATCTAAGGCAAAAAATATTCTATTAAAATAATTTATTACTTTTTAATTTTTGAATCAACTACAAATATATTTGCAATAGCAATTAATTGTGAAATGAAAACTGCGTGCAATGGCCAAATCGAATCGAATTCTCTGTAACCGACCGACCACAACTACTTCCGCTTCCCCATCCGCAACCACATCCGCTTCCGGTTCCTGGTTGTCTATGAATTTACAGTGGGAAAAATACGGATTCACAACGAAAGCAATTCGTCACACGTTGCGTGAGGAGTGAACATGGAGAGGGGGCGGGGAAGGGAGGCGTGGCATGGCATGGTGTCGACAATGAAATGGGGTGTCGTCGTAAAGTGGTCGAGGTGGAGGGGGGGGGGGGGGCAACACTGGAGCGACTGAGCGACACTTAAGTGAGACAAAAACTCAAGGGAACAAATGTTTGTAGCAGAAATTGGGAGGAGCGAGAGAGAGACAGACAAATGATGGAGGTATGGTGATGGAAACGTGTTAAAAAAGAACTCGAACACGCAGAACAAGGGGTTCAAATGTTCGTGACTGAGAGAGAGTGAGAAAGAGAGAGAAAAGAGATGGACTCCGACAGCAGGGGTGTGATAAAGACAAGAAAAGGGTGTGAGGTTGTTGTAAAAAAGGAGTGAAAGTGAAAGAAGGGCACGGACATGCGAGGAATATCATTTATCTTCGTTTATTTGCCCTTTCGCCACTCTACTGCTTTCTCTTTCTCTCACCTCTTCACCTTATTCACCCTCCCTTCCCTTCTTCCTGTCTCCTCTTCTCTTTCTATTCGCTTCTTCTCCATTTTCCTACTCATTTCCTCGACACTTTCTCATTTTCACACTTTTAAATGTATTTTATTTATCGCATTTAATTTCATTCTTTTTATCCCATTTAAGTCTTTTTTCTGTTCTCATATCACTTACATTCGTTCTTTCTTTCTCTCTTTCTGTCATACTCTTTTCATCGCTCTCACTCCCTTTCTCTCTCACTTCCTTTTTTCTATCCTATTCTTCGTCGACATTGAAATAATGGAAAATAAAGTTTTCACTTTATTTCGAGACAAGAAAATATATTCTTCCACTTTAGTCAAATGGTTTGTGAACTTCTCTATCCTTGTTCAACTATCTCTGCCCTCTCTTTCACTCGTCACGCGGGTGACAGTCTATGTTTCTATCTCTTTCTTGGAATCTCTTTTTTCCTTTCTGTTATTTTTTAAATGTAAATAAATGTTTTCTCCATCTGTTTTCCTCTCTCTTTCACTCTTGAGAGTTCTGCGTTGATTGACAGGCATTTTGTGTTGGCAACATTGATTTAGAGGCAAAACTGAGTTAAAAAAAATATTAAAAAAAGTAACAAAAATTTTAAAGATGCGAAACGTTAAAAAAAAGCAAAAATTTAGAATAAAATTTCACATTTAATGAAAAGAACGATGTTCAAAGAAGGAAACAATTTCCCAAGAATGTGGCAACACTTCCATAAACTGCTCTCCTAAACGGGAACAAGTTTACCCCGCTTTGCTTCACTCAAACTAACCTAATTATCTCGATGCTCAAGCTTAATTAAACATCATCTGCTGTCATCGTTCGCTCAACCACGCCCCTCTCTTCCACGCCCTCCGCCACTTTGACCACTGCCAAACCACTCACTTTCTCATTATGGTGTGCAACACTCTTTAGCGAGCAATTTTCTCCAAACAAGCAACATTGATTTTTTCATTCACTCTTTCTCTACTTTTTACCCATTCTCTATCCACTTTTTATCCACTCTTTATTCATTTTTTATCCCTTTTCCTCTAGCTTCTATTCTCTCTTTTCTCGTTCTATCCTCTGGTTTCATTCTAAATTGATTCTTTCGCATAGTTTTTGCACGATCCCCCCTCGGTTGGACCCCCGAAACTCCCCCTGGGCCCCTTAATTATATGGGTTAATGTTGTAAACACTTTTCTTGCTTTTGATTCTTCTATATTTGGTGTTGTTCCTTTTGATTCTTCTAACCTTGTTGTTATTTTTGCTACTGTTGGCCATTTACTCTAATTATGCAAACTGCTGTGTAAATTCAATTACCGAAGAAACAAAACCAACAAATAATAATAATAATAATAAGGACAACAATAACAACAATAAAGTAACAGTCGTTGAAAGAGGAGAAGAAGAAACAGAAGGAGAGGAGGAAGAAAGAGGATGGAAGGAAGGGGGAGGAGGAAAGGAAGGAAGGAGGAGGAAAGAAAGGGATGAGAGAAAGGAGGATGAAGGCGAGAAAAGCAGAAAATAGAAGAGATGAAGAGGATTCTCTCCAGGATCTAAGTGGATTCTGGAAATTGTTTTCTAAGTTGACAGTTAATATTTTTTAAGCGTTTATTATGTTTACATTCGGTCGCCCTACAGCAGGCTGACCAGAGACAGACGGCGAACATTTTTGGGTGACCAGATGTTGTAAAGAATATTTGAGGATTTTTAAATGCATTTTTAAATACTTTTTTAATTGAAATGAAAATCAAATGATTAATTAATAAATAAATATTAATTCTAAACAATTAAGTTCTTTCACTAAAATTATTTTTGATGATTTCTGAATGTTACATTGATTAATGTAAATGTTGAAATTATGAAGGAAATTCTAATATATAAATTTTTGTATGTATATTTACAAATTTTGTATATATATTTACAAAGATACTCTAAAATATATTTGAAATTTTTTCATTTTGGCTAAACTTGTAAAATTTAATAGAGACAATGTTCCATCTGGTCACCTTAAAATGTGGCGAAAATCAACTTTTCCGCTTAATTTTAAATGCAACGAGCGAAGAACAAGCAGAAGAAGCGACGATGGATAAAAATGCAGCAGAAACTGCAGCAGAGCGAGAGGTGGACATAGAGGGACAGAGAGAGATTGTGAGATAGAGCGAGAAGGAGATAAATGAATTGGGGACGCTTCACGAGCGAGAAATCGAAGGAAAAAAGGAGTAGAAAGGAGAGCAAAGGAAGGCAATACCATGGGAAGATGAGGAGGATAGGAAAGAAAGATAAAGAGAAGGGAAAGGGATGAGGAATGAGGAATGGGCGAGGAAGAGCGAGAAAGAGGACTGTGGGAAAATCTTAGCGGTCGAGTGGCTTTCGAAAGGATAACAAAACGATGCAAGAGGCCAACAAAGGGAGGGAAGAGAGTGAGAGTTCGAGAGAGAGAGAGAGAATGTATAGAGAAATGAGAGAGAAAGAAATAAGGACAAAGTGTGTAAAGAGAGAGGAAGACAATGATAAGAGGAGAATTCGTTTGCTTAGCCGACTTCTGCTAGACAGCCCAAGAGACCCCGAAAGCTGTTGTTGGATGAGCCCAAAGTGGATGAAGAGCCAATGGAATTCACTCGATCGACGTTATAGACCAAGATAATCGGGAATGGATAATTGGGAGTGAATAAGAGTGGAGTGGATAAGATAAGCGGATACAAAATGAGAGGAGAGCGGATAAGAGACAGGATAAGATAACGAAACTCCGACGAGGCCGACGATACCAACGGTTTCTATCGAACAAATGTCAGTTGACCGCAGTCTATAATCGAAGATGATCGTGTTCGAAAAAAATCGGCGACGGTGGGTCGATCTCCAGATCCTCCTCTTTCTATTCGCGATTGGAATAGTTTCCGCTGTTGACATTGCCACGCCTTCAAATGACGTTGCCACGCCCACCCACGAGTCAGTCACGCCCACCCACTCGACTCATCAACCACTGGATTTCGCTTCACCTGGAAACTTCTCGCTGGACGACGCCACCCGCCTCCTGCGGCTCAAGTGCAAAAAGGCAGCGCTGCACGACGCCAGCATCGACCACCGACGCATCGAGGCCGCAGTCGCTGAACTCCTCGAGTGCGCCGAGAGCATCGCGAATCTCACCCAGCTCCAGGCGGAGGTCGACACGGCGAGAGCGCGTGGCGAACTCGACGCCGTCTTCGCGAAATATTGCGAGCGTCGTCCACGAGCCGAATAATGTTTGCACGATTTCAACGCCGTCCTGCTGCCGTGCCTGACGCCGGCAGAGCGTCGACAGAACGAGGTGATGATGCGCGTTGTCGGCGCCCTGATGGGATTCGCCTGTCATCGAGGCGGAGATCGGATCGCGCTCTTCGTCGCCGAGGAGGGACCCGAGTGCCTGGAAAAGAATCGTGAAAATATTGCGAATTGCATGGACGCCAGCTTCGCCGCCTATGTTCGACCAAGGCCAGAGCCACGCCCACTGAGTCCCAATGAAGTGCCGCGTGAAGAAGATGATGAAAACGAAGTTGAGGCCAATGACGAAGTCGAGGTTGAGCCGTGCATCGGTCTACGAGACTTCGAGGAGTGCGTCCTCGGGTTCATGGAGAAATGCAACGAGATCACGCCGGCCAACATCATTGAGTCGATGTTTCAATTTGTGAAGAACGAGACCAAGTGTCAGGTGGAAGAAGAGAGGGAGAAGGGACGGGAGAAGGAGATGGAGAATGAGAAAAAGGAAGAGAACGAGGAGAAGCGAGAGTACCAATGGCTCGCAAAATCTTCGGGATCTGCAATTGGAGACCTGACCATGTCGTCGTTGTTTTTCTTGTTGTTCCTCATCGGCTTTCTCACCTCGAGATTCGGTCATTGTTTTCCTTCGGGACTTTCTCGATGGGTTTCTTTATTATATTAAACATTTTTATATATATATATATATATTTTTTTTTTTGAAATCATATTTATTTCATTAAAATTATTTTTCATTATTTCTATCTTTAATTGATGTTATTTATTTTATCGAATTTATATTCATTTCATTAAAATTACTTTCTATTAAATGTAATTATTTTTGAATTAATATTTATTTCATTGAAATTTTATTTATTTTATTGAAATTATATTTATTTTAATGGAATTATATATTTTTTTCCAATGGAATAAGATTAATTCCACTGAAATTTTATTTATTTCATTGAACTTTTATATATTTCATTGAATTTATATTTCTTTTATTTTCTCTTACATATCTTTTAATTAAAATTCGATAAGTTATCTCGTTATTGTGGGAATTTTTTTAATTAACTCTAATTCAAGAATCCGCCCGAAGGTGGAATCGGAGAAGGAAGATAAAAGCAGAGGAAAAAAGACGAACCCAACAAAAAAGTAAAATGAAGAAAATATTACGATGAATAAAAGAAAAATGGAAAAAAATAAAAAATTACGATTGATCGAAAGAACGAATGATGAATGAGCGAATTTATGATTATTTTTCCATTCGATTATGCGAACGATTTATCATTCAGAAGTCGAAGAGAACAATGCGTTGCCTACTTTCAGGCAGATCTCTTTTCAATTCCCACACGAAGGCAAATGAGGTGGCCAAAAAAGAGCAATAGGAAATGAGAAGGTGAAATCGAGTAGAGGGAATGAAGGTGGAATAATCGAGACAAGGGAAGGGAGGAAGAGAAATCGAGGAAGAGGAAGAAACGAGAGCCGAAATCGACCTTTTCTAATCGAATCGACGAAACGAAGTTCGAAAATCGAAATTTACTTTTCAATAAATAAATGTTCACACATACCGAAACTCTGAGCAAAGGGGGAGGAGAGGGAGAGAGAGAGAGCGGAGTCGTCGTTGATTTTTGTTCTCCATCTCCCTCTGTCGCTGTCTCTGGGGAGACGAAGTAAAACTTCGGGGCATTGTTAGAGGTTTTTTTCTGAATCCCCAAACGGTGACTACGGAGTCGACTCCAGCTTTCAGCGAAGGAACCAACAAAAAGGAAGTCAACAGGGAAACGAACGGAATCGAAAATTCCCATTCGAAGCCTGTCAAGATAAAGTCACTCTCGGTTTTTTACTCTCCCGTCTCTCTGCGTCTGTCTCTCTTCTAACCTCCCTTCAACGGTTCTTGTCGTCTGTCTGTCCCTCCCTCCCTCTGTCTCACCATCCTTCCCTCCGTCTCTTTCACCATTCGCTTCAATGTGTTCGTCGACAGTTTTCCGATTAGATTTCCACGCACAGTCAAACAAACGAACAAACATACGAATACAAATACATACAAACGATCACACATACAAATACAAACACACACATACAAACACGGACATGAATACGGTTACAGATCCTCCTTTGCGGATTCCATACACACTCATACTCATACATATTCCGAGTGAATTTTGTTTGCTTTTTCATTCGCATGCAAAAATTCTTATCAGATTTCAGAAATTCAATGAATTCGAAAGATTCATTCCTGAATCCTTCTTTCGTTATCATTCCATTTCGTTCACTTTCCCTTTCCCTTTTCCTCTAATACTCCTTCTTTTCTTCCTTCTCAGTCTTGTTCTCTTCATTCTCTTTCGAGACTCCATTCGGCCTCACCACAGTTTCCGCAGCATCTGGCATCCTTCTGCATTCCATTGGTCTTCGCTTCCGATTCGATCTGCAAATGCAAATTCACCACCAGCAACCGTCGTACTCAATGACGTCCCACCAGAACCAGTGATACTTATTTGCCTAATCCTCCGAAAAACGTGCAACCCAAAGAGAGAAAAAGCTAAAAAATGAAAAAACCATGGAAAGATAAACCCATTGAAAGCAAAAAACAAAGGAAAAAAAATAAAACCCAAGGAAAAAAAATTAAAAAAAAAACCAAAGGAGAGAAAACCCCACTAAAAAAATCGAAAGGAGAGAAAAAACCAAAATAACATTATCCGAGAAGCAACTATTTTTTAGTTAAAACACTCCCAGTTTTTCTGTAGAAGTTTCGGAGGCTTTTCTCGGATCTCTTTCGAATTTATCGAAAGTTACTCGTATGGAACAATGAGTTTTAAGTAGTAGTTTTAAGGGTGAAGGTTTCTGACCCAATCACTCGGAGCTAATGGACTTGGTTCTAGAGTTATTTGGGTTAATTTATTGGCATGCCCTTAAATTTGTTGTGAATTTTATTTCAATCTTTTCCATAAAGTTTAATACATTTTTTTCAATCTCTCCCATAAGGTTAGAGAAAATATTTTTTGTGAGCAAAGTTTATAATCTCCATCTCTTTCATGTCCTAAGCCTCTTCGTAATATCTCAATCAGTCAACATATTGAAATCTCTGCATTCTTTGCATTAGCAATCATTGGTTTCTCCTCCTCTGATACTCTGATTTTCTTCTACATTCTCTTCTACCTTTTCCAATCTAAGCATCTTTCTCTTCTTCTCCACGTTCCCATCGTCTCCACCTCTAAGGCATGTCCTTCGATAGTCTGTCCTCCCTGGCTTGTTAAATCACGTCCTGCCCGCCAGAAGCGATTTCCATGGCTTCGTCATTGGTATCGGTGTCGCCGTCGTCGTCATCGGTATCGGTGTCGTTATCATCGTTGCTTCAATTATGACATAATCTCCATTGGAATGCGTGGATTTTCTCCAGCAGACACTTCGTAATCCGTGAACTTTAAAGGTAGAAGTATAAAGGGAGGAAAAAGAAGAGAGAGAAAAAGGAACGACTGAGAGATGAAGTTTGTTAAGAATCTGTTTACACAAGGTGTCGATGATGGCGACGGGAGGATTTCGATGGTTCTGCAATAACATAAACTGAACATCGAGGTAAGGGAAGGTGAAAGAAAAGAGAAAGATTAAAAAAAGGAACTTGAGGTAATCACGATAATCACAGTTTTTCTGGTTTTGCCACGTGCTAAAATTTCAAGTTCTCAGCGAACAGAGATTTTCACCTAAGACTTCCTAATTTAACTTAATGTAACGAACTCTAACTCTAACTTTTGTATACAAAGTGATTTTTATTGTTTCGTTATTTTTCATATAAATCTTATTATTTATCGGTGGCCTGATCTAAAATCTTACTATCTATTGTCTTTAGAACAACATAGAAACCTAACAAATATAGTAACCTAACAAATTAAGATACCTAAGAAATATAGTGACCTAACAAAAATAGAAACCTATCCAACATAATAACCTTACAAACATATATATATCTATGTAATATCCTAACCTTACAAACATAGTAACCTAGATTATTTTCTGTCCTCTTGATGCATGCATCTTCTACTCGAATCCATCTTGGAATACCGATGTTATGTGTGACAACCCCTGCTGACCCACATTCTCTTCTCTGAATCTGTATATTACTTCCCTCTCCTTATTGTCTTCTGAGTACAGCCAGGAGACTTCGGTTCCTCACAATCCCTACCTACCTCCCTCCCTCGCCTACTGTGTCTTTTGATACAGAAAGCATCCTCGAACCAAACCAAACCATCCTTCTTCGACTCTCAAGGAATCTATTCTACAAATGCTCGAGCGATTTCCTTTCCCTTCCCTTGATTCCGTGATCCTCATGAGTTCTCCTCTTCTCATTCTCTATCCCTCCCTTCTTCTTCTACACTTGATTCCTCCCGCCTTCGGCTTATACAGCACATTTGGCTCGACTCGGCTCTGGTTTCAATATTAAATTAATGTAAGTGACACTTGAACATTTGCTCTCTTGTGTGTCACGTGACACTAACCTAAGCCAACCTGACCTAACCCAACATAACCTTAGACGGCCCCCTCCATATGTGTATGTGTGTGTGTGTGTGAGTGGGTGACTCTATGTGCTCTTGAGCCTGTGTGTGTGCGGGTGAGAGTTTGTCTTTGTGCCTGATTCTGTTTTACGTGCCGAATTTGAGAGGATTTCTTTGGGTTTTCTCCTTCTCTCCCTCTATCCCTCTTTCATTCTCTAGATCCTTTCGTATTCTTTTCCTTCCCCTTTTGTCTTCTTCTGGCTAACGATTCTTCACCATTGTTATTGTCGTCTTGTCCTTCTTCGTCCTTCATTCTTATGTTACAATTGTCAAGTCGGGTGTCGGCAATTGACATTTTCAACGCTCGCATTTGTTTGACAGCAGTAAATATCAGTAGAGACATTAGAGAGGGATGGAGAAAGGGATAAAGAAAGAGAGAGAGAGAGAGAGAGAGATCGTTAGAAGGACAGGTTAGACTGGAGTAGAGATTGAGACACTTGTGAGGTAAGGTGAAAGACAAAGGAAGAGAGAGAGGGAGGGAGACAAACAGTGGACAGAAAAGGAGAGGAAGACGAGGGACAAGGGACAAGTTATTGAGAGAAGAGGGAGATTGTATTAGGATGAGAGAAGAGGTTTGTTCTATTGGGATGAAAGGAAAAGGGGTGAGGGAAGGAGATAGTGATATTGTGATGAGAAGGACGAGTACTGGAGACGGAGACGAGGACTCCGGCTCACAAGGGCTACAATAAGAATTATTTCTTCGAGAATACCAAACAGTTGAAAGGAGAAGAATAATAGGAATTTCCAACTAGTGAACTAACTTGAGCTTGAGAGAGAAAGAACGAATGAGAAAGTGACAATAATAGGAGACATGGGTCCCATGACAATGAGGAAGAAATTCTCCAGGAGATACCAGGACTCAAAATAAGCATTGTAAAGTTGACTCAGTCATAGTAAGTAGGAGAGTGAGAGGTGGGAGTGTGTGAAAGAGATGGCCATAAGTGTAAGAGAAGTCTAAACTATAGAGAAAGAGAGAAAATCTCTCGTCCGTTTGAGGACCATCAGACGATCATGAATATCCCGTGTCGACTGGGAGCCGAGAGTTTTCGTTATTGAAGTGTGTTGAAAGGACAAATATTTGCTCGAAGCCTTTGCCTTTGTTTAGACGATGTTTAATGCAAAAGGGAGACCCCGAGAGAGCTGAGAGAAATTTACCCAAGAGAATCACTGAATAATGTCAACCGCATGGGGGAGTCAAAGGATGAAGAGAAGGTTTTGAACTTTCACCGAATTTAAGTGAAATGTTGTTCACAGACATCGCATGGGTTCCTCAAACTTTGGAAATAACTTTTGTGTGAAACGAAGAAAGAAAGAACGCAAAAAAGGAAATTAAAGAAACATTTGTGAGGACGGCAGGTGTTGGTGGAAATCATTATAATGCAATTCAACGAGAAAAACTACAAAAATAAGAATGAGAACAAGAACAACAACAAGAACGCCAACAATATCATAATAAATGATGCTGCCACCTGCTCGAGAAAACTCTCGTCGAATGCCTCGGAGCAGACTGAGAAAATACCGAAAATAAACAGGAAAAATAAAACATAAAATGAACGATAATAAAAGGGACATTTTTTCATTACTTCTCGCAGGAGCTGCTGAAAAATCACAATGAGAAAAATCTAGAAGGCAAAAAACTACGACAACACGTCCGACAAAACGCGAACCAAAAAAGGGCAAAAAATGTGAAGAAGGCAAGAAAAAAATAATAAAAGAAAATAATACAAAAGAAAGGAAAGCTCGAGAAGGATTCCAAAAGAAAAGAAATCTCGAGAGAAGAAATCGAAACTGAGGAATGGGAAGAAAGTGCAGATTGTGCGATGGATAAAACTTGTCTGAAATGAAGACGAGGCATCCTTTTCACTCATTCACTCGCTTCCATCCTCCTCTCAACTCTCTCGTCCATCCTCTCTAACTCTCAATTCCCCTACCAACCAACAGAGAGACAGAAGAAAAAGAAGATCTTTATAAAAATATGAAAGGAGGTAAAAATTTGTGAGCAAAATAGTGCGAAGGAGACGACGACAGATAGAATGAAGGACAGACGGAGAGATAGAGCTGAAAAGAAAGGGATGGCAAGCAGTGTCCAAAGGGATTTTGATGAATTGTGGAAAATGGCAGCAGCGACGTCGACAACGTCTGGCACGACTATGACGAGCAAAATGAGGATGATGATGAAGATGAGAAGGATGAAGATGCGGAGGAAGATGAGTATGATGAAGATTATGATGACGACGAAGATGAAGATGAGGTGATGGTAAGGTTGATGATGAGGATGGTGATGAGGAGGAAAAAACGTGTAGGGCGATGTCGGAGGATGTTGAGCGAGGACCGTCCTTTTGAGACTTCATCCGCCAGCTTCGGGCAAGGACATCGTTCCGGATCCTCATTGAGGTTTGAGGGCTGCTGGCTTTCAATGGCGAGAGACCCCTCGACGTGGCCTCTCCACGACGCGGTCGTCGAGGAACGATGAAGTGGGTCTCGTGGTGATGGAGTGCGGCTCGGTTGGAGAACGAAGACAAGGAGTTCGAAAGACTTGTGGTGGTGATGATGGTGATGATGATGATGGTGGTGTTGAAATGTCTCCGTTGATTACGGTTGCAATCTGGCGACGTGGCGTTAATTAAGACTTGCGTTAAATTCCATATTCAGATTTGCTGATTTCATCACAACAGCGAGAAACTTTTGCTCCAACTCCACTCAAATCAACTCATCGCAACTCAAATCAAAACCCAAACTAACCTCAACTCTTCCCGAATTCGATTCAATCCTGTGACATTTGGTGAAAATTTTCCGCCCATCATCGTTTGTCGTGACGTCACGATTCTCATCCTTATGGTTTTGTACCATTGTGACTTCTTCTATGTTCTATTCTATTGTGTATTCTCTCTCTCTTCTTCTCTGCTCTTTCCTTTCTTCTCTCTCTTCCCTCGATTACCATCATCCTCATCATACCAAACATTTAGCCAGGTTCTTGCTCCATCTACGTCTCGGTCGCATCTCATAAATCTTCAGCGGTTGGTTCGTCCTCGTTGCTGGCACATGAATATTTTATGAAGGTGAACTTCCAGGAGGTCGCGACGTCGCCGTATCCTTAGATGGGATTTGCAAATAATTCCTAATGATAAGTCAGCATTCTGCACGCTCATGCACAAAACGAAAAAGGAACGAAGAAAAAGCGACGAAAATAAAATCTCATTTCTTCCGTCATCGTTGTCCTCGTTCCTGGTGAGTGGTTGAATCTGAGAAGGCTCTGCTTGAATGGAACCATTCACTCTTAAAGTAGTTCGCTCCTCTTTAATCATCCTCAGATGCTTCTCTTTTAGTTTTCTTTAGTTTTCGTTTTGGTATTTTCTTTTATAGTTTTCTCTCTTCTCGTTTCGGGTGTTCATCAAACCTCTTCTTCATCGTTCTTGGTCCAATCTTTATTCGCCTTCCTTTCTTCAATCTTCTCCCCGTCATCCTTGAAACTCTTCACCAACTTCATCCATATTCAGTTGGGTTTCTTCATCTCATCTTCTCTCTATTCTCTATTCTTCGCCTTCTTTCTGCATAAGACGACTTCTTTCACGCGAGCGTTTTGTTTGAACTTAGAACGCCAGACGGCTCTGGCGTTGATCCGTGATGGATGAAAGCACCAGGAAAGGATAGTTCGCCAGGATGTGCTCAATCGGAACGGAGGAGGAATTGAGAGATGCATGAGGTGGCATGAAAAATCCAGATAATTGGAGCTGACCTCTTCATCTTATAGTGAATCTTAGATCAGATCACAAGGTATCAGAGGGTCAACTGAAAGCTACCAGTTCATCAACCACAAAAAGTAGGCAAAATCCACATTCGACCACATTTGAAAGCCCTGGGTATACCGAAATCCTTCTACTTTTTGCTGCTCTTCCGCAAATTAAACTCATTTCGGTCGTTTAATTATTTTACATTCGTCCAACGAAAGAGAGAAGACCTTGCTTCATTTTGATCCTTCCTTTTCACACCACACTTTCACTCATTCTTCGTTATTCTCGCCTTCGAAATTGCATGGTAACGATCTGATCTGTGTGTGTGTGTTTGGGTATGTATGTGTGTTTGTGGATAACGTGGTTTTCGGCTCTCGGACTAATGGACTAAACGGATTTTCCACTTCCGTTTTCAATGCATTACAATGCGATTGTTTATTGCGATGGACTCTCTCAACTGCCTTCGTCCAATTGGATACACACACACATAAACTTTTACACAAATACATACAAGCAGATGAACTTTTACACACTCTGTTTCTCTTTCCAACACTCATCCATTGTGTATAACTTCCATCCCATCCATCCAATGCTGACCCTGGGTGCTTATTCTCCTTCTCTTTCACATCTTTTCCTTCCTGTCCTTTCTCTTCCCGCGCTGTGGACCGCAATCAAATGGTGGTTTCTCATCGCCATGTTTAATTTTTTTGTTTCCATTTCCGGTTCTTTATCAGTTTCGTTTGGTTTTTCTACATGGATAAATATAAATATTTCTGTATTTATTTTATTTTGTGGTTATCCTGTCGCTTTCCTGCTCTCTATCCGTCTTCCTCTACCGCTTCCCGCCTTACCGCTCCCTCGCTGATAGTCTCAAGTGACTTGCCTGCAAATTCAAATTCTCCATATAAAAAATGCTCGCAGCTAGAGAAGGGGAGGGGTGGTGGTAAAAGGAAAGAGAGGGAAGGACAGAGAAACAGACAGAAGGAACGAGAGTGAGATGATTCGTGTGCGATGAGAAGAGAGATCGAGATCGAGTGGAGTCTGGGGAGCGGTGAAAATAAAAAACATTCCACTGAGACCATTGAAAATCCACTTCTGAGTGAGAGAGAGAGAGAGGGAGCGAGAAAGAATGATAGAGATGGAGCGAAAGAGAAAGAGAGATAGTGCGAAAGAGAGAGAGCGAAAGAGAGACTGTTTTGTTGGATCTCGTTTGACCATTTACTTTTAGTCAGCAACAAATATTTCCGTCGCTCTCTCCGGTCTTCAACCTTCTACTTCGTCCTATCTTTATGTCTGTCTCTCTTCGTGGCTGTCTCTCTATCTTTCTCTTTCCCTAGCTCTTTCTCTCTCTCTCTCGATGGTATGTCATTTCGTTGGTTGTTGCTATTGTTGTTTTTGTTTAAATGCCGATTGTCCATTTTTGTTTACGAGACCGACAGCGCTAGGCAAATAAAAAATGGCTGACTTCCGCCGTTGAGGTTGATTCTTTTGTTGTTGTTTCTTTCTCGTTGTTGCTTTCTCTTCCTTCGTTTTTGTTGTTGCATTCTCATTTCTCTCATTGCTGTTGTTGCTATCGTGAATGCTGTGGCTTCTGTTCCACGTCCACATCGTCTGTCTGTCCATCTGGCTGTCTGTCTGTCCATCGGTTCGCCTCTCCGTAAAACATCCGGCCCCCTCTGTTACATCTCTTCATCTCTCTCTCTCTCTACCTCCCTCTGTACGTCCGGCCCTCCTTTCGATGCTGGTGCGATGTGCAAATAATGTGTTTCTCTTGTGGCCCGCAGCGGTGTGTCAAGGACTCGCTCTCCATCTCTCTCACACTCCCTATCTCTCTCACTTTCACCATTCCCCCCTCATCCTTATCTTCTTCTTCTTACCATGTTACATGCATGCATGTTTTGTTTGTTGTTGTAGTTGCTGATGTTCGTTCGTGTATTTTTCTTGTTTATCGCCAAGACCACGACCGAGAAAGAACGAGAGAATATTAGTTTAGATTTTTCGCATAAATTTCTCGGCATCGAAGTGATAAGGAATGCGAGATGTATGAAACATGAGGCAGCGAGAGAAGGAGATAGTGAGAGAAAAAATGGAGAGGTGGGGAGAGAGAAACTGAAGAGAGATCAAGAAGAATATTCAAGAGGTGAGGGAAGATGATGGTAAGCAGAAGAACGAGGATAGTAAGAAGAATATTGTTGGAGGAAAATGATGGTGAGGAAGAATGATGATGTTGAGAAGAGGATGATGGTGATGAGGAAGAGCATGATAGGGAAGAGGATGATGATGAGGAGGCGCATGATGATGGGGAGGGAGAATATCGAAGAATGGTAGTGGATTGTAGTTTGTTAAAGGAGGAGGTTCTGCAGGCGATACTAAAGGCTCTCCCAAGATAATAGGGATTAGCATAAAAACACAAACAATAAGATGTTCCAAAGAAGGCCTCCTGATTGAGAGATTATAAGAAGTCAAATATCTCTCCTTCAGAAAAAAGAACTTGATAAGAAGATACGAAGAGAATAGAATAGAGAATTCCCAATGATGAGAGACAACAGAGGAAGAAGCCAAGATGAAGAAGAACCCCGAGGGCAGAAAGCGGCGAACGATGGATGCAGAGAAGAAGTTCGAATCGACGAAGACGATGTTACAAATGAAATCAACAAAAACGTATTAGCATGTGACAACTACAGCGTCTAAAACAATGAGTACAACAACAAAAAAGTGTTGGTATCCTCGATTGCAACAACAGGCGGCAACACTTCAGAGTTCAACGGCTGGTGAACGAGCAACAGCAATAACTAGAACACCAACAACAACAAATTGGCCAACAACTATAAATTGCTTCAAGGCTCCTGCAAGCGTGTGTTTCTTGTGCTCTTGTCTTGTGTTGTTTTTGTTCCTCGACTCGAAGTTGAAATGTCAAACTTTTTTTGTTGTTCTTCTGTTCATGTGTCAAACTCTGGTAGAAACAACAAGAACATGTTGCTTTATTAACATGTTCTTGACGGTTTTTCCTTCTATGCCTTCTTCTTTTCGCAAACTCTTGAGAGTGCAAGCTGTAGCTTTTGCTCCTTCAGAAGCTTAGTTTCATATTCTCTGCTTCTTTGGACGTTTCTGTTTCACGCTTTCTCTGGAGAAGTTTCTCTCGGGGCCTTCCTCGAAGATGATTCTCGAGGCTGGAAAATAATTGCCGCGTGACTGTTGTCAGTTTTTAGTCGAAAGGAGGCTGAGTTTCTTGCTGTTTGTTGGAGGAGAAGTGAAAGAACCTCTTGTGGTAGGGGAAGATGGTATGAAGATTCTATGAAAATGAAGGATAGTGAGTGGATTCGTTTGAAATAGTGCTTTTAGAAGGTTAGGTAGTTATGTCTGAAGATCCTTCTCGTTCTCTCATTCTCTCGGATCTTTCTAAAGATCAAACTAGTTGGTTAAAAAATACTACCAGTAGATTGAAAAATCCCAAACTGAACTCCAATCTCAATGAATCTCAGTAGACGATTTGTGAATACTGCACCACATTCCCTGTCTCTTTCTCTCTGTCTGTCGTTTACCCCCCAACATGCCGAGACCTTTCGGACTCAAGGCTACCCGTAGCGACCACAATGGGAAACTGGAAGATGTATAACGTATTGTTTGCATTGAATGCCATTTCATTTGTTGGCCAAAAATGGATGGCAATAAATTACAACCAAATCCAAGTCCAAGAGAGAGAACGACGAAGAGACGACTCTCCAGATGCAAAGTAGACCACATGACTGAGATAGAAAGAGAGATGAGGTAGCGAGTGTGAAAGAGAGAGAGTGAGTAACATAGAGAGAGAGAAGGAGAAAGACCACTCAATACCAGCAGCAGCAATAGGCAGTCGAGAGTCAACTGTTTGCTTTACTTGTGGCTTGGAACTGAATTCTACTCCAACAATTGCTCAACTGAAAAGACCAACACTTCAGCGACTTTCAACACACAACAACAAAAACAACAAATAATAACAACAGGAGCAACAATAAGGACGACAGGAGTAACAACAAGAACGACAGGAGTTACAACAACACTATCAACAACAATAACATTAGTGGCTGCAACAGAAGCATCATCAACAACAACAACAACATTTGTGGCAGCAACAGTTGCATCAGTCGACCTCTTGCGGGGACGCTTGAAGGAGAGAGAAATGAGCATGAGGATGATGGCGAAAGAGAGAGGAGGATGGTGAAAGAGAGGATGAGGGTGAATGAAAGGAGAATGAGGATGGAGGTGAATCGAGGTACAGGACGAAGGTTGATGGAAGTCTGGGCTCTGAGATGTGTGCGAATGGCAGAGGTTGTGTTGTTGTTGTTGTCGGTATCACTGGCTTTGGTTCTGAACTTGGAAGCTGGAAGTTGGAGCTGCTGGTAGGTTGAGGGAGGGAAGAGAAGGGAGAGAAGAGTCGAGGTAACGGAGATGAAGACAGTTGGGCAAAGAAAATGTTAATGGCAAAAGCAGAAAGAGGATGAGGATAGTGATGAAGGAAGGAAGGAGTTCGTTGGATGGGGGGAAAGGAGTTTGCTAGATTGAGAAAGGTAATGAGAACGAGGATGGAGGGAAGAATGAAAGGAAGGTTGGATGGAAGACGGATTGAAGGAGGATGGTGGGAGGATGAAAGGAGAGGATTGAAGAAGGATAGTGGGAGGATGGAAGAGAGATTGAAGCATGGATAGAAGAAGAACTAAAGGAGGATGGTAAAAGGATGAAAGGAGTTTGGTAGAAGAATGAAAGGTGAATGAATACCAGGAAAATAGCAAAATAGATCAAGGGTTGAGGTGAAGCATGGATGTTGGAATATGGAGGAAACAACTGCAGCTGGGTACGAAGGTGAAGACTGATGACTCCGACGTGGAGGGAAGATGGGAGAGTGTTGAAGGCGAGGGGTGGAACTCCTTCCGGAGACGAACACCTAGGAGTAACAGACCCAGGAGCAGAAGACCCAAGAGCTGGAGAACCAAGGAGCCAGTTGATGAAGTTCGGGATGAAAGAACGACTAGAGTGAATCCGTTGCGAAGGATACAAATGATAGTGTTCGAAGGATGAAAATGAGGAGTTTGGGGGGGAGGTAACGATGAAGAGTTGTCGCTTGCAGATATTCAGAGAGTTGGTTTTTGTTGCAAACATCTAAAGAGTTTTTGTTGTAAACTCCCAAAGAGTGGTTTGTTGTTGATGCAGAAACCCAAAGAGTTTTTGTTGCTGCAAACACCCAGGAGTTCAGTTGCAATTTTAGGAAAATCGAAAACGATTTATCATGGACTCGGTGAGTAGTAGTAGTAGGAGTTGATAGTATGCAAATTATATTCATTCTGTTACCAACATGAATAAACACAACCACAATGAGGAGCACAATTACAACAACTACAAACTACAATTCATTCCACTTCAACGAGTTGCGATTGTAATGCAACATCTGAGGAATTATTTACAATACCTTTTACAGCATTATCGTCCTTGGCTCTCAATTCAGATTCATTTCCTAATCGTCTGAATCACAGTTTTTTTTTTCATCCATTTAGGAAAAATCCTTCCTTCGTCCAATGAATCTATTCTTCATCCTTCCACGATTCTCTTTCATCGCCTTATACATGTCTTGAACGGGAGATCATCAATGTCGAGGAGGGATAGAAAAGAGAAGAGAGGAGAGAGTAAAAAAAGAGGGAAAGAGGGAAAGGAGTGAAAAAGGTGTGGAGAATTGAAATCAATCAATTCTCGGGAATCCATTAAATCCCTCGAATGACGATGACGACGATGGCTGCAAAGTTTTTCCATCTCAGCGAACCCTTAGAAAATTGTTGATGTAAAAGAAAACGAAATGAAATGAAAATGGAATTCATAACTAGAAGAAATTAAAAGTTCAACAATGGAGATGAAGATAGATAGGGATGGAATGAGAGAAAGAATGGGAGTTGGAATGAGAAAAATAATAGGAATGATGAGAATGAGAGGTAGAATAAGAGAGTTGAGATTGAGAAATAGAGACTTTTGAGAACGTGAGTGAATGAGAGCCATCATAATGAGAGCAGCGAGTTGAAAGAGTTCTGATTGAGTTGCTTCTGTGCAATAAAAATCCAAGTGATTTCATTCTTCATCTCTCTCGCTCGCACCCTACTTTAATTCTCTTCTGTTTTGATGTGATTTAAAAAGTTTAGAAACTCATTAAAGATTATTTTGCAGAGTGAAAATGAAATTTTATGAAGTGGAAAAAATAAAAGAATTATTTTGTGGAGTGAAAAAAATAAAATAATTATTTTGTGGAGTGGAAAATAATCGAGCTGAGTTTTATGAGACTATTTCGGAAAGGAAAGAAAAGTGAGTGAATTAAGCAAATGATGACGCCGGAAATAGTTTTAATTGAATTTACCTTAAAGTACCAAAAATACATTCCCAATCGATCAGAATGAAACTCATTTTTCATCCATCTCTTCACTGACGACCCAAAACTTTCCGCACCAAATTTTTCAGCAATTAAACGGAAATTGAAAATCACCGAAAAACCCACAAAAACACACATAGTGCGGGTGAGGGAGACAGCAATAGAGATCAGATGGCTTATGTTTCCGGCTCGGAATTGGATCCGTCCTCTTTGTTCCAACCAGTGATGTCTCATGTCGAGGGAATTATTTTTATCCCTCCCGAGCCGCGAATTTACCCGCGAGTCAACAACACTTTCCCGAAAAGTTTTCTAATTTGCGAGTGGAATTGAGTGCGAGGGATCGACGACGAGTGATATGGAGAAAGAGTGTGAGGGAGGGAGAGAGAGAGAGAGATAGAGAGAGAGAGTGAGAGAAAGAGGGAGGGAGAGAGGGAAATATATATTTGAATAATAGAAAATAATATATCAGAAATATGAGAAGAAGAACTTGGTGGCAAAAAAGTGAAAATAAAAATAAAATGGAGTGAAAATAAAAATTAAAACGACTGAAAATAAAGAGAAAAAACGAGTAAAAAAAAAAAAAAAAAAAAAAAATAAGATAAAATAAAAATTTGAAAATTAGTGAATTTTTAATAAATTAAAAATCTCGCAAATATTCAAATGTCGAATTGTGGAAATAAATCACAGACTGAGGGAGGGAATGAGACCAAGGGGAAGAATGGTAGAAAACTTTGCTGTCGCAATTAATAAAGTTTGTTCGAGTCCAACGACGCGCATAGTTTTAAATTCGCCATTTTCCGAATATGGCGCGCGGAGCAATGGCGGCTTCATCCACACGCACACATACTCATACGTATACACTTACATTCATACGTGACTGCGGATCGCTTTGGCTCGGGGCGGGAGAATTTTTCCCTATGGAATTTGTTGTCGAAGCAAGAGAATGTATAACAAATTAACGCTACAGTGGGGAAAATCCTGAAATAACTGAACAGTGAAAAAAAGGTTTTTTTTTAGTTTAAAGATTATAGAATTAATTTTCAAATTTTTTTGAACAAAAACAAAATAAAATTTTTTATTTTCAAAATTTTATTCCAAAAAATCATAGAATATACAAGTATTTTTTGTATAAAATCTTTGAAATTGAAATGAAATTATATTTTTAAAACATTTTTTTCATTATATATTTGTTTTTAATTTTAAAACTTTATAACATTTTTCAAATTGGTATTTTAAAAATTTATATTTTTTTTTTTTTTTGAAAAAATTTAAATAAATTATTAAACTTCACTCCACTGTGTAGCTGCTATTTGCGGACATCTAAATTTCTCACTCGCAGAAATTAAGTTGCCACAAATTTTCCCCGAAAGAGCTTAATTTCGGTTCTCTCTTCAAACATCACATACACACTTCTACACTTTCTCTCTGTCTTCCACTCTCTCTCTCTCTGTCTCCATCTCCATCACGGACGCATTACACGGTCTGTGTGGTCTTCCTTTTTCGCCCCCTCTTATTAGCAGCTTAAAATATTAAATTTAATTTGAGCACACGAAAGTTTTCGAATACCGTCGCAAGTTTTCTCAAGTCTCGTCGCTTGGGGTTCAACCAGGTGGGAAAAAGATAGGGCGAATGCGGAAAAGACGGAGGGCAGGAGGAGGGTTGAGCAATTTATCAAGGATTTATTGAGAAAGTAAGAAATACCATAAATAGTACTCTAACGTGGGTTTTTCTTCGGAAAACTATGATATGTAGCTTCAATAAAATGAGAATAAAATGTAGGAAAATCGGGACAAGTGAGAGAAAACGTCATTTGTGAAATTTTTAATTAATTTTCAATACCTCAATTTCAAATACTGATTTTGGATATATTTAATTTCTTTAAAGTTCACAAAAAAATAACACTTGAATTCTATAAAATCTAAAAATACCATAAAATAAATAGTAAAAAATTCTAAAAAAATTGTGTGTCCAAAAAAATTCCGATAAAACTCCACACGAAATAAATACCGAAGCAAAATGTCGACATTTCGAAAATAAACAATAAACATAAGAGAAAATAAATAAATATTTACATGTCAAAGTAATGAAACTTTCATTGACATTTGATTACTATTGATTTTGTATGGGAAGAGGAAGAGGGAAGGTAAAATCGAGCAAAATATGGTATAGAGCAAATATTTGAAAAATCAATTCACTAGAGTTGCTCTCAAACTGCACTTTAGAAAATTTGCATTGAAAATAAATCAATTCGAAGGACAAACAAATGAAATGAAACAAATCGAGCGAACGAGAGAAATATCAAAACAAAAAAAAAAATAATATCCATCTATGAATAATCAAAGTTTTATAGAGCTTCCCATTGCACTCTGTCGCCTTCACTCTGTCTCTCTCTCCCTTTCTACCTCTGTCCCTCACCGTCTCTGGGGATCTCGTTGGCAGTCTATATACGTTCACCACAGGACGCCGGCAACCGCAATGGATTTGCATTTCGAAAATGCATTTCGGACCCACAAAATGGGGAATTTTAAACGCAAACAAGAGGAGGAGTATCTTTCCCTCTCTCTCGCTCCCACTAAATCCCTGACTCTCTCTCTCTGTTTCTCACTGTCTCTTTCTCTCACTGCTTCTCTCAAAGGCAAATTTCAATTTACGAAAAATTCTATATTTTTGCATAAATTAAATCCAATGGGGATTTTAATCTCCGAAACTTTACCTCGTTCTCTATCACTCTCTCTCTCTCTTTCTTTACTCTCTTCTCCATATTCAATCTCATTCGCCATTTAGGTATATCTCTCTCTGTCTCTTTCTCGTTTACTTTCTCTCTCTTCGAATCACTTTCTGGGAAATTTCAATTAAGATTAAACTGCAATTCTGGAGTCAAAAGTTTTACCATTTTCCATTTGCGCTTTGCGTTTTGCGATTTTTGGTTTAATAATATATTGCGCCTAAATGTATACGATGCATCATAAACCATCGGAAAGGGAACAACAAATAATAAATGCAACAACAAAAATACCCAAAACACAACACAATATCAATACTAACGAACAGCAACAAAAATGGTTGACAAATATTTAGAAATATTTGTTGTCAATTATTTAATTAAATAAAGTTTAATATTGTTCTTGTAGTTGTTGTTGCAGTTGTCGTGGTTGTTGTTACAGTTATAGTAGTTGTTTTTTTGCACTAGTCGTAGTTGTTGCAAAAATCGTACTCAAAGAATTGGAATGTGATGTTGGATGGAATTTTGAATTTTCATCGAAATGAAATATTAATAGAATTGAAATGTGGACTCCAGTGTTTTTTCCTCTGAACTTTTAGGTCATTTAAACGAGGATGATGTTTTGCTCCATTGCTATGGGATGATGGAAGTAGAGGACATGGGATATATCTGTATAGGAATGTGATGAATAGAGTTTTGATAGACTTGAATAACAAACGAAAGAACTGAAACCAATAAGGTAATGGAATATTTAACCACAAAGTTATTATGTGATTGAGGACAAAAAATAAAAAATCAATGAAAAATTGAGAAGATTGAAAATGAAAAATCAGAATAAAAATTGAAAAGATTGAAAATGAAAAAGCAAAGTAAAATTGATTAAAATTATATGATAGAGGGAGATTACTCCACTTACTCACTATTATTTCTCAATGGATATACCGGAATTACCATCAGCAAGAATTCGGTGGAGATTTCCTCACTCGATTTCCAACTCCCGTTGACCCCATAATAGTTAACCGAAACTCCAGATAATTTGTTCTTCCTCCTTTCGATTTAAACGAGCTACGGAAAATTGCTGAAAACCATGACAACCTTAACAAAGGCAGCAGCAGAAGCAACGGTGGGCCAAAACAGAGGGAGCAGTGCAAACAGAAATAGCAGTGGAAACAAAAATAGCAGAAGCAAAATAGCAACAGCAACAACACTAATAACACCAATAACAACATCTACACCGACAACATCAGAAGGGACCACTTTTTGCGAATCTTCCCTAGCGAGAAACGAACACCTTGAAAGCTCAACCGTCGATGATTTCGACGGCACATGAACGAGCTCCCGACTGACCCAGATGTGGAGCCCGCCGAGACGCGTCGGGTCGAGTGGGTCGGTTGGTGGAGTCTGGGTCGATGGAGGTTGGGGGTAAAAGAGGAAGGGAGCGGTTGGGTTGGAGGAGGTTGAACGAGGTTGGTCTGGGGTCTGCGAGGAACAATTACACTGGCTAGTGTCGGTGGCGAGTCGGCGAATATTTTGCAATACCAGAGACTGACAGAAGCTGCAACGACGACGACGATTGGGTGGAGGAGGAGGATGGGGTGCATGGACTATGAGATGAAGTGGCGAGGAATGGAATGAAGTGCATGGAAAGAAGGAGAAGAACGAATGGACGAATGAAGGAAGGTAAAAGAGAAGGAAGGAATGTTGGTGAGAACAAAGGAAGGAGGGGAGTGCAGGAGTGGTGCAGTTCGTTTTTGGTGGCATCGTTTGGTTGTCGCTCCACCGTTGACGCGGTTTATTTATGCACTGGGCTCCCTCGGTTGACACCGTGCAAAAACCCGTGACTCCACACGAGTGGGGGTTTTTGCTGCTCGTTGCGGTGGTCGTAACCTTTGTGATTGCTGGCCACAACAACAGCTATACCAAAAACAACAACCTCACCACAGAGAGACAGACAGACAGACAACGAAGAGAATACTTAAGTGAAACAAAAGAGCTGCAAATAAATTAAGAAAACGTTGTGTTGTGATGTGCAAAAACGATGATTTATCACCATGAGTTCTTTGCCTGGCGAAGATGCAGAATTTATCTCCGACGAGATTTAAAAATGCTTTAGGAATAAAGCGTCTTCTATAGGTTACCACTATGTCTAATTTTTTGTAATAGGACTTCTTACAAATTGTTAATTTATATATATTTCCGCTTGGTGGCGGAATATAAATAAATTTGTATGATTTGTTTGATACAGTAGACTTTATGATTTTCAACCGATTTAAGTTTAAGAAAAAATTTTGATTTCAAAAAACATTAAACACGAAAAAAAATACAAAAAAATTTAAACTAATAATAATAAAATTTGATAAAACACTATCTAAAAAGATAAAAATAAAAAATTATATTAATAATTATTTAGAATTTAAAAATATAAATAAATACCTGCGTGAATTCTAATTTTATCTACGCATATATTGAATACTGGAAAACGATAAAACGTTAAAAATAACGATCACTGATAGCAAAAAAAAAACAAAATTACAAATTTTTCCATTCCATAGATTAAGCTTTTTTTTTAATCTATTTTAGATGAAACGAGACGAAAGCAGTGGAAATCAGGGTTGCCATTGAAATTTTACCCTAATGAGTGCTATGAGGTAATTCGGAAGATAAGTGGGATTTTTGGTACTTTGTTGCTTTAAAGGTATTTTGTTGCTTTTCAGGTACTTTGTTGCCTTTGGGGAATAATAAAATATTTTGAGTGAGGCCACGAGGCCGAAGGACTTCTCAAATTACGAGGTTTAATTAGTGGTATGCGTATATTGTACCTATGATAAAAATATTTTTAGTATGTCTGCAAAATGTTGTGAGGATAATAATAATGTATTTTTATGCCAAAGTCAGAGAAATATGTTGAAATTACTCGTCTAATTAGCGTTGTTTTTACGCGACTTGAAAGATTTTAACGGTATTGAAATGTTTTGTGTGGTATTGAAACGTTTGTTTACGATATTCCGAGGTTTTTACAATATTGAAAGGTTTTTACTATAATGAGAGGTTTTTACTGCGCATTCAAGGGTGTTTCTTGATGCTTTATTGGTACTTTGGGTTGAGAAAAAGCATTTTCTGATGTTTCAAGGTATTTTTATGCCTTCATCACGCAAACTCATTAGTAGATAAACATTGCTTGTGGAAGCTCTAGGGCATCTTAAAGTACTGGGCTCCATGACGAATCATGAATAACCTTTTAACACGCTTACTCCTGGAAGTTTTCTTGGTAGAGAAGGGTGCGAGTAGGAAGAAAAAGGAGGCGTGTGATGTGATTGTGTTAGAAAAACGGAAGCCACAAGGAAATATTAGATTCATCCGAGTTGCCTAAAATGCGATAAGAATCATTACCGAGATCTTAATGTCCTTTTAGTGGTTGTTGTTATTGTAGTACTTCACTTTGAGTTCTTACGGGAAGAAGGAGTGAGGGAGAGCGAAATAGAGTGAAGGAAAGTGAAAAGGAATATGGTGTAGGAGGAGTGAAAAGAGATTAAAGTGGGTGAAAGGAGGAGGTGAAAGGGAGAGTGAGAAAAAGCGACAATGAATGAAGTGGCGAACGACGCCAACCAAATGTGGGTCAAGTTGCGGTAGAGAAAGAAAGGGGAAGAAAGAGTTAAAGGGAGAGAGAGAGTGAAAGGGTGAGAGAGTGAATGGGAGGGAGTGTGAAAGGGAGAAGTAGAGAAAGAGTGAAAGGGAGAATGAGAGGGAGTCAACGCGTTGCCAACTATTTAATGACGGAAGCATTAAAGTTGGGCGGAAAGTGTTATGTGAGGCGAACATTAATTTCGTTTCCACATCCTTAGTCAACTGTGGTTGTGCTTTTGTTGTTGTTACTAATGTTGTTATTGCTAACGTTGTTGTAGTGGTTTTAATAGTCATTGTTGTTGTTGTTGTTTTCGTAGTCATTGTTGTTGCTTTTCTGGTGCTCCTTCGAAATTTTTATGAAGTTTTGGCTGTCGGAATGTTGAACATCTGTGTTTCGTTGAGGTTTGAGTGCTTGTAATTGTTGTTATTGTTATAGGTCTAGTTGTTGTAGTAGTTTTTGTTGTTAGTGTAGTCGTAGTTGATATTGGTGTTGTTGTAGTGGGTTTTTTTTGTTGATGATGTTGTTTTAGTTTTTGTTGATGTTGTTTTTATTGGTTCCCTCTTGCATACCACATGGCGTTCTAACAATAAAAATAACAATGAAAATAACAATTAAAAGCTTTAATTAGGTGTTTTAATGCGTGTATGCGAAGAAGTTTCGAACAATGGCAAGAACAATGGCGAGGGAGAACAAAAAATGAAATGGCAGAGACGAAAAACAGATGAATGAGGACAGAAAAAGAAGACATCCAAAAAATAAAAGAGAAGAAAGAAATTACTAAAGATATGAAAGAAAAATAAGAAAGAGAAAAGGAAGATGTGAGAAGAAAAACAGAGAAGGAAGAGATGAAAAAAGAAAAGAATGAACACAGAGAACAAAGAAAAAGACATCAAAAGTGACGAAAGTAAAAAGAAGAAAAAAGAAGACACCCGACAGAAAACGATACGAAGATATTTTCAGTTCCATTTGCGGAAATGTTTAAAAGAGAATTTTTAAAACTCTTCATTAATTTCTTCCTCATCCTCTGTCGAATGCACTCTATTCTCTCCCCCTTTGGTCTTCCCCTTTGCCTACCTATTGGTCTTATTTATCTCAGTTGGGTGATCTCTCTTGAAAATTCTCTCTTTCGCCCTTTCGTCCCATTACTTAGGTTTTGGCATCGATGTCCCGGGTTCCAACTTCTCGACCTCGATCATTTCCCGACCCCGCCCACCGTTCACTTCTCTTCACTTCCAGCTCGTTTTGGCAAATAATCAAGCAATTAATCCAACGACATCCTCTGATATAAAGAGCAATTATATTTCACGAATTCAAACAGGAACTGAACTCGCACACTCGAATGATCACGAACTTACATGGACACAATTACAAGAACCATTACACACACACTTTCATAAGTAGAGACATACACATTCTCAGATATGGACACACACATATTAAGATATGGACACACATACACACAGTTGCATCCATGGAGGCATACACGATGCTCTAATTGAAAACTTAATGCCCTGCATATGGCGGAGCGTGAACCCGCCGAAGCTGACCGGAAATGCACCCGCAGTCATTGCCACGAAACAGGCAAACACACACAAAGGCATACACGAACACAGGCACAGAGACATACATGTACACAGACACACGTATATGCTAACCCGTGTCCATGAGATATAGACATGAAAACAGACAGACACACGGACGGACGGAGGGATGGACGGACAGATGCTAAAGTTGGAGTCATCGTTTGAAATTCACTTCCGCTTCCGGTGGAGCAGTTGTTGAGCTCATTTTTGGCTTACGAATGGTTGGTGGGAGGAAGAGAGACAGACAGGAAGAGAGGGAAAGGTAGAGAGACAAGGATCGGCAGATGCAGAGTGAGATGAAAGTGGTATGAAGAAGAGGGATGAAGCCTCTCAAAAGGGATCCCACCAAGCGGCATAAATGCGGTATCTTAACTCCTGACCCTTACAGACACAGACAGACACACCCACACAGACGCACACATACAACACAATCACATATACGCACACACATCTACCGTCACACACACGCACAGAATCACACATTTATGGGCAGTTACATTGAGAAGGAGAAAGCAGTGAGAGAGAGAGAGAGAGAGAGTGAGGGAGGGAGAGAGAGGGGGGGAGAATTACACTCTCTCTCTCTCTCCATCTCTCTCTCACTCTCATTTCGAATCTAATTAGCTCGGCAGCGAATGCCAGACGGAATTTGCGTTCCATTTTGTGGAAGCATAATTTAATAATGCGAGAGAAGTTCGACCTCGGCAACGGGTTACAACAATAACAATTACAATAACTACAACAATAACAACAACAAGGTTGAAACAATAAGAAGGTTGTAACAACAACAAGGATGAAAGAACAACAACGAGGACCTACAAGAACAATAAGGCATTACAACAACTACAAACAGTTATTACAATTGCACCAACAACATTGAAATCATCATCAGTGGAAACGTTCAAAACCGAAAACGAGCTGGACCCGAAGGTGAGAGGCTGAGAGGTTGAGTTCGGCTTCTGTCCAAAGGGGGCGGGGCTGAGAGGAAGGCGGGGTTGAAGGAGGCAGAGCCGTGAGGGAGTTCAGAGAATTGAAATTATACGGGTTGGTCACGGGTTGTGGGATTTGTGAGGATTGTGGCCGGGTTCGTGGATGGCCCTGAGGTTCATTAAGAACCCTCCAAGAGTCGAGGGTTGGCGAAGGACGAAGGTTGGGTTCGCGATGGGGATCGTGGTGGTCAAAGGAGGGTGGAGTAGGGCGAACGAAGGGTGGAGTAGGGCGAACAAGGGAGGAAGGAAGTGTAGACGAGGGTCGAAGAAGTGTGGACGATGGTCTGACGACGACTGTGGTGGACGACGATGATGACGATGATTCTGATGGCGGCGGTAATGGCGGTGAAAGGATCGCCAACTGCTTTTGCTGCTACTGCTGGTCGTTAATGTTAAATTATTTTGGTTAATTGGAAGCGGAATTTGCGTTCGCAATTGATTGCTTCCGGCTAATAATGCGATTAGCGAAGTATTGTGCAAGTTATTGATTCAAATGCAAAGTCCTTCGTAACAGGAATTTCCACAGCAGAATTCCTAATTCGATTATAGCCATTGATCAGCGTGGAGAATTCAACTATCTGGGAAATTACTGAAATTATTATCCAAAATTATCCATAAATAGATAATTATAAAAGAGGGAATGGACATAATTTCGAGTAATTCTTTCTCTCAATATATTTTTCCTTTTTCCCCATTTTATTTTCTATTTTTTTTTTTTTTATCATTTTAATTTTCTCTACCTTTTTTCTGTTTAAATTTATGTTTCGTTTTTCTCTTAATTTTTTCTCTTCCTTTCTCTTTTTTCTCCCCATGATATCTACTCCGTTTTTGCTCTCCATTTACGAAATTTTCTCTTGCTATTCCACTCACAGCGTGTTCAACTTTTCATTTCTTAATTCAACTAAATCAAATAAGTTTATTTTAACATTTTTAATTGCCTCGAAAACGACAGTGAATCGCTTCATTGCTTCCTTCTGGAACTTTGTATCCTTCTCTTTAGCTCTCTTTCTCCGTCCATATCCCTATCTTTCCTCCCTTTCTTGTTCTCCTTCTCATAGTTCGAAAATCATTTCCTCTGTCTCTCTTCGTTCGTTCAGTTTCGCCTCATGCAACACTTGGGTGAATGTGTGTGTGTGTGTTTGGGGGGACTTTTGCTGCAATCAAATAAAGTTCCAAACGAAGTCTTCGCCACTCCATGCCACGCCCACCCATCGCCCCATGCAGTCGTTTTTTCGAAAAGAATTCCATTTCATTAACAAACCACAAGAAGTTGCCGCCAACGCAAATTGCAATTTAAAACTTTTACTGTCTTTTTTCCCCCCCACTTCTACTACTGCCACCATTTTTTCCCTTCTTCTACTACTACCACTACTACTGTTTTTTTGCAACGAACTTTTCGGTTCCACTTCATAGGAATCCCAACTCTCGTCTCGGGCGCTCAAAAGTAGTTAAAATTGAGTATTAGTGGAAATGATCACCGTTGAACTTGGTGGCTCTGGCTCTGCAACTTTCGGAGATTCGATAAATTTTGTTTTCTTAGACTACTTATATTACTGTAGAGAACGAGAGCAATGTGTGAAGGGTGGTTAATTTATTTATTTTTTTAAGTAGAGAAGGACGAAGTAGTCCAATTAAATAAATAATATAATAATACTGCTGAACAAATTCAAAACTAAGAATTATAACATTTCAATTTGTTTCCAATTAAAAAAATTTAATAAAAAAATAGAACCAAAACTATTTGGTTCCAATATCTTCAGATAAATAAAATTTCAATATAATAATAAAAAAAATATATTAAAAAAATATATTTCTAAAAAAATTTAGTACAAAAATACAAATTAAAAAAAAAAATGTTCAATATAATAATAAATATAGAATACAAATTTAGTAAAGTAATTTCATATCAAAACTCAATTATAAAGTCGAAAAAAACTGAACTGCATTTAAAAGTATTCAAACTTACATCAAGCTATGCTTCATTTAATACACACTATCTCTCACTCTCTTTTTTCCCTTCTCCCTTTCAGTCTCTCTGTCTGTCTCTGCCGCCCTCTTTCTATTCCCCCACATACCCCTATATAGTGTTGCAATGAATGCACCGATAATGAATTCCAATGGAACTTTAAATGAGAATTTTCCGTTCCTCCTTTTATAAGTTTTATTATTTCCTTCTATTTTCGTGTCGTGCGTTCGGAGTGACAAAGTGACCATCATCAACGTCAGATGCAGCATCAACACGAGAACCAACACCACTATCATCATCATCACGAGCACTAGAGACAGCAACAGAGACAAAACCAACAACAACAACAACAAAACCAACATTCACGTGGCTGACAACTTCAACAACCTCGCCAACAGCAGCACTCGAGAATAAGGTGTGAAAAGTGCAGGAGTCGAGATGGCAGCACTGGAACGACCGTGAGTTTATAATTTTGTTCCTTTTGTTGCATTTTTGTTCCTTTTTTTGTCGCTTTTGTTGATTTTTTTCGTAAAAGTGTTTATACAGTTAATTCAGTTATAAATGTCAGAGGGAGGAAAGGTGAAGAATAGTTAAGCACAGCAGGATGTGGAAAAGAGTAGCAGAAGGTAGGGGAAATATTAAAAAGTAGTAGGAAATACAGTACATATAGAAGCAATAAAAGTCACCACTGAAGGATACAAATAAAGATATAAAAAAAAATAGTTGATATAATTAGTCGTTTAAAAAAAAAGTAGTAGACTACTACAAAATAGTTGATATGTTCAGACGACACTCTTTTATCGAATAGTAGCAAATTGTAATTATCATAAATTTGTGTGAAACCATAGTTCGTATCATATCAATTTCATATGATTGATTTCAGAAAAAGCATTTAGGAGCAGGTTTCAAAATTTCGAAACATATGTTAGATGTATATCTCCTTTCCTTTCACACGCCTAGACACCTGAATTTCTAGATACCTGATCTTACTTGAGTACGAACATAGAAATTTACTTTTATTCTATTCATATTCCATTCAGATATGTATAGTGTTCGTCCGAGTACGAGTAAAAATACTCGTATACTCGAGTAAATGGCACGATAAACGATTATTTTTTGAATCGACTAATTGTTACAAATATTTTGACGGTACCGACTAAATTGACAATATATTGAAATTTTTTATTTATTTATAATTTTAATACAAAAATGCATTACAAAAATTCAAACACTAACAATAGGTTGAGCTGATTTCCTAGACTTTTGAATGGATCAAACAAAATAAATAAATAAAACTATCTACATAATATTTGATTGAATATAAAATTTTACTGTTAACTGTTAGTTAAAAACATAATGTGTTTCTAGCTTTTAGTTTCTAGAGGCGCTTAAAGTGCAGGTTTTCGTGTGTATATGTACGTATATGTGAAATGAGTACGAGTACGATTATACCGACTTTTAATTCCGATTACTTCTTTTCGCACCGATTTTTAGTTGAAATTTTGTTTTTGACTATTCGCATCGACTACACACCGGTATTGGAACGTCACTAGATATGTACATATGTATATTCATCAATCTATATTAAAAGGTTGATAACGACGTATATATCGAATGTTGACTTTTTCCATTTCAAAAGCGCTGAAACTCAATGAATCAATACTGAAAACCTTTTATTGCTCAATGTGCTTTATCTATATATGTATGTATGAATTTTTGTATGTGGTATAATCTAAAGATAAACATTGATTGTTGAATACTTTTTTGGGTAATTAATAGCTGGAGGAGAAATCTTTCAACATTATTGTCCAGAATGTCGTGGAGGTGAAATCAATAACAAAGAATAAAAGAAAATTGAAGTAAAAACATGGTAAATAATAATATATATAACTAAATAATATTAAAAAAAAAGTAATAAAGAAAATAAAAGAATTTAAAATAGTTAATTTGAGAATAGTTTCAAAAATAATCGAATAATTGAGTATCAAAATATGAGTGCTTTATATCTATTCTTAAAAGTGTGAAAGAGGTTGGAAACTTCATAAAATCACCGCTATTTTTCCCGAGGCCTTCGAAAAAGGCCGACCACAATGAGCAGTAAAATTGTTGACCGCAAGGGAATAAAAGAATGCGCCATAAATAATCTCGAATTGGCCACAGAAAACTTTGGCAATAAAAGTGCGGCAAACAAAAGTGGAATGGACAAATTTATGAACTCAAGCAGGAGTGTTTGAGAAAACGACTAATCGGAAATTGACCTCGGGCCTTTTCACCCACTCATCTACATTTTTTAGGGTTCTTTGATTTTTCTATTTTTACTATTTTTTCTACCTATTATGAACTTCTCCGTCATGATTCCGATCCTTCCTCGCGTCTTTCTTCACTCGTGTCTTTCTTCCCTCATACCTTTCTTCCATCAAGTCTTTCTTCCATCATATCTTTCTTCCCTTATGACTCTTTTCACTCATGCCTCTTTTAATCTTCCAGATGGCTTCTCTTCCAACCGTCTTCAAATTGGTGTTGATCATCCTCTTCTGGTCCTCGGTGTTTTTCTTCCTGATCTGGATCTATGGTGATGAAAATGAGAACCAGAAACAATACGAAGTTCTCCAGAAGATAAAGAACCACCCACGGCTTCAACGACTCCTGACCAGAGAAGGTCAAAAGATCGATGATGGAAAAGTCGAAGAATTTGAAACCACCAAAAGCTATGGAGATATAGAATTCTTGTCTCTTCCGAATGATGACAAAAAAATCTTGACCCTACCGGATGGAGCTGAGGAATTCTTGTCTCTTCCGAATGAAGACAAAGAATTCTTGACTCTTCCAAGTGGAGGAGACGAGAAGCTTGAATTCGGGCGACTTCTCCTTGGCGAGACCCATGGTGAGAAATGAGACGCATCAATCTAAGTGAAACCGTAATCGAATTCTCTTCCTTTCTCTGAATTTCTTTACCCACGCAGTCCCCACCGAGGAGGAGCTCTTCGAGGCGATCGAGCGTGAGCAGCCGTCGTTGCCGTTTCGCTTCTGGTACCTGAACGAGGAGCAGATGAATCGAAATCGTCCCAACTCGTGCGCCCTCCTCCCCGACCTATTCGACCTACGGCTGTACAATCAATACTGGCAGACCTTCGAGACGTCGAATCTGATCGCCCAACTCTTCAGCGCCCACTACGACGATCGGCCGACATTACCACATGGTGTTCCGGTGATTCGAATCCTGGCCATGATAAATCAGACGAAGGTGCCACAATCTGCCACGCACACCGCCCATTGCCAGCTTTGGTACGACGACGATGACGACGAGCCGCTCATTGCCGCCGTCACCGAGTTCCGAATGATCTGGTTCCGGTCTTGGGGTCACAAAGCGGGTCAGCTCTATCCGTATTTGTTGACGTGTCCGACTCCAGCGGATCGTGGTCGTGGTTGGATCCCGCAGGCCGTTTCCCTAGTAGGAGGCGTCGACGTTTGCGCCACGGCATCGAACCTGCTGCGGGTCCAACATCGACCAAGGATGGAAACCAAACGGGGTTTCGTCGTTTGCGTGAAGGGTTTGGACTTTCCATATGAAGATCTGTCAGCTCGTCTAATCGAATGGATCGAGCTGCAGCGATTGCTTGGCGCCGATCGCATTGTCTTCCATCAGCTGCAGATGCACGCGAATGTGACGCGTGTCCTGCGTCGCTACGAGCGCGAGGGATTCGTCGAGCTACGGCCGCTGACGTTGGCCCGCGGTCGGCCGAGTAGCCCACACCTGCAGCATTATCTGCTGCAGATGTTGCAGCTGGAGAAGCGCTTGAACGAGTTGATCCCCTACAATGATTGCTTCTATCGGCATGTGAACACACACGAGTTCGTCGTTCTGCTCGATATCGATGAGGTTGCGATGCCGGTGGGCGGGCGAACGCAGTGGGCGGATTTGGCCAAGGTCGGCATGATGCAGTCGTCGTCGAAATGTGACGATGGCTATGCAAGTTTCTGCCTGAGGAATGTCTACTTTCCACCCGGGAATGGAACCAGGTCGAGGTGGGTTTCTCGCCGCGGCCACGCCCCCTCCTACATGTACATGCTCCAGCACACCCATCGCAGTCGCTCCCATTTGGGGCGCGAATTCGCCACCAAGTGTCTCCATCGCACCGATCGCGTGCTCACTCTCCACAATCATTTTCCACGCGCGTGGTTGGGATCCTGCGCCGCCTACTCGTTCGATCCGGCTGTCGCTCAGTTGCAGCATTATCGGGACACGCAGAATCCGAAGGACTTGGAGGACAATGTGGAGGATCTGAGTATTTGGCGATATCGAGATGAACTTGTTGAGCGATCGGAGAAGGTCTTCAGGGAGCTGGGATTCCTCGCGGATCCCTAGACTGGATCTGTTGGTGATGGGTGGAAAGAATTGTTACTTCTTTCTGTTTACCTGAAGGACTCGCAGACTTGATCTTCTGGTGATCAGTAAAAGGACTCCTCGATCATTTGGTCAGGGTGAAGGCTTCGATCTTCTGCTGATTAGATCTAGTATTTCTAGCCCTTTCTTTTTTTTTAGTGATAAGACCAAGCCTCGATCCCCAAGAGTCCTCTGGAAATCAGTCGCATCAGTCATTCAAACGACCTCCACTTCATCATCACACTACATTTTATTTATAATCGTCTCGAGTTAATACTGTATACAAAAGAAGAATGCCTAATCACTATACTAAAAACAAAATACTCTCAATCACAAGAAAACCAAAGAAGTCAATCCACAGAGGAGCTTTTTTTTTTAAAAACTAGAAGAACCTCTTTATCAATTAGAAGAAATTCTTTAATGGTTAAGAGAACTTCTTTATCGATTGTAAGAACATCTTTAACAATAAGAAAACATTTTCAACGACTAGAAGATCCTCTTAATCGATTAGAAGAAACTCTTTAATAATTATAGGACCCTCTTCAAAGCCTAAAAAAACCTCTGGATCGCCACCAGGCTGAAGCCCATCAGCAGGGTTGCCATCGTCGTCTGAGCCGTTGATTCGGCTCCACTGCGTGGATCCCTCAGCACCGACCGCTCGTTGGCCTTGGCCTCGATGTAGCTCAGGCAGCTGGTCTCGTTCTTGATGAACCGAAAGACGGACTCGGCGATGTTGGCCGGCGTGATTTCCTGACATTGCTCGAGATGATGCAACGTGCATTGTTCGAAACGCTCGAGGTCGATGCAATGCTTGGGTGCTAGAACAAGTTCGGGCAGGTTGAGCAGATCGGGCATCGATCCGTCCTTGGGCATGTATTCGGCAAAGGAGGAGTTCATGCAACTGCCGATGGCCTCCTTGTTCGCCTCGAGGCACTCGGGTCCCTCCTCGGCGACGAAGAGGGCGAGCTGATCGCCGCCCTTGTGGCACATGAAGCCCATCAGGCTGGTCGCCACACGCATCATCACCGCGTTCTGCTGTCGCTCGTCGGCGCTCAGGCAGGGCTGCAACTTCGTGTTGAATTCGCGCAGACAGCGCTCGGCCTCGGGCGCCTTGCTGCAGTACTTGTGGAAGACGGTGTCGAGTTCGCCCATCGGTCGCGCCTGCTCGATCTCCTCCTGCAGGGCCGTCAGGTTCGCCACCTGCGAGAGGCAGCCCATCAGCTTCGTGGCGCTCTTCTCGATGTCCGCGTAGAGCGTGGCGTTCTCCACGCCCGAGGCCTTCTTGCACTTCTCCGTCAGGACACGCTTGACATCGTCTGCAAGGGGAAATAGATAAACAGATCCAAGATTAGTCCAAAAAAGTCATGGAATAAATTCCTGATATAAGTAAATAATTTATGGAAATACAAATATTCAATAAATTAATGAAAAAAATAAAAAATAATTTTAAGACATAAATAAATTAATTAAACAAATTCATGGATAAAAAAAAGTTCATCACAAAAAATATGTTTTCATAAAAAAATTAATTCATGAAAAAAATGAATTTTGAAGAGAAAAGAAAATTGATGAAAGAAATAAAAAACCACATGACATTAAATTCATGAATTAATTCATGAATAAATTCCCGGAATTATTAAATATACATAATCTAAAAAAGATGACAACACTCACAAATATAAATTCACAATTAAATAAATTATCATTCTTGCCCACTTCTCTCTTAGTAAAGAGAAATCCTTCAAACAAGCGGAAATGAAAAGCTAACAACAAGAATTAAAACACGAAAACGCAGATAGAAATAGCAAGAAATGGAAATTAAAAAGAGATGCCATGAAGAATATGCATTTTTCATTTAATTCGCAAGAAATTTGCTGGTCAACGCAAGAGCAACAGAGAGGAAAATAATTTACAGTGGAAACTTCCTGTGGCACCGGAAGTGAGAAGATGAGGAATTTAATGCCTTCGAGCGGTGGAAGAAAATGTTTCAAGGAACAACTAAGTGAAATTGCTTAAGATGAACTATATAGTAGATGAAAGATTAAAGCTTAGAGCCCATTGGATATTTTGTAGTCGATTATTGTCTATATTTCTGATGAATAATTTCCATATGAACAAGAGCATCAACACTTTTTTTTTGTTTGAAATTAACAACATTTCTTCGTATATGAAACTTTTCGTTCCTCTACAAAAATGTACAAATGACGGTATATTTCACTTTATCGTTATCTTTCACAACCTTCACCGTGACATCTATTTTTTGTGAAGGTTGAACCGTCTTTACTCAAAACACGACAAAAATCATTCAATCGATAATTTTTGTCATGGATTTTGATCGTTGATTTTTTTTCATTAATTTCCTTAACAAAGTTTTTTCATTAATTTTGTTAATTCGTTATTTCATTTATTTTTGATCCTTGAATTTGATAATAAGTTTTAATCATAGATTTTTTATTTATTTGGTTTGTTAATTTGTATTATTAATTTTGTTCATTAATTTTTCATTCTTATTATACCCTACACCCTGTGGGTAAGGGTATATTCATTTTGTCCTTCCGTTTGTAACGCATTAAAGGAGAGGTCGTAGGTATGGAAAAGTATATATATTCTTGATCAGCGTCACCTCCTGAATCGATTTAGCTATGTCCGTCTGTCTGTCTGTCTGTCTGTCCGTCTGTCTGTCTGTCTGTGTGTCTGTGTGTCTGTCTGTGGAAATAGATTTTGTGAAGAAACGGTAAGAGATACTGATTTGAAATTTTGGATTTAGTATTTCTATATTAATAAGCTACTTGTATGTAAAAATGGGCGTATTCGGTCAACGGACACGCCCACCTCCCATATAAAGCAATAGGTTTATATGGCATATCTGGTGAACTGTGGTATATATCGGGATGAAATTTTATGTGTGATCATGTATCACCGATACAAGCTCACGTGCAAAAAATGGAAAAGACCGCCCATCGGACACGCCCACCTCCCATATAAAGCAAATGGTTTATATGGCATATCAGGTGAAATATGGTATATATCGGGATGAAATTTTGTGTGTGATCATGTATCACCGATACAAGCTTACATGCTAAAAATGGAAAAGACCGCCCATCGGCCACGCCCACCTCCCATATAAAGTAAAAGGTTTATATGGCATATCTGGTGAACTATGGTATATATAGAAATGCATTTTTATTGTGTGTGATACGAGGTTATAATCCGAAAATGGATCGCCCAACGCACACGCCCACCTCCCATATAACTATAAAGTTCAATATGGGTTAACTGTAACATATATCGGTATGATATTTTTATACCCTACACCCTGTGGGTAAGGGTATATTCATTTTGTCCTTCCGTTTGTAACGCATTAAAGGAGAGGTCGTAGGTATGGAAAAGTATATATATTCTTGATCAGCGTCACCTCCTGAATCGATTTAGCTATGTCCGTCTGTCTGTCTGTCTGTCTGTCCGTCTGTCTGTCTGTCTGTGTGTCTGTGTGTCTGTCTGTGGAAATAGATTTTGTGAAGAAACGGTAAGAGATACTGATTTGAAATTTTGGATTTAGTATTTCTATATTAATAAGCTACTTGTATGTAAAAATGGGCGTATTCGGTCAACGGACACGCCCACCTCCCATATAAAGCAATAGGTTTATATGGCATATCTGGTGAACTGTGGTATATATCGGGATGAAATTTTATGTGTGATCATGTATCACCGATACAAGCTCACGTGCAAAAAATGGAAAAGACCGCCCATCGGACACGCCCACCTCCCATATAAAGCAAATGGTTTATATGGCATATCAGGTGAAATATGGTATATATCGGGATGAAATTTTGTGTGTGATCATGTATCACCGATACAAGCTTACATGCTAAAAATGGAAAAGACCGCCCATCGGCCACGCCCACCTCCCATATAAAGTAAAAGGTTTATATGGCATATCTGGTGAACTATGGTATATATAGAAATGCATTTTTATTGTGTGTGATACGAGGTTATAATCCGAAAATGGATCGCCCAACGCACACGCCCACCTCCCATATAACTATAAAGTTCAATATGGGTTAACTGTAACATATATCGGTATGATATTTTTTTTTTGTTCGATCAAGTAGTATTACTATGACATCACATGACCGAATTTTGAATATATGGTAAACCATATAGACAGTTGTTAAATTAAATATTACTACTATGAGTTCCCGTGAATCAAATGGGAAAATAACTCTTATAGGACACATCTAGTTTTAAATTAAAGTTATATGTCAGCAGGGTGTAGGGTATGTAAACTTCGGCCTGGCCGAAGTTAACCGTTTTTGCCTGGGTGGACCAGGCAAACCGGGGGAGCGAAGCGACCCCGGTGCGCTAGTTTTTTGTTCGATCAAGTAGTATTACTATGACATCACATGACCGAATTTTGAATATATGGTAAACCATATAGACAGTTGTTAAATTAAATATTACTACTATGAGTTCCCGTGAATCAAATGGGAAAATAACTCTTATAGGACACATCTAGTTTTAAATTAAAGTTATATGTCAGCAGGGTGTAGGGTATGTAAACTTCGGCCTGGCCGAAGTTAACCGTTTTTGCCTGGGTGGACCAGGCAAACCGGGGGAGCGAAGCGACCCCGGTGCGCTAGTTATTTCGGTAATGTTGTTAAATTCACGATTGAAGAATTTCTTTCATTAATTATTTTAATTCATTTTGTTCATTGATTTATTTCTTTAATTTGTTCCATTATCTTTATTAATTAATCCTTCTCACTATACCTATGGTGAAGTTCGTGTTGCGATACTCGGCGGGCAGGAGCTGGTCCTTGAGTTTATCGATCTGGCTGACGGTGGCCGCCTGTGAGCTGCTCAAGAGAACGGTGGCCGCGATGAGGGCGAACGAGGCCAACGACAAAAACGTCAACTGGTTCATTTTATTCCACTTCTGCCGATGGATGAAGAAAATCCCAAAATGTGAACAGCACGAAAGAAAATACGGGAAAGAAATCGCACACGAACCGATCGTCTAAGCGAACCACGATAAACTGACCCGAGACGATCGTGTGGGAATCAAAGGAAAAAAATACATAAATTTACAGTTGCTATTTTGAAAGAAAACATTTCATTCTACCGAAATCGATAGGGTTTGAAGTCGAGATATCTTATCGCGGATGAATAATAAAATAATGGCAAAGTGTATCGAGCCACTGTCGAGCGAGAGGGCGGGAGATGGGGGGGCGGGGCCGATAAGGGCGCAAATTGATAGAGTCCAGTCATAACGACTTCACGATAATGACACGGGTTCCGCACGAAGTCGAAGGTGACTTCGGTTCATTTCTCTTTCTTCTGAATTTATTTCGGTTTCTTTTTTCTCGGGGTTTTCTCTCTCTTTCTTTTACAAGCCGATATATTTCTGTTATCAGTTTATATGGTGTTCACTTCATGGTAGTTGTTTCTCTTGTTGTTGTTGTTGGATTTTGACGCAACTCGTCGTTCGGATCGCGTCTCAAAGTCCACCCTCGTAAATACTTCGGAAATGGGTTGCCAGGTGGCCAGAGATTTGTGTTTGTTTTATTACTTGTGAAGTATTTAATGCAAATTTCCTATTTTTTCTTCAATTTCTTGATTTTTTATATTTCTTTTTATTTAATAATTTTTCTATACTTCTATATTTTCATTAAATTCTCAACTTAGGATAATCATAATAAATTAAAAATTAAGTTTTCTTGAAAACTGTTCCTCCCATTACCGAGAACTCATTAAATTCCTCATCCGCTCACTTCCGTTTCCACAGGAAGTTTCCACTGTAAATAACTTTCCTCTCTGTTGCTCTTGCGTTGACCAGCAAATTTCATGCAAATTAAATGAGAAATTCATATTCTTCATGCCATCTCTTTTTAATTTCCATTTCTTCCTATTTCGTTCTGCTTTCTCGTATATTAATTCTTGTTGTTAGCTTTTCATTTCCGCGGATTTTGCTTTACTAAAAGAACAGTGGGCATGGATGATAGTTAATTTGATTATGAATTTATTATTTATTGAGTGATACTAGTTAATACGTAATTAGTTATTACATATTTCTATATTGCATAATTAATAAAGTAAAAACTATTTAGAATATCGTTTAATTATGGCCATAAAAGTAAATAACGATTAATTTATTAAACAAGCTATTGATAAACTGTAGCATAATTATAAGATAATAGGGTACTTCAATGTGAGGAGCAATCGAGAGATAACAAAAATATAGATTAAATGAAAGTAATAGTGACGGCCCAATATATAGAATAAGAGAGACAAACGGATGTAATAGAACAAGGAATGAGCAGAAAAAGTTAGAAATACATTGAAAACGATACAAAGAAACATGATAAAGTTTCGAGTAGAAAATGTAAGTATATAGTTGAAAATTGATAAAGCGATGTATTGAAAATTAATGAAGTTGGTGATAATAACAAAAAAATTGAAAAAGCTTGAATCACTTTAATTTCACTTCAAATCACACGAAGTCAGATCAAGAATTTAATGTTTCATGTTGGAATTTTCCCAATCAGAGGATGAAGTGTAGCCGAAAATTTACACCAAATGAAAGCTCATTAAAACGATGTACAGGAAGGTGGAGAAATGAAAAAGATGGTGGAAAGAAGATGAGGAAGGAAGAGAATGATATGGATTGAGGAGGAAAAAAAATCCACCACAACGAGATGACGAAACGATGTGAGGAAATCCGTGATGAGAAGTTGGGGGGGAGAAGACACACACGTAGGCATATTTGCACATCCAGATGTCACACGAACACTGATATTGACTCACACACACACACACACAATCGTAATATCAAGTTGTTACAGCACAGAGCGACATTTGTAGAGAGAGATAAAGAGAGGTAGAAAGAGAGATAAAGAGATGTAGAGAGAGAGAGAGAAAGAGTGAGATTTACTAAAGGTAGAGCGAATCATGGAAGGCATATCAAAAGCTTGATTAATTGATGAACATTCTTTGAGTAATGAATTACATTAAAACACATCACGTTACGTTCGGGTTTAATTAAGGAGACGTCACCGGATGTTGGATGGAACCCAGATGTCGCCCTCGCTATATGTGTGTAAGCGTGTATTCATGTGTCTGGGAGAACGGTGGAGCCGATGAGCTGAAAGGAATCTCATCTTTTCGGTCATGAAATATTCGAGTCGAGCTGCTTGAGCTGCTTATGAGGAAAATTGGATTCATTTGCCGGCTTCTCGGTTCATTATCCTGTTTATGTCCTTATGAGGTGTATTATGATTTCCTATAAAGGGAGAGGTGGAGGAGAAAGGAAGGAAGGAAGGAAGAGGAGAAGTTGATGTAAGGAGAAAATGTCATGCAACAGACGACTTCACGACTCATTAAGGATTTGAAAGCTGGTTGGCTTTGAATTAAGGAAACCATGAATATTTAAGTAAATTAAGTAATTAACTAAACAGTTAAAATATTCCAATAATGTCAAACATTTCTTGAATTTTTATATCTTATCATTTTAATCAGAAGTTTATATTTTTTAAATATTTATTTTTTAAATAATATCTATAATACACATTTTCAAAAATTCAAACATTTCTGAATGAAGAAATTTATGGAAATTTTTATATTTTTTATTAACTAAGATAATCTCTGCTAAAAATATAGAAATTTCATAAATAATTTTAATTTATGTTAATTTATGATATTATCAAATATTATTATCTCATTTCCTTAATCGAAATAACTTCAAGATTTCTTCAATAAATTAAATTCACTATAATTAATGATTATTTTCTGTCTTTTTGTTAACCCAAGTGATTTTAACCTGATTTTATATACTGTGTATATTTCTTCATATATTTTGTAATTTTTATACCCTACACCCTGTGGGTAAGGGTATATTCATTTTGTCCTTCCGTTTGTAACGCATTAAAGGAGAGGTCGTAGGTATGGAAAAGTATATATATTCTTGATCAGCGTCACCTCCTGAATCGATTTAGCTATGTCCGTCTGTCTGTCTGTCTGTCTGTCCGTCTGTCTGTCTGTCTGTGTGTCTGTGTGTCTGTCTGTGGAAATAGATTTTGTGAAGAAACGGTAAGAGATACTGATTTGAAATTTTGGATTTAGTATTTCTATATTAATAAGCTACTTGTATGTAAAAATGGGCGTATTCGGTCAACGGACACGCCCACCTCCCATATAAAGCAATAGGTTTATATGGCATATCTGGTGAACTGTGGTATATATCGGGATGAAATTTTATGTGTGATCATGTATCACCGATACAAGCTCACGTGCAAAAAATGGAAAAGACCGCCCATCGGACACGCCCACCTCCCATATAAAGCAAATGGTTTATATGGCATATCAGGTGAAATATGGTATATATAGAAATGCATTTTTATTGTGTGTGATACGAGGTTATAATCCGAAAATGGATCGCCCAACGCACACGCCCACCTCCCATATAACTATAAAGTTCAATATGGGTTAACTGTAACATATATCCGTATGATATTTTTTTTTTGTTCGATCAAGTAGTATTACTATGACATCACATGACCGAATTTTGAATATATGGTAAACCATATAGACAGTTGTTAAATTAAATATTACTACTATGAGTTCCCGTGAATCAAATGGGAAAATAACTCTTATAGGACACATCTAGTTTTAAATTAAAGTTATATGTCAGCAGGGTGTAGGGTATGTAAACTTCGGCCTGGCCGAAGTTAACCGTTTTTGCCTGGGTGGACCAGGCAAACCGGGGGAGCGAAGCGACCCCGGTGCGCTAGTTTTTTTTATTTTAAATTTATTTAAAATTTAAACTGAAAGCGTTTAATTGAAATGTACATTTTTAATTCCAACAAGCCGACTGTATCGACTGCATGATGCAGTCGGCTTGTTGACATTTCAACATATTCTGCATGAACTGCATTTCCAGCTGACAATTGTTATTTCTCCCGGATATACACAAATACACATTCGTATATTGTGTTAAAAAATGGCCGAAGATACAATTAAAACATGGTGACTTCTTTTAAATTTATTTATTTATTTTTTTGTTATTTTTTTATGTATTGTATTTTATATTATTTTCTTTTTGTTGTTATTTTGCTATTTTTTGTTATTGTTTCATTGCCGTTGACCGTGGATTTTCATGTTAAATTAAGCCGTTCAAATTATTAATTAAATGTGGGGGGAAAAAGTAATACCATAAATAAAAAGCCAGAATATTTAACAACATTTATGCTGCTTGATGGAGCAACATCCGCCAGTTTGATATCGTTTTCATTATGTTCTGTTTTCTCGTGGACATTATTTTTTTTGCGATTTTTTTCAATAATGTCATAATTTGTTTTCATCCATTCCCTCAGTCAGTCATTCAATTCCATTCACTCCGGAATTCACTCTTTATTTCGTTGATTTTTTATTTATTTCATTTTAAATTTTTTGAATTTTTCATAATTATTTTATTACATATTTATGTATGTGTGGGAATATTTTTAAAAATTCATAATTATGTGTTTTTCGAATTGTTTCCACTTTATTCAAGCATTAATATTCTATCAGAGCTTCGTCGAGCGCGCGTTAATTGAAGTTAATGCTCGAGCGAACAAATTGAGCATTATTTTTTGCGTTTTTAATTTGTGTTTCCTTTTTTAAATTTTCCATTTTTTTCATCGGCTGAGTGTTTAATTTTTTATATAGTACAATTTTTTATTTTATTATAATTTTGTTCCAATTTTTTATTTAATTCCATTTTTATTTTTATACTACTTTTTCGGCTTCCGGACTAAATGCTCATCTAAGTGGCGTAATTGGACTTTGTCATTTTTCATCAGACTGGCTTCGTGATGATCCAATTTGATTAGATTTTATTCACTGCACACTGTTTTTATTAGTCGCCAGCGGGACTTAAAAATCTCATTCCAGTTTGGAAAAATCAGAAATTCGTCCATGTGTGACAAAACCAATTTTTTAATTGACAATAAAAACTTCCATGAAATTGTAATTAGTTTAACTATAATAATAGATGTAAAAATGAACATTAAATTAAACATATTATCAAATAAACACCTGTTTAAATTTCTGAATAAGCCTAAAAGCATGCAGATATTTGGTAGGTTTGGTAAATTTTTAATAGAAGATAAGGAGAATTTATTGGCAATTAAGATTTCGTTCTGCATTTAAAAATATTTTTAGTTTCTTAAATGTTCATTCCAAATGTTAATATAAAAATAAAATTTTAAATTTTTTAAAAGATTTAAAAATTTATGAAAACACCTTCGACACACTTTCTCGATTTTTTTAAACCTTGCTCCAATCGGCCCAAAAACGTAATCAACCGAATGGTCGCAGTGAGCTTTCGTTTCGTTAATTGCTTTCTTCTCTCTGTCGTTGTCCTCTTCTCTTTCTCAATCGCGATTTTCGACGGTAAAAACAGGAAAATAATGGAAAATATTATTATTTTCGCTCGACATTGTTTGGACGTTCCGATTGTCTGTAGTTGTAGTTGTTGTTACTTTTATTTTATTTCTCTGTTGTTCTTGCTATTTTTGTTTTGATATCGTCCTCTTTTCTGTTGCTTTAGTGACATATCTTGAAATGTTATTAATTGCAGAATTCTTTTATTTCTTTGTCTTTCGGTTTCCAGTGTGTGGAATTGGGTAAAAGAGGATTTGGGAAAAGGAGAGAGGGAGAAAAAAATCAGTGCTGAAAAATCCTTAATCAAATCAGATATGAAAATATAATTTAAAAGATTTAATATATATAAAGATTAATGAGGAAAGTCTGAGTACAGGAGAATAATATAGGATATAGAGAAAAATATGAGCTATAAGAAGTAGAAATGGTAAATGAGGGAAGGAGATTTCTATAAAAAATTCCAGCAATAAAAACTTTATTAGATACATAATGGTTTTACAACAAACACTTCAACTATTCTGTTATGAATTCAAATTTCTAGCTGAACAATATAATTTTATAGAAAGACACAATACTATGAAAAAACAATTAAAACTACAAAAACAATTAACACACCAACCACAAGGAACTAGAATCACAACAAGAAAAATAATCCCCAACTTCATCAACAATTACAACAACTATTACATTAACTCCAACTTCAAGTAGAGAAATTTTAGACAACATCATTACAACAACAGACAATGGCAATAACAAAATCAGCAACAACAATAACAAGAAAACCGAAACAAGAACAAATAACAACAACAAGAACAGTGACAACAACCACCTGCATTATCATTATCATTCATTTGAGCTTCGCTTGCTTTCGCCCCAGCTGTCTCGTTGTTCGTTCTTCTATTTGTCTATCTCACTCGCACAGTCTCTATCTCTTTCTCCATCTCATTCTTTTGTTCTGTTCCTCTGTTCCTTTCTGTTCCTGCACCAGTGTTGCAAAGCGTCTGTATGTGTGAGTGTATGAGATAAATTTATATATGTATGTGTGTGTGGTTTTGAGTAGTATTTGAGTTGTGATATTATTATTATTATTATGTTGTTCTTGTTGTTGTTGTTGATACCGTAGTTTATTTTCGTAACAAATTCCTTAAGGTGTTTATATATTTATTTTTTTGAAAATAATTTCATTCTTGTTGTTTTTCTTAGTTCTCAGCTGGTGTTTAAGGTTATTGTTTTTGTTCTTGTTTGTTATTATGTTGTTGTTATTTTTGTGTTGTTGTTGTTATAGTTGTTATTGTTATAGTTGTTATTGTTATTTGTTGTCTTTTTCTCCTAAATTCCTGTTGGATTTCCTCGCCCTCAAGTGACACCAAAAGGCGTTACACAAACAAATAAAGAATCCTTTCTCACTCTCTCTCTCACTCTCAAACACACACACACACACGTCCACCCATCCATAGTTGTTGTCACACACACCCACACTCATATGCATTTTCACCTTCACTGATGCACTCCCCCACACACAGACTCACACACACACACATGTTTACTTAGACATCCTTTCGGAGGAATTCGTTGCATTTGTTGCTCCTGGCAGCCACCTGGGACTAGTGTGTTAATGTTGTTGTAATTGTTTTTGTTATTGTTGTAGATACTTTCAATATAGTTGTTGTTGTTCCTCTCATTGTTGTTGTAATTCCTCTCATTGTTGTTGTTGTTGCTTTTGCTCCTCTTTTCGCCATATTTTGTTGTTGCTTTTCCTACTCTTTCTCGACAATTTGCATCGTTTGCTGCTGGTGGTGGAAAATATCTGAAGACCAACAACAACAATAATAGATGTAATAACACCAACAACACTATTCTATCTACAACAACATGTACAACAAAAACAATAACAACAATGATGAACACGAATGATGAACATTCTCGCCAAAACCTTATGCGTGGCATCAACAAATAACAACAACAACAAAATTCCCTCTAGTAGTCTGTAGCATCGTGTATTGTTGTTGCGATGAATGCTCCTGTACAAGTTATTGTTGTAGTAGTTTTTGTTGTACTAGTTTTTGTTGTAATTGTTCTTGTTTCAGTGATTGATGTTATGGTTTTATATTTTTTTTTTGTTACTTGTCTATCTCGCGGTAATAAATGTTTTTTTGTTCGCATTTTGATACATTTAACATAGACCCCAGTTTGTTTCAGTCTCTGCTTCTCACTCGACTATCGGTGTATTTTCTTAACTGAAATCTTATTTCTTTGCTTCTTTTATTTTTTCTTTTTTGTTCCTGGTCTCTTGATTTTTTAAGAGACCCTCAGGACTTCACACGATTCTGTCCCACGTGACCTCCTCCCATCATCGTGGAGCTCGTCGAAAACTCCTCAGGCTCCGCACTCGAGGTCGATGCACCGAGAACAATCACGTGACTCGAGGACGGACGACCGATCAGATGAGGAGAGGAGAGGAGGTGAAGAGGAGTGACTTCCGGCGATCGTGATGATGATGATGACGATGTTGATGCTTTCGTTGTTGTTCTAATTGTTGTTGGCTGTTGTTCTAATTGTAATTGTTGTTATAATTGTTGTTGTTCCTGTTGTATAAAGCAAATCAATTGCATTTCATGCGAACAAAAGAGAAACGAGAGAACGAAACTTTGCATCGTCGTCGCATGTGACGTCACATCGCGTGCTGTGATCCAATAAAAAGTCGTTAATTAAAGTTAGAGTGCGTTTTGAATTTAATCGAGTTTTCCACGCCCCGAATGGTGGGCGGTGGGCGTTATTAACTGGGTCAAGAGGTCGTTAGGTAAGAGGACAAGAACAACAATGGAGAGGACAAGAACAACAATGGAGGGGATAAGAAGAACAACTCAGAGGAAAAATACAAGAATGGAGTGAAGAAAAACAACAACGACAGAAAGAACAACAACAATTGCATCAGTTCATCAACTTTGAACTCACAACGTCAATCAATGAAAGGAAAATTAAAGGAGTAACAAGGAGAAGAAAAATTGTTTGAAACGGAAGTAAAAAAAAAAATATGAAAAAATAATAAAAAAAATATAAATAACAACAAAAAAACAGCAAAAATTAAATGTCAAATTTTGTAAAAAGAATATAAAAATAACTAAAAAAATAAATAAAAAATATTTAAAAAAAGAAATTAACTACACATAAAAAATTACTACTACACGATAACAACAACAACTAAATCACGCACACTAGCATCGAGTTCCGAAAACAAACAAAAAAAATATCGCACACGAACAATAATTAAAACAAGCCTTTCACCCAAAACGTTGCATACTTTTAGGCGCAGCTATTATTTTCGAAAACCCATCGGAAGCAGCTTTTTGAAGAAGTCCACTGAATTATTCATCGACCAGCGAGAGGAGAGAGTGAGAGTTAAAAAGGGGAGTGAAAGAGAGGAAAAGGGCAGTGAGAGAGAGGGAAGAAGGAGAGAGAGAGAAGATGAAAAGAGAGGACAGAAGTAGGGAGAAAGTAACAACAGAACGAGAGAGAGGGAAAGGTTCAAGATTTCAGCGAGAGAGAGAGAGATGAACGAATGACAGTGAAGAGGGAGATGGAAGAGAGATTGACAAAAAGGCATAGAAAAAGGGATCGAAGGAGAAATGGAGAGAAAGAAGGAGAGTGAGACACATATATGTATGTATATAGAGAGAAAAAGAATCAAATAGAGAAAAGAGTCAAAGGGAGAAATAGAGACAGCGAAATAGAGACAGAGAGAGAGAGAGATGGAGATAGTCATCGACATCGCAGTAACTCGACTCGATAAATCGCATTGTTTGCCCTAGGACAAGAGCGAAAAGCGATAGAGAGAAGAGCGGGAAAGTGAAACAGAGGGAGATAAATGAAGATAGAGGGAGAGAGAGAGGTTGGAAGGGAGGTTGGCTCTCCGAGGGTGGCCCGCAGCCATTATGCGCCACTTCTGCGAAATAACGAGCCGCTTTACATGCATAAATAAGCGTTACTCCTGGCGTTGCCGCAGATTTGCATTCGCCAAACACACGCGGCAGACCCACCACTTTCTCTCTCTCTCTGCCCCTCTTCCTCTCTCTCTCTTCTGCTCCCTTCCTACCATATCTTCGGGCTCTGCCGTGCGGCGTTGCCACGTTTTCGTTATTTGTTGCTCGAGCGCGATTTTGAAATTCAAATATTTGAAGTGAGAAATTTATGCCAGAAACATTTGCATTTTCCACCGCTTCAAGGGAATGGTGGACAGAAGGAGGAAGCGACGAAGAGAGAGAAAGGAGGAGAAAGGGAGAAGGAGAAAGACAAAAAGAATGAAAGGGAGAGATGGAGAAACGACGGGATGCCCTTCAGACGCAGTGACGATCGCTCGTTAAAGGAAGCCGAAGCGAAAAACCTTCAGCCTGGTTTTTCTCACCTCAAGCTGAGTTTTCAGATGCTATTGTTGTTGTTGTTTCTGTTTGGAAAGTGTTGTCAACGACCGTCGCAAAAGTTGATGATAGCCGACAACAATAACAACAACTCAAGTGTCAGCAACCACCGAAAATGCGTTACTTTCGTAACGAACCCTGGGGGGAATTTCTATTGTATGGGGGAGGAAAAGTATATTCAGGAAATGCACTGAAAAAAATTTGGAGAACATTAATTAATTATTTAATTTGTTTCTTTAATTCAAATTTTTTTTTATAAAAAAGTTTAAAAAAATATTATTCAATTTTGTATTATATACATTTGTTGTAGTTTTAAACATTTTAAATAAATAATTAGTTACTTATCAATCATTACTTTTGGTACATTTTTATATATATTTAAATTAAATGAGGAATTTTTATTATAAAACTTTTTTTTTTGATAAGAAATAAATTTCAAACAATTTTTATATTATATACATTTGTTTGTTTTAAATGTTGTTAGAAACATTAAATTTTACTTTTCTTTTATTCATTTTTTAAACATTTTTTTGTGATTGTTTCTCATTTAAATTTTTTTCTCTTTGTTCTTTATACTATTCCTCTTTAGACCTTTTTTACTTTCGTCAAACATTCAATCGTCATATCGACATTTCACCCAATTTATTTATTTTGTTGAGTGCCCGACATGAATTCATTATTCTATCTAACTTTCCCATCTACTTATTCGTTCTTGTTATTGACCTATCTTCTGTTTTGAGCATTTTCTAAATACCTTAACTAACAAACCCAAAAAATTAACATAATCCATATAAAGAATAAGAACGAGAATTTAATATATAAACTCTTAATAGCATGCATAAATTAAGAATACTCAAGAGAAATGTAGACGACGGGAAGAAAAGTATAAAGAGAAGACAATAAAAATAATCAGATGACATCGAAGAAGAATCAGAGGTGACCGAAGAAGAATAAGAAGATACAGATGAAAAGGAAGACGAAATCTCCAGAAATTCGGGTGAACGACTTACAGCCGAAGTTAATGAAATGCAAAACTGGTTCATGAGCCATAAAACCAAATTTCAAACAAACATTTAAATTTAGTCTACATTTCGACTATTTTCTACTTACTTCTGACATAGGTAAATAAATGTCTGAAAATCTTGAGAAATCACCCGAGTGCGAGTGAGAAGGCATCTTACTAAACTGTGACGAAAAAGAAATGACGTTAGCAAATCGAAAAATTATCATAGAAAAATTTTATGACCCGATTTTTAATTCAATTTTCGTTTTAATTATTTAGTTTGCTGTGTTTTTGTTTTTGCAGAGGAATTTTTCATGATGAATTATTTAGATTTTTTTATTAGAATTTCTAATGTTTGGAATTAAATTGCATTAAAATTATGTTAGTAAATTGGTTTCTAATCGTGGAGAAAGAGCTATCGTGGCTTTTAGTCTATTGTGGGACAGCTTTTACGAAGGAACAGTTATTACGGATTAAAAAAAAGAAACAATTTTAAAATATAAAACAAAAAAATATTAATAAGGACTTAATTGAACAATTAAAATGTGAGAAATAAAATAAAAAACAATATGAACATGTAATGAGTGAAAATGAATAAAATAATTCATATCATAAATTTATAAAAATTCAGTTCAATGAACTTTTTTGAACAAAAGTGAATATAAAGAAAATATAAAAAATACGTTGAATTCAGAAAGACTTAAGAAATCGTTTTCTTTTTATATTCTCACTCATTTAATTGAGTGCAAAGGATAAAGTACGAAAATTACAATTTATAAGGACACAAAAAGGAAATATTTTATTCTCACTTCATCTATTCAGAACTGTAAGTCAATTATTTGAATTAAAATATTTTTTTTTATTATTTTTTTAAATTTCATTTTAAACATAATTTATTTTTTTTTGCTATTTTTAAATATTGTTGTATTTAAAAATAAACCTATTATGACGTATATAATCCATTTTTTTTTAATTTTCTGTTAAAATCATTTATTTTTAAATTGAGAAAGAGAAAATTTAAAGGATGGAACATGAAAAGGAGAGCGTTTTAAATAGTGGGTGAACTTTATGAATAACATAAATTCTTTAGAAAAAAGACAAATTAAAAAAAAGAAAAACAAAAGAAGAAAAATTAAAAACAAAGACAAGACCAACAACCTCCAGGACAGAGACAGCAAAAACTAATTTGGAAATTAAGTAAATGAATGCGAGATTTCGTTGTTCCGCCAGCATTCACTTCCGCCTTCTCTTTTCCTTTCCTCATCCTCTCTCTCTCCTTCTCTTTCCCACTGTTCCTTTCGCTATTGGACTCCGAATGAGTCGTCCGTACTTTTGTCTTCTATCTCTCTCTCCTTCTCCCTATCCCCCTCCCCGTTTTCCTCTGTCTCTCTTTATATTCCTCTTCCGGCAGTGTTGCATTTTCATAACAAACTCATTACGATTCCGGCGGCCATTTTGCAATGGAAATAAAAACCACAAAACCTACAAGGAATAGTAACAAAAAAAAAAAATAATAATAATAAAAACTAAATCAACAAAAAACAAAACAATGCAAAATGTTAATTCATGAACGATGAACAATTTTCCGCTAGCCACAAGAGAGGGAGACAAAATAAATAGAGAGATGGAAGCGGAAGAGATGCAGCAGGTGAGAGAGGAAGAGGGTGATAGAGACAAAAGTGAGAAGAATATGATGGAAAGATCGCAAGAAGGGAGTCAAAAAACAAAAATATTTAAATAAGAAACAGAGAGAAAAAAATGTTTTATAAGAAAAATTGGAGAAAAAAATAGACAAGGAAATTGAAAAAATAAAACAATCAAAGGAAACCTCACAAAGCACGAAAAATCGACACAAACTAGAGACAAAAAAAAAAAGAAACAAAATATCGAACAATAGAGATGGAGAGAGAAAAATCGAGCTATGCGGGCAAAGTGAAAATGCCCGCTCGCATTGGCAACACTGTCAGTGTCACAGCACCAATTGCATTTGAATTGCTCGCGCTCTCTCTTTCTATTGCCGTCTCTTTTTTAATCCTCGTTGTTTTGTGTATTATTTTATTTTCAATCGAAATGCAAATTCATATTCTTCTACCTTTCGCTTTTTTTTATTCTCTCTCTTCCTCTTTGTCGTTCTCTCCCTCCCTCTTTGTGTTTCTCTACTTCTCTCTCTATCTCTCTCGTGGTTCCTGTTTCTGAAGTGCCCTCTGGCCGGTCAGTGTTGCCCTCTTTTCGCGGGCTTCAATGTGGTTCATGATGAAAGCCCAGTGTTTTTCTTGTTGTATTCTTGTTGTTGTTGTTGTTTCCATCTTGTTGTTGTAGCTGCCTCGGTCGTGTCGGTCGAAAAGTTTGCGCTTTTAATTAACAAACATTGTTGCCTCATCCTCCTCATCGGCCACCCTGTGGTATCGGCACCTCCTCTGTCTTCTTCTCTCTTTAACCCTCTTTCTCTCTTCCACTCTCTTCCTCGTTCTTCTTCCCTCCTTCGTCTTCATCATTCGCACCTTTTCCTTCCTCTTGGCTCCCTTTGATCTTCTTTCTGTATTCGCCTTTCAATCTCCTCTCCTGAAGCTCTTATATTTTCCCTCATTTTCCTCATCCCTCATCATTCTCTGTTCTTATTTCTCTCTATCGCTCTTCCTTGTTCCACTCTTACCCACCTTTGCCACTCATCCACCATCCTCACTCTTCCATCATCCTCTCTATCCTCCTCCATCATCCACTCTATCCTCCTCCATCAAACTCTCTATTCCTCTCTCTGTCTTTCCCTCCTCCACCTTCTTCGCCATGACCATGTAATGCAATTTATATCCGTTCTGCCTTTTGGCGTTTCCTGTTGTGGCCATTGTTTTATTCTCATTGTTGTTCCATTTTTATTTTTCTCATTGTTGCCACTGTTGTTTCATTATACCCGTTGTTATTGTTTTCATTTTTGTTTTTATTGTTGTTGTTTTCATTATTGTTGTTGTATTCATCATGGCTATTGTTTTTGTTGTTGTTTTTATGGTCGTCATTACTTTTGTTTTGTTCATTTTTTTCGATTGGCGTTTTTTGTCTTTTGTTTTTATAGTGTTCATTGTTATTGTTCTTGTTCATTGGTATTGTTGTTGTTTTTTGTTCATTGATGTTGTTTTTTTTTGTTGACCATTAAACTGGACATCCCTTTTTATATTGTTTCTCTCTCATCATCCTTTTCCCCTCAATCTCACTCACTCCATCTCATTCCCTCTTTTTCTCTCCCCCTCTCCCTCTCCCTCTCTCATTTTCCCTTCGCGATGATCCCTAAACGACAAACGAACGAGCGAACAAAAGGAAAGAATAAACCGAGGAGCAATTTCGTCCACCATCCAAACGCCTCCAGACCACTCCAAGCCCTCGGCCACACCACGCCGCCTCTCTCTACCGCCCCCTCGAACACTCCTCCAGTCATCTCCCCTTCCGGCCACGCCTACACCAAAACCACCCTCGCCCCCTTCTCCGCACAAACTCATATCAATTGCAGGCTTGTAAACATTTTCTCTTGTATTTTAATCAGTTCTGCAACATTGGCCATTAAGGGGGCGTGGCATGGTGGGCGGCGAGCGAGAAGAGTGGCATCATTTGTGGGGATTTTGTTGTTCTTTTTGTTATTCTGTTTTTTGCCTTTACTTTGTTGTTTGGTTTTTTTTTATTTGTTTTCCTTTTATTTGTCGGAAGGAAATTGAGTCAGTTGAGGAAATGTTTTTTCTGTTCTCTGGTCGACTCATTATATTTGGGTTAACAATAGAATGCCGAAAGGATGAGAGAGAGGGAGATAGCGAGTGACCGGAAGCGAGTGGGAGGTGGAGATGAGTAGGCTAATAAAAGGGATAAGAATGAGAGAGGGTGGGGGAAGAAAGCAGAGGATTACGAAAATCAAGATTGAGAAAGTGTGTCGAAGGAGAGAAAATTACTGAAGGGTTGAGTGAAGGATATCTAGTGCATTGAGGGGGTTGGAGAAGAGAAAAAGAGAGGGGAAGAAAGAATGAGAAGGAGAAAGTGTGAGCACGAGACAGAACAAATTAGGAAGTGAGAAAGGGATTTAGTACAAAAATCTACAGAGGAAGGTGAGTGAAAATCGAGAGGTCCAAGAAAATTAGCTTTAGTGAAAGAGGTTGAATTGATGAGAGAGATGAGAGAGAGGAAGGATTAAGAGAGAGAGGTAGATGATTTGTAGAGAGAGACAGAGGATTAATATTGAGGGATAGAGTGAGAAAAGAAATTAAACAATCAAAAGCAAAGAGGGATATATAGGGATAATAGAGATAAGGAGGAAGAGGGCACTAACTGCAGAATCCCCCACGAAGACCCCGAGGGTCACCAAAATCGAGTTAAAAATAATGAAGAGGGACCTCTTTTTAATTTGCATTAATTTTCTCGTTCAGTTAATTAGTTAACGAAATTGGTACGAGGAATTGGGGAATCAAGGGAAACTTTTAATCAAAAACTCTTTCGGGTCATGAAGGAAGAAGGCTAATCATGGGGTTCATCGGGTTCATCTGGTTCAATGAGAGACCGTCGAAGGGGTTCCGCAGGCCGGCAATCGTTTAAAAATAACTCATTAACATTTTTCTTAATTGATCTATTTTGGCAAATTAAAGTTAAAGGGTTTGGGAAGGTTTTTTTAAGATCTTTGAAGGGTCTTAAAGGTTTCTGAAGGCTCTTGAAAACATCTGAAGGATCTTCTATAGGGCTCCTGATGGACTTTTATGGTTTAGAGAAGGTTTCAGAAAGCCAAAATTATACTTTTCGGACGAATAACAATAAGAAGGTGGTGAGAAGAGAAGAAGGCGTGAAGGAAGCACTTTGAGAAATTCAATTACGAGAGCTTCTCCGAAAAAGAGAAAGAGAGAGAGGGAAAGAAAGCATTTGACATCGAGCGGAACTGTCAAATTTGGCGCCAAAAACCCGACACGCAAAAGTTTTTCGAAAAAACTTTTCGGCGACGGCGTGAAACGAATGTGGAAAATGTTTTTCACACGTGCCGAAAATCGAGAGGGAGAGAAATAAAGTTATGAAGGGGGAGAAGAGGGTGAGAGAGAGGAAAGGGAGAGAGACGGTGATAGTGGAAAATAGAGAGAAAGTGTTAGAAGGAGATGGTTGCGATTGAAGGGTGGAAAATAACTCGAAGTTGATGGGCGAGAAAAAGGAGTCAAGAGATGTCAAAGATGTGGAGATGAAGGAAAGAAAGACACACGAGGAAAGGAGAAAGACAATCCTTGAAGTGAAAGGAAAAGAGAGACAGATAGTGAGAGCAAAAGAGAGAGCGAGAGAGACAGAGTAATAGAAAGAGATGGTGATAGGAAATTGACTTCGCTGTGATGTTTCAAACGTGAAAATGGCGTCTTCCTCTTTTTAGTCCACTTAGTTTTCGTCCTCATTTTCAACTTACTTTTCTACTTCCTTTTATTCTACTTCCTCATCATTCTATTCGACATCTTCTTCTTCTCACCATAAGTGCACATAAGTATATATATATATATATATGTATGTATATATATGTGAGTGAGTCTGTGTGTTCGTGTCAAAGCGTGAAAACATGGTGGATTTTGTCAAAACATTTCGATGTCTGCGGAATGCGCATCGTGTCTTCAGCAGATTTATTGCCCGGGGGAAAAATTTTTGTTGTTGTATAGATTCCATTAAATAGCATCTTGTTGTTGTTGTTGTTATATCTTGTTTTTGTTCATGTTATTGTTGTTATAGTAGTGGCTTTTGTTGTTGTACCATCACGTGTGAATGAGATTGCATCAAGCGACATGTGCACGGAATTTCCAAGGTTTCGAAACACAGGACAACAATTAGAAGAAGATATAATCATAGAAGTAGAGAGAGAAATAGAGGGAGAGAATGAGAGAGAGATAGATATATAGAGGCAGAGTGATGAAAATAAAAATATATTGAGGGAGAGAAAAAATCAAAAATATAAAAAAAGTTTAAAGCTCAGTATTTTAACTTCACGTCACTAAAAAATAATTTTCTCCATTAAATTTAATAAATAATAAATATATATTTTTTTAAAATACTTTATTCTTTTTTGTTAATTTTTTTTAATTATTGAACATTTTTTATTTAATTTTTTTTTAAGTTTTTTAAATTTCTTTTTTTCTTTGCAAATTTATTTTTCATTTCCGATTGCTATATCTCACTCTTTTTCTCAATATATCTCTCTCATTCTTCCTATACCATTGCTCTATATTTCAATATCTCTCAATTTCCCTCTAAATATCTCAATCCATCTATCTGCTTCAATTTATGTCTCCCTCTCTCTTTCACTCTATGTCTCTTTGTCAATAGAGCAGTTCCGGAACCTCTCGCATACTAATGTCACTTGAAGTCGTGCCCGCGGGGGCGAACAGTAGGCGTGGCATGAGTGAGATAGAGTGTGTGTGTGAAGCATGGAGATGGAGTGAGAGCAGACGATGAGCGTTCGGAGTTCATTCAAGCGTCGTCGAGTGAGTCAAAGATTAGATTTGAGGTCTTGGAATATAAGATGGAGTGTGCGAAGGTGGAGAGAAGGAGGTAGAGAATGAGAAGAAGGAAAGACAGAAGAGAGGAGGTAGAGGAAGAAAGAGAGATGTGGAACGTGTCTCGGGCACGAGCGATGCCAGATATTGAGCAAATCGTGACCAACATTTCAAGCCAATAATCTGCAAAAACAACAACTATGACAATAATAACAACAAAAGCAATAAATACAACAAATGCTATAAGATCATATATAATAACAACAAATACAATAGGAACAACAAATACTACTATTAACAACAACAGCAAAATTTCAAAATACAACAATTCAGAATATCGAGAATGTCGAATGGCAACAACAACAACGCCCATAACAACAATACTACAACAACACCAACAATACTAAGATCTTTATTAAAAGCACGCACACACGAACACAGAAGCCACCTAACAGAAAGGCAGACGGACAGAAACTCAGACAGAAACACATACAGACAGACAGACAGATCAACGATAGATATCGCTCTGGGCGTGAAGCGAGGTCAACGAGGTGCCTGTCGGAAGGTTTAAATTTTCACCCCCAGATCACGTTTTCGCTCCAAATAAATCAATCCATGTGGATGGCGAGAATTCTTTTTCTTTCAATATTTTTATTTCTATATTTCATTTTCTAAGAAAGAAACATGAAGAGATAAATTAAGGAAAAAAAAATACATTCTAATAATTTTTGTTATGAAAATATATATATATATTCATAAATACCAAATGTTGATAAAAATTCCTACTCTTTTTCTCTGAAATATTATTTTGTATAAATTGAGAAATATTTGAAGCTTCATAACTTTTGGCCAACAATAGATTTTCGATACAAATTGAGTTTTCCGTCGAATTTCAATTTTCAGCTGAAATCGAATTTTCCCGTGAATTCAAATTTTCCCCTGAATTCCACTGTTGGTCTGAAATGTACTCCAATTTCTAATTTATGAACAAATTGAACAAACTTGAATGGAATAGAAATAGATAGATAGATAGATATTTTCATGTTTGATTGAAATGAAATTGAATTAAATCGAGTTGGCGAAATGAAAATAATTTTTATTTTAATTGACTATTATAATTACTATTGGAAACTGGAAATAATGTAATGATCGAAGTGGAACATAGAAAATTCAATGGAAATTTAACTAACTAAAAGTGAATACATGTATATATCAATTTGTTCGAAATTTAATATTTTATCGAAATTGAAAATTTCATCGCAATTTAATATTTTGTCGAAATGAAAATTTCATCGAAATTTATTATTTTATCGAAATTGAAAATATCATCAAAATTTAAAGTTATATCCAATTCGAAAATTTTATCGATATCGAAAATTGTATTAAAATTGAAAATTTGATCGAAATCGATAATTTGATCGAAAATTAAAATTTTATCAAATTTCAACAAAATTAAAACCAAATTTAATCGAAAATTAAAACGAAATTGAAAATTCTATTAAAATTGAATATTTTATCGAAAATAAATTGTTGATTTGAAATTGCCGAATGCGTGCGAAATTTAATATTTGATCAAAAGTGAATATTTCACCGAAATTCAGTTCGAAACTCGCGATTCCCAGCAGAAACCTTCATGAGTTTTTTGCCAATTGCATCGGGTTTTCATAAGCATTATCGAGGAACGAGAGATGCGAACTTGAATGAAAAACTCGCACGCGAGGTGAAAATTTATGCCATTTACATGCTGAATATGTAGAGATACACAAACACCCGTTTAACTCACACACACAAACATGTTGTAACTCACACACACACATATGCTGTTAACTCTCACTCACACTCTCGCACACTCCCCAGCCCCAGCCGACGAACACGTTCCACGGATCCTTGCCTCGGCCCCCCATGGGCAACGCTCAGGCAATTGACAACGAAATAAAACGAAATCCGCGCCAAGACGCGTTGAATGATATTTTATGCGCGTAGGTGGCAACGCCACGAGGGCGATGACGGTTGGGATATTTTCAATGGGCGGTGTAGTGAGCGGGAGGCGTGGCGTGGCTTGAGGATGAGGAAGGAGGCATCTTGCGGCCCGCGTGGAATTCAATTTCATCGCTCTCGAATGCAAAGTAGTTGTTGGTGTTGATTGTTCTGGATATTGTTGTTGTTCTATTGATGCCAACCGTCGTTGTTGTTATTGTTTCTGTTGTTATTGTTAATGTTATTTTTGTTATTGTTCCTTCCTTCATCTGATGAGACTGATGATGAGAAATATGTTGCTGATAGCATTTGCCGTTTATTGCTGGTGATTTAGAAGCAGCCATAACAACAACAAAAATAACAACAACAATAATAACAAAAATAACAATAAGAACAAAGAAAATAAATGCAAAAAATCTCACAGAAGAAAATAAACGCGAAATAAAATAAAATACGAGGGAAATTGTGGAAAGGAGCGATGGAGAAGGAGAGTGAGAGAGATAGAGAAGGGAGTGAGAGAGATGGAGGACAAAAAAATCGAATCCCAAGTGTTGATGCGCGAGCGAGATAAAAAAGAACAAACATGCGGCGAACATGTGTAACATGTTGGTTGATCAAGGTTGTTGTTGCTACTGTTGTTTTTGTTGTTTACTGGTTGTTATTTTTTTCATTCTCATGTTTTTTTATTCTACCTCTTCTTCTTATTGTTCTTTCCTCCCTCCGTTACATTGTTTTTGCATCTTTTATCGCATGCAAATCATCTTCGACTGATTTTATTTGGAAACAAAAATTTATGAAAATTGAATTTTTCCATTTTATTTTCCCTCGATTTTTGCGCAACTTCTGCTTCTTCTTATTCCGTTCCTATATTTATTATTATTATTTTTCTTCTTATTATTATTACCACGATAAATCGAAAATTGAATTTGTTTTCATTAAGCGTTGACTAATATTTTTTTACAATTTTTTTTTATCGCAATAAGAGTTTTAAAATTTAAAACAAAAAAAATTTGGTTTTGAAATTTTAAAAAATCAAATTAAAAATAAGAAATTTATAAAATGTTTGATCCCGAGAAATTATTATAATTTTTTTAAAAATTTTAATTTAAACAGAAATCTTATTGAGAATGTTTTTTATAGAAACTATTTTTTTTTTGTTTGAGAAAAAATTTGTTATTCTTGAGAAATTCATGAGTTTTGTCATAACGAGAATTTTTCGAGAAAAAGTCCTTCGATCTTAGGTCTCAAGGTCAATCTATTTCCCTTCGACCGTTAGGGAAAATAAGAAGAGAGAATTCTCTAATGCTAACAACAACAACAAGTTGTCCTTCCATCTGTCCTCGCAATGACGTCAGGAAGACACGTCTCTCTGTCACAGATTGTTGGAAACGTTTCCGCTCGAGTGAAACACAAATCATCATTGTGGAAGATAGAGGGAGAGAAAAAGGTGGGCGGTGAGAGAAAGGGAGGGAAGGGACAGAGGGACGATGACGATGGAAGATGACAAAACGGTTTTCGAGCGAAGTCGTCGGGATTTGCTTTTAAGCGATTTCGCCAAACGAAACAAATGTGTTTCCACCAAAAACGAAGGATGGAGGAAGAAAGAGAGACAAACGGAAGTATGGAAAGATGGAAGGGAGTGAAACCGGAAGGAAGAGGGAGAAAGGAAGACCAAGAATGGGAGGGAGGAAAAGAAATATAGGGTTCGGTGAAAGGGGTGCGAAGTGGCGAAATCTTAAATTTATTTGCGCGCACAGCAGGAAGAACACTAAACGAAGGGCGAAGAGAAGAAATGGTAATGGCAAGGGATTGAAAGAAAGAAATAGAGAGAGAGAAAGAGATAGAAAGAGAGGAAGAGAAAGATAGAGAGAGGGAAAATGGTTAAGGAAGAGTGCAAGAAAAAATAGCATAAGGGAATAAGGAGGAAGGTGTGGGTAAGTGTGAAAAGCTGAAAAAAAGAAGCTCGAAAAATAACGAACGAAATGGATTTAAATTTATTTGCGCGAATAAATTGCGTGCGAAAAGGAGGGACCGATGAGGATGAGAAGGGAAGGAAGAGAAGGAAAAGTAGATGAAATTGAAAGAAGGACCAAAAGAGAAGGATTGAGCGAGGTTGGAGTGAGAGAGAGAGGTGTGGAGAGACGCAGAGAGAGGTAAAGAGAGTGGAAAAACGAGCAAAGAGTTAAAAGCGTTTTGTAGTGAATTATTGCATACATTTAGGAGCGCCAGAGATACGTCTTTCTCGCTTTCTTCTACAGATTTTTTCTCCTTCTCCGTCCTTTTCTCCCTTTCTCGCTCTTCTTCTTTTCTTCGTAAGACTCCTTCTTATTTTTACAATTCCCAATGTTGTTGTACGCATTTTGGCACATGTTGCCACATTTGGAGCGAAACCGTTTATTGGTCTCAGTGGAGAGAGAAAGAAAGAGGGAAATAAATTTATCTGAAAGGTATTTTCAATGCAGTGATTTAAATCGTCGCCATCTGGAGAGGAAGTCAAAGAGAGATAGAGATGGATCGAAAGACAAATTGTGGCTGGATATGGATGATTTTAGCTCTTGTAGTATAGTATAGTGAAAATAATCTTCAGTGATGAAAGAAATGAAAGGAAATTTTTCAAATCTATTTTTTCAATAAATAAAGACATTCCTATGAAAAACCTCGAAAATAAATTTTTTTTTTTTTGATTTATCGAATTTTTAGAATTTAAAAAATGTTCAAAGAATTTATAATTAATTTAAAAAAATATAGGAATCAAACATTATTAATTTTTTTTTAAAAGAAGTGAAATCTTCTCGAAGAAAAACCTCACCAAGGAAATTAGCTGTTAGATGAGGAGAATCTCTGGATATGATGGTTATACATATATTTTTACTATATTGACCTATAGAAACTTAAAATTATATTGACAAACTTTCATCAACCGATATTGACAAATCATTTTCAATTGAATTTTCAATTCCTAAGCTTGACATACAATTTCAATTATTTCTTCCTGCACTCAGAGCGTTCTTCGGTATCGTTCTCAATTCTCTTTTTCTTTCTCCATCACTCTTTTTCCCCTTTTCTCTCTTTTACTCAACCTCTTCCTCCCTCTCCCTCGCCCTATCCCCCTCTCCCGCTCTCTTTCCATACTTCTTCTTACCCTCTCCCTCTTTAAATACCTCTTTTACCCTCTCTTTTACACACAAAACTCTGCGAGTGGCCACCGAAATTTATGAAGCCAATAATTGTGATCATAAAATCCAAATGAACGACAAGAAATGCCAAGAGTCATGGTGAGAGAGAGGGGGAGAAGGAAGAGAAAGACGGTGGATGGAGGAGGAGGAGAAGGAGAGAGCAAGAGTAAAGGAAACTGACAGGCGAAAGAACCGAATAAGAAACACAAAGGAGAGAGGGAGAGAAGAAATAGGAGAAGAAAAAAAATGGAGCAAAAAAAATGAGACAACGAAAGGGGAGTGAAGAAAGGGGAGTGAATAAAGGAGAGCGAAGAAATGGAGAGGAAAAATGGAGGCAAAGAAATGGGAGCGGAGAAATGTTCGAAATGAAATTAAATGCAATAAATCAGAAACAAACATGTCGATGTGTCATTCACCGTGACCTTTCCAAAAACACACACATGGTAGCATACAAAATAACTGTGCAAGAACAGGAAGAATTCTACAACAACAAGAACAACAACAATAATAACAAGAATACGAACAGCATGAAGAGTAAATAAAGGTCCAGGGCAGGGAGCCAAATCGGAACGTTGGCCGAAACCACAAGAAAAGAGGGAGGGAAAGAGAAATGTAGGGAGAGAGAAGGAGGCAGAACCCTAGTAAAAGAGAGAGAAGAGAAGGCAACCGAAAAAATTGAAACCCGGAAAGCCATGAAAGAGACCTCAATGGGGATGGTAATAAATCAATAAACAACAACAGAAAATATCGAGCAGCAATTCGAGATCGAACAGTGGCAACAGTCAATACAGACAACAACAACAATGGCTACAGTAACAACAATTACCACAACAATAACAACAACAATTACAATAATACAACTCTCAATAACAACAGTCACAACACCAACAATTACAACAATATCGAAACCAACAACAATTACAAACACCAAAGCATGCAATTCATTTGCGAAATTTATAACTTTTCGCTTATGACTTCGAAAGCAGAGCGGCCGGCGTTGCCACCCATCGAAGTTGCCACGCCCCTCGCCCCCCCTCGACGTTTAAATACAGCACCAGAACTGGGTCAGGTGAGGTGAGGACACCATCCTCGTCGACGACCATCGACAGTCGAACGACCGCCAATCGACCAAGAGACGATCCAACGACCCATCGACCACCCATCGGGAAATCGTTGTGTGTTTGGAAATGTCCTTTAACTGCTTTAACGACCGCGACGGTAACGTGGGGAGCTCTCCTCTCAGCTCTCTCTTACTCTCTCCTCCTCATCTCTCACTCCTCCTCTCTCCAACCTCTTCTGTTCAACTTCTACTCTCCGTCCTCTTCTCTCACTCTTTTCGCTGGTTTCATCCCACAACCGCACACTCGAATCTTGGCCAAGTTCGCCCCGCAGCCATGTAAAACACTTTCGGTCAAAATTTATTGCATGCCCCATAGCTTCGGGGACCTTTGGCTCCAACAGAATCCCCCCGGCCACGCCTCCCTTTCACGACTCTTTGCCTCCTCCCCTGGTTCCATTTGGTTGGCGAAATCACAGGGGATCAAACGAGAATCACAGAGGGAAACGAGATGAAACATGTTGAAATTCTATAATTAGAAGATAGAGGGACGATGATAAAGGGAGAGTGAGAGAACGGGAGAGTTAAAGAGAGAAAGGGAGGGTGAGAGAGAGAGAGAGAGGAAGTCTGAGTGAGAGAGGCATTATTTATAGCACGTGGTGGGCGGTCATGTGACAATCGGGACCAATCAATAAATCAATGGGGAAAATTGATTAGAACGAATTTCGGAATTTGGAGTCGAGTGTGGATCAAAACTAATGGGAGGCCTCAGGGGAGGGAGGGAATCAATTTGGTGGTCCAAAGGTGGAGAGAGAGAAATGTGAAAAACGTGGCTAAAAAGGGGCCAATTAAAGAAGGTTTGATCAGAAAATATTGCCTAATTTCAGGCAATGAAACTGTATCTCATTAGATTCGCAAAGAGAAAGTGTGGTAAAGGGGAAGAAAAGGGAGAGTGAAAGAGTGAAACATAGAGAGTGAAAGAGAGTCAGAGAGAGAGTGAGAAAAAGTGAGAGGGATAGAATGTGTTAGATGGCTAGCACAATTCGTGGATTTCATCATGCGAAATAAATTAATTCACGGATCAAGCGAAATCTCTCAAATTCATCTTGCTTGCGGGGCCATGGTGTCAGAATTGCATCCAAGCTCTAGAACTTTCTCGCCACACAAATGACCTTCTTCTCTCCTTCTCCCTCTACGACCTCCTGTCTTTGTCCCATTCTAGCCCACCATCTGCAGTTGCAGCAGATCCTCCTCGGGATTAAAACTTAAACTTTCGCTCCAAATGGTGATTAGCAGCAACGCGTTCGTCGCGCTCACGATGTTGCCACACAGACCATGAGAGAGAGAGTAATGGAAGAGGGACAGAGAGTCAGAAAGGGAGACAAAGAGACAGCAAGAGAGACAAAGAGACAGAAAGAGATAGTATACTGAAAGATATGTGAGCGAAAGAGGGTGAAAAGACAAGGGTATAGAAGAAGAACGCGGTCTCTGGAAGTGAGAGAACACATCATTTGTTAGGTTTTATTTAACATAGAATATCCTGCATCAGGCGTGTCCGTGTCACAATGAGTCCATGTGGCTGTGTGTGTGTGTGATCGGGTGGATGCATTCGTGTGTGTGTGAGTAAAGAACGACCAGGGTACCCAGAGTCCAAACCATGTTGGGTGGAAATGCATTTCTGAGGAATGCCGAGAGCAGCGAGAAGAGTGAGAAGTCCGAGAGGGAATTTGGCGAATTTAATTTCAGAAATTAATTTCTGCATACGAACGTATCAAATACCTCGTCTTCTCATCTCTCTCTCTCTGTTTCTCTATATCCCGCACTATCGCTCGCTCCTTCGCTTCCTCTCTCTCTCTCTCTCTCACTGTGGGATGAAAAATGAGTGGAACGTAGAATGCGAGGTGATTCATTGTGTGAGAATTCATTATGTGTATAAAGGAACAAGAGTTTTAATTATTATTAAGGAATACTGTGTGGTATTCCATTGGATAATTGATGAAGATTGGATATAATGGAAATAAATAAAAGATATAAAGGATATGGAGAAATTGAATGGCATATACCAGTAGTATATCCAGCATATTTCATTTAATATAAAAGAAACTATACTATATTCCTATAAATAATTCTTTGCTAACCAAAAAAATACTCAATATATCCAAATGGAATCCAGAATCTAAACCCATGTTGTAACAGGGCATCACGTGTCCTTTAGGTAGCCAAAAAGTATTCTCAATAATTCGCAAATCAACATCATTACCTCGTATTGACTGACGTTGCACGAGGAAACAAAGAGTTGGAGTTAATATTGCGATCCAAGAACAACAAGAATAACTACAAGAAGAATAACTACAACAAACACGTGGGCCAAATCCTAAATCCTGAACTAAACGCCAACATCTCGGAAAACGAGCGGAGGTTATAAAATTAAATCGATTGTTTACACAATTGCAGCACGACACGAGGCAGCTGCAGCCCAACAAAAACACAGGAGTCATCGTCATCATAGTAGTTGTAGTAGTAGTGATGGTAGTTGTTGTATAGATGGTAGTAGTAGTGTTAGTAGTAGAAAAAAGAAGGTGGCTACACCGGATCTGGCATCATCTGGCAGCCGGGGTGCAATTGCAAATGTTGACACAAGTTTATTTTCTTAATGCAAACAACGTGAAGGACGAGGACGAGGAAGCCGGCTCTTGAAGAAGAAACCCATGAACCATAGAAAGAAGCCCTACAACACAGCGAGAGAAAGAGAGAAAATAGTGGGTGTCCTAGTATGTGTGTGTATGAGAGAGAGGGAAGTGTTTGCAAAGGGTCGCTTGCAAATGCAATTTTCTTCATCAACAACAATAATACCAACAACGACAACAAATGGTGAATGGAGAATAACCCTAAGAAGGCCGGAGTAGCAAGCAAGGAGGAAAGGAATAACGAAGAGTGGAAAGAGAAAAGTGCTGTGACGTCAGCGAGCATGCCTCGCACAACGGTTGCCGGATAAGGATTTATGTATATCTTGAGACGCAGCAGGTTCAGCCGGGCTTCAGTAGGTTGAGAAAACTAGAGACGGTTGGGGCAAGATTGGAATGGTATTCGTGGTGGAAGATCTGCTGTAGCATAGAGTGAAAACTATGCGCGTTGACAGCTTAAGCGGGAAATCCAAGGAAATTCTTCGAAAAAGTTGCTCACTCGGCAAATAGATAAGTGGTAAAGGGAATGGCGAAGATGAGGAGTGGAAGAGGTGGAGTAGAAGAGAAGGAAGAGAAAATGAGAAGTAGACGAATAAGAGGGAGTAAGAGATGAGGAGTATAAGTTGGGGAGTAAAATATGGGGAGTAAAAGAGGAGGAGTTGAAGGTAAGTAGTAGAAAAGGAGGAGGAGAAAGTGAGGAGTAGATGATGTGGTTTCGAAGAGGAGGAGTAGGGAAAAAAGATGAGGAGTTGAAGAACCAACCAAAAAAAAAAGGGGTATATTAAGAATATAATCATAGTAGATGTGAAGTATCATCATAGGCAATAGTTGAAATAGAATGCGTCTTTAAGAACAATGCTGGAAAACTCAGGAAACTAAACTAGTTCCCTTAAAACCCATAAAATGTCCATTAATTTCCCATTACTCCACATCTCAACGGACGATTAAGGGGTGAATAACATCGATCGTTGTCCAGATAGGAGGCGGCAATAAATCGGACAAAGGCAAACGGACATCAAACAAATACCAGCGTCCAATTAAAATTCCGATCCGTTAACTACACCAACAAAAACCAACAACAAGATTATAGTGGAGAAACAACAACAACAAGCTCACACAACGCATTTGAATTAACCTCTGACAGATGACAGAATAAACGTCATTGCGTGCAGCTCAATGCGATGGGAGGCAACACGAGCGCCCTCTAATTGCCGTCAATTGAACTAGTCGCATGTGACTCGTTGTGAAAACAACAATAGCAATAAATATAACAACAACAATAACAACATGATTTCTGTCACAAAGTGACACCCAGAAGTGACAGCTTGTTGCCCTACTCGTCATGGTTAAGGAAAGCGGGAGCCAGAGAGAGAGAGAGAGAAAAAACATTTGAGGACGTGATCGTGGCAATGATGAAAATAATTGGCGTAAATACACTTTGAGAAAATCCTCACCACAAGATCCGCAAATTCCACACACAGAGAAATATTTTCTCTCTCTCTCTGTCTGGAAATTTGTCATTGTCGTAAGTCTGGCCACACTGAGACCTAATTAAACGTTGCCACAATGAAGCCAACTCATTTAGAACTCAATTAGATAGAGGCCTTTGCTCCCACTTTCTCTTTGTCTCAATCTCTTTGGGACATTCTTCTATCCTTCAATCCATTGTTCACTTACAACTTCTTGGCTATCTGGAAATTTTGAAGCTCTTTTGCCTCCCACTGTCCACTGGCAGAAATTGTTTCCAACTACCCACAGTAGGCAACTCTGTGTGGTGCCATCTGTTCTCGTCTCTTTCACTCTATTCGCGTCCTTTTCACTCTCTTCGCATCCATCTCATTTGCCTCACTATCATCTCTCTTCCCGCTCATCCTCTTTCTCTCTCTGTCTACGAAATTGAATTCCAAACTGCGAGAAATTCGCAAAATGAAATTTCAATTCGCTTTGCCTCGACTTCCAGTTCTAGTTCGAGTCCGAGTCCCAGTTGGAATTGCTTCTTCATCTTCTTCCCGATGGTGACCAGGACGACGATGTTGACGACGACGACGAGGAGAAGGATGGCGAGGAGGTCGCATCCTGTCTCTGGAGGACATGTCCTCACCGATTTCTATGCGTTGTCCGACATGTCAACGTTGTACTGAGAGACAGGAAGAGGGAAGGAACAGGAAGATAGAAGGAGATAGGAAGAGGGAAGAGAACAGGAAGAGAGAAGGATACCGTGGGAGAGATGAAACATGGATGGACAGACAACATGACGCATGGCTGTATTGTTGGAATTTTAATTTGACAAAGTTATGCAGCCGGGTGGACGCCGAAAAAAACACCGGGTGTCAACGATGGAGAGAGAGAACGGAGAGGAGGAAGTAGGAAAGGAGAGAAGGCACAAAGGCTGCAGATCACAGCTACCGCGGACCTTTGAATTGGCGACTGTGGTAGAAAGAGGTAGACGACGTTTCTGGGCTAGAGCGAGAAAGGAAGAGTGACAGAGTCAGCCACTGAGTTCGTGTGGTAGCAACTAAAAGAGTGGGATAGTGAGAAGTACTTTGGAAGATTGGGCATCCGGCATTCTCTCCTCTTGCTATCAACAATTTCGCTATTCGCCTTCCCACTCGAGTTTGCTCCAATTTTGGTTTATTCGGTCAATCCGAAGTTCGTCATTTCTCCTTTTTCTTCTCTATGGCGTGGCTTTAAAAGGAATATTTGAATTCTGAAATTATTTCATACTATTTCTCTCTTTTTCATATTTCATATTTCTTTTTGATTTATCTTAAAATTTTTCTAAAAATCTGTATGTTTTTAATAAATTTTATTTCTCCTCATATATTCTTGATATTCTTATATTCCAATTTATCCATCAATTTAACTTTTTTGATATACTTTCGCTTCCCTATATTTTCTGATCGATTCGTTCTCTTCTATCTTTCCATCTATTTCACTTACCTTCCATATCTTCTTCACATCCATCCTAATCACAATTTACACCTCTGGCAAACAGTCAAAGAGTCCTCATCTCCATTCGCTCAATTTATACACTCGGCCATCCATCACTCCAGAGAGTTCTTCCGCTATAAACTACCAACTTCTATTCTTACTTCTCATTCCTTTAACACATCGACATATTCCTCTCTATCCATAGTCCCCCCTTCATTCTTCTCTTCATCCTCCTTCTCCACCTCCAGCTACAGTTATCGCTCTCCACCATCATGATCTCCGGTCTTTCAACCAGCCAGCAACACCCGTTTTCAATTTCCCCCTCATCCACTTCGCTTCATCCTCCTCACCATGCATCCAGCCATCCGTCTATTCGTCCATTCACTCCATACATGGTCTCGCAGGGATCTGAAATTTTGGGAAGTTTTTATTTATTTTTGTATTTGCCATCGTTGGCTGTTGCTGGAACTGGTTCCGCGAATCTTGTTACTAATGTTGTTGCTGTTCCTATAGATGTTGTTACTTTTGATATTGTTGCTGTTAATGTTGTTGCTGCTGTTGATGTTGTTATTGCCAATGTGATCGTTGTTGTTGTTGTTGTTATAACTGTTATTACTGCTACTGCTGGCTGCTGTCGGTCGTTGTAACAGTTGCCCCCGTCGTTGCCTTTGGATTAGTTTGCTATCGTATCGGTGGAACTTCGTTCATTTCGCTTTACTAAGTTACTGGGTCACGGGGAGACGCTTTTCAGTTGCCAACAGAAATTGCTCTAACAACAACAAAAACATTAGCAACTAACCTATGGAGGAATAGGAACAACTACAACAATATCAACATCAACGGTTGCAACATTGTTCATCGAATGCAAAAGGATGTCAAAATTGAAGAATTTCAAGCACGTCGTTGAATTTCTTTGATGATGGGGAAACGCATTTAAATTTATTGGATTTGGATTTCTTGGAATTTACATTATCACATCAATCATCAATTGGATATAATTGAAATATTCAGCGATCATTTTATTTAGACAATTTTTATTCTCCTTAATTGGTTGAACAGCTTCATAATAATCTTTATACTAAATTAGATATCTAAAAATTGATAATATCCACTTTATTGATTCACTTTATGATGATGATAAATATCCCTAATTATTACTAATTTTATGGTCTGCATAATTTTTTTCTCCATCTTCTAACCCAACTTTCACAATGAATTCACTCGAAAACAATTTGATTCAATCCTAAGCAATGTTTATTTTTCCCCTGGAGAAACCCGGTTAAAGTCTTGAGAAAATTTGCTGCATTAGCGAAATAAATAAATTATTGCAATGCACTTCACATAAACTACGGCGCTCACTTGTTCGGCCAAATTCCCTCTTCATCTCCTCTACCTCACTCTCCCTCTCTCTCCCTCACTCTTTTCCTTTCTCCCTCTCACTCACTCCGTGTCTGTCTCTGTCTGATTCTCTTCTCCCCTCAACCGCTTTAAAGTGTTACCAAAAGTTGTTTACGAGAAAAACTATTTCGCAAAACTTGCAACCAACTTGAGATCACAGTCGAAGGAGCAGAAGCGATGATAGAGGGGGCTGGCAAGAAGGGGGCTGGACCTGTGAGGATTGGCAACATTTCTGCGACTGTTTTGCGGGTGAGACGCAGGGTGGAAAAGTGGGGGTGTGGATGTGGATGAAGAGTTGAGTTCGAGTGGAGCATGAAGTGGAAAGTTGCACGGCCACTCGAAGCCAACAACCGGAGGCAAACATGCCACCAACATCAGCAGCAACAACAACAAAAACATCAGCAACAACAACGCCAACAATCCACTTCAACAATAACAACATATACTTCAATAATTCCAACAATAACAACACCAACAACCACCAAGCAACACCATTACAATTGCAGAAAACAAACAGAACTCATCAACAATGCCATGGAAGGCGAAACCCAAGGATGCCCGAGGCCGACCCGCGTTGCCAACCAACCGGAAGAGTTATTGTGGCGAATTTTTGCCTCGAACTTTATTTCAGTGCGAGCGAATTCCAGAAGCAAGCAAGGTGGATTACATCAGTGTGTGTGTGTTGAAACAACACAACCAAAAAGAACAACACCTGGAGAGAAATTCTCTCTCTTGTGTCCATGATCCTTTCATCTTATTTCTCATTTCCACTAGGATTTACCTTTAGCTATCTTTTTTGGAGAGATTTTCTTGTCTGCCTTTATTTATCCTACCAACCCTCTGGAACATTTCTCACCAATAATTTCTGATGTTCTGTCGTTCCTTTTGTTTCAGATCAGACGATGCGTTTCTTCAGGCCCATAACCATGTCCTTTGCAACGGGGCTCTTTAAAACGTTCACCGCCCTCTTCTTATGGTCTCTCTTCCTCACGATGCTACTTCGCACCCATCAAAACGAAGAGATGCTCAGCCCCTTAAAAGCCGACTCGTTGACCGCCCAGCGAATGTTGTTGCAGACGATCGACAACAGCAACGAAGTATCGTCGCCGCCACCACCGGACGAAGACAAATCACTCGATGTCCTGGAGAGCGCCGAAGTGTTGATCGACAATAGAAATTGTGAGTAGCAAACCTAGGTAAGGAAGAAAAGATAATTATGTGATTCCTCTCTGTGGACAGCTCTCAACGACATGGAATTGGCGCAACACTTGGAGAAGCATCTGCCCTCGCTGCCGCTCTCCTACTGGAAGAAGAACGAGAAGAAGAAGTTGCAAAAGTCCGCCAACTGCTCGAAGTTCCCGTCGATCTACGACATCGAGTTCAACAACATCTACTGGCAGACGATGCGAACGACAAATGGAACATTTCAATTGCTCAACGCCTTCTACGACAATCGGGAGGCACTCAAAGAGGGTCCCTCGGTCCACGTCCTCGGCATGATCGATCGCATCGAGCCGACGGTAAAGACACATTGCCAATTGTGGTTCGAGGGATCGAAGGTGCCGACAATTCTGAATGTGACCAGTTACAAGTACATCTGGTACAATAAGTGGGGCAACTACAAGCAAGGAATCTACCAACCGTATCTGATCTCTTGTCCCATGCCCAAGAAGATGAAAAACAAGATTCCAGCCTCGGTATCGTTGGTCGAGAAGGAATGCGATACCGCTAGCAATCATTTGCGAGTGATCTACAATCCTCTACCGAAGGGCGTGACGAAGAAGAAACGCTTCGCCGTCTGCGTCAAGGGTCTGGACTTCTTGTATCAGGATCTGTCGGTGCGTCTGGTCGAGTGGATCGAGCTTCTGAATATTCTCGGCGCCGACAAGATTTTTATGTATGAGCTGCAGGTTGGTCTCCTTCTCTCTTTCTTTTGTTTCACCTAATAAAAATCTCTCCTTTCGAACTCTGGTAGGTCCATCCGAATATCTCGAAGGTCTTGCGCCACTACGAGGCCGAAGGCAAGGTTCACGTGACTCCGTTGACCCTGCCCGGTGGACAGCCCAACGTCAAGGGCTTCCAGCACTTGTACCTCAGCAAGAAGACCGGGAACAAGCGCCTGAACGAGGTCATTCCCTACAACGATTGCCTCTACAAGAACATGTATCAATATGATTATATTGCTCTACTCGATACCGACGAGGTGATCATGCCGCGCAGTTCGAACTACACCAACTGGTTCGATATGATGGACGACCTGGAGCACATGGCCAAGTTGTGCCGCCCTCAGCCCTATACGAGCTTCCACTTTCGCAATGTCTACTTCCTCGATTCCACGAAGCATAAGCACGAATGGGCGCCTGGAGTGCCGAAGTATCTGCACATGTTGCAGCATGTCTATCGTGCCTTTAACTATACGAAACCGGGGTCGTATGTGAAGAGTTTCCACAACACGAAAATCGTTCAAACCCTACACAATCACTTTCCTCGCAGTTGCCTCGGTGCCTGTAGGTCGTTTAGTGTTCCAACCGAACTCGCTCATATGCAACACTATCGTGCCGATTGTGTGAAGGGCATAAAGACCTGCGATCAGTTTCGTGAGAACCAGGTCGAGGATCGTTCGATATGGAGGTATAAGGACGAGCTTGTAGCACGATCCTTCAAGGCTCTCCACAGTCTGGGCTTCTTGCGGAAACCAACTCCGACGACTGCATCATCATCATCATCATCAACAACCACAACTACAGCGATGCCGTCTTCGATGAAGAATGAAACGATATGATACAATAAAGACTTTATGGAGAAAAATACTTGCTTTTTTTTTCTTATCTAACAAAAATTCATTTTTGGGTTGAAGAAATTTGTCCATGTTCACAATTGGTAAATAGTTTGAAAGAATAAGGTACAGAAATTGCAAGATGTTATTTTATTGAACGATAGTCTTTCGGTCAAGGAATCTCTTTTTCATTTCTTTCCTATCGAGAAAACCTCGAGTTTTTCAAACTTTTTTCTTCTTCAAGCTTTTTTTCTTCTCAAGCAATATTTCCTTCTCAGTACGTTTAGTTTTCTTTCTCTTTGTCTCTTGGAGTTTTCTCCACCATTCTCCTACTACTTCGGCAATTTAAGTTTCCTCTTTCTTGCCTTCCCAGCACTTATTTCCTCACTTTTTTCTTATCAGCGACCATCGGATCCCATCTCTTTGATGGCTGATGTTTTATTGATGGCAGGACATCAAATTACGCCACCGACCGTAATGGGCGTAAATCCATCAATACAAATGGTGAAAAATGTGACATTCACGTGACGTTCGATTGTATTGTGCTGAGTTGAGTTGATTACATCGTCGTGTGGTGGATGATGGAGTGAGGTAAATGGTGGAATGAGGTACATGGTGGAATGAGGTGAATGGTAGAGTGGGTGAATGATAGAATGAGGTGAATGGTGGGATTGAGTGAATGGTTCTTTGCTACTATGGCGAGGAGAATGGGTTCGATTCATACAACGACGATAGTCTTTGACCGTTTAATGTAACCGGAAGCGCAAAGCTGACAAATGGCGGATCATTTCCGTTAGAAAATGGTTGACAATCAGTGGCGTGTTGCCGCATTTAAGGAAATCACTTTTGTGAGAGGTTTTTGTTAAAGACAAATGGCTGCCGATGGCACGATTTAATGGGCAGAAAGAGAAAGAGTTTCATCATCTCATTTCTGCTCTTTATTTCCCCTCCATTACCTCCCACTATATGTGAAATTCATTCGATTGAATTAAATTTCCAACTGAATTGAGAAGAAGCAATTAAATTTCTCCACCCTTCCTACGAGTGTGCATCTGACCTGAAATAAAAAATCCTTTTAAATATCCCACGAAACAATTAAAATGGACGAACCATGCGAGGACGATGGACGAGGAGAAGAAGAAGGAGGAGGAGGAGAGATTGCAAATAAACTGTGGATTTATTTGTATCTTCGGGCAGCACATTTCTCGAATCGAACCTGGAGTGTTCTGTTTCTCTTCTTCTTCCTACCATTCCATGCCCTATCGGTGTCCTTCCTTCTCTTTCATTCTCTGCTACCTGTCTTCTCTTCTTTTATCCTTTGCTCTACTGCCATCTTCCTCTTTCTCCAAAGTATATCTCTCTCCTGCTCACTATCTCTTTTTTCTCTTTCTCCTTTTCATTCTCTCTCTCCTTTTATCTTCCCCTTACGCATGAGTCTATCTCTCTCTCATTCATCCCAATTTTTCGCGCTTCAAGTTGAAAGTTTACATAAATGCTTAATTTTCCTTTTTTAACAGTTAAAGAGAAAAATGAGAGAAGAAAGAGAGTAAAAATATGGAGAAAGAAACAAAAGAAGGGAGAAAAACAATGAAAAAAGTGAGGGAAAAAGACAAAAAGGGATGGAAAAAGACAAAAAGGGAGGAAAATAGAGAACAAAAAATTGTGGGAAAGAGAGAAAAACAAAATGGCGATAAATCATTATACTTTTTTCCGGCTCGTTAAGCGGACGAGCAGCGAGCACAATCATCGCCGTCTGCTGCAGCGCGTTGCCAACGATTTCATCCGCTCGTGGGGCTCACATATGTATGTATGTGTGTGTGTATTTGTGTGAGTGCATTACACACACACATGCTCATGGTGGCCACTCGCACTCGCGATGGACACTGAAACATGTGGCTGCAACAGGCAACGAGATGCGCATAAATTTGTGTCAGTCGTCGTCGTTGCAGCCTCTGAGAAATCTCGGCCTCTGGGTGGCTTTCGACCGACCGAGCACGCTGGCAACGCTGCCACCCACCAACAACGAGCCACTGGTGGCCACACCGACTGCTGGTGGGAATCAATGTGGCCACACTGCTTATTCTTGTGGCTTAACAAAACAACGACCGAGTGAAGGTGGCAAATCGAGGATGTTTTTTCCATCAATCTGGCAAAACGCTTACGATGTGGCAACTCCGGGAAATCCACCTGAAGTCAGTGGTTTGATGTGGCAACTCCGGGATCGATCGAGAAATATCACTATCTCTCGGACACATTGTTCAACGACGACGACGTCCTCCATATGGCATCATCTGTGCCCACATGTGGTTCACTTTCACCGCCCTCTGTTGTCCTCTCCACCCCATGGGGTTAACCACGATCTGGCCACGCCTCGCCGCGTGACAATATTTTAATTTTAATCGCATTCGCTGGACACACACGAATGAACCCTCCATTGAAAGTCATTAACGCGGTTCATTGAATCAATTGCAGGGCGAGTGGACGATGAAATTCTTTTGTTGTTCGACCTCGGGCTGGTTCTCGCCGCTTTTTCCTTCACCGCCTTCTTTTTCTCCACCTCCTCCTCTCCTTTTTCATCCTCCTTTTTGTCTTTCTTTCTCTCTGATACCGGCCACTCTTTCAATTTGAGGGCACTCAGCAGGCTTTAAGTGGAGATTTTCCTCGTTTTTCATCATCGATTTTTTTTATCTTCTTCAAGAGGCCTTTAAAAGTCTCTTAAAAACTCTTTAAAAATCAATTACTTCCATCATCTTCTTCAGTTTTGCTCCCCACCATCATCTTCATCATCCTCCTCATCATCATCATCTCCCCTTCCCCCCTTCTTCTCCTCCTCATCATCATCATCTTCTCCCCTTCTCTTCATCAACATAATTTCTTCATCCTCCTCCTCATCATCTTGTTAATTGTTGATTTTGCAGTTGCTGCTTGCATTTAAGTCACCCGGCGTTGCCACATAATTTAAAATAATAACATTGCGCTCACGCCAATAAATAATATTTTTCTGTTGGTTTTACACACCAGTCTTTCTTCTCTTCTCATTTCTTTTCGCCTCAACTTGCGCATTAAAAATGTATTTATTTATTTATTTTTTGTCAACATTAACAACAACAACCACATTAACAACAATAACAAGATTTCGTTACGCTTGCGCAATGGAAGTGGTTTTTTTACAATTTTAATTGTTGTTTATTTTCGTCGCCTTCTTCTTCATGTTGGGGGAGGAGGTGGAGGAGGAAGAGTGAGAGAGAGAGCTACAATAGGTCGATCAGGGGACTTTTTTCGTAGTCAAAGCTTTATCATAACCCTAACCCTTTGCTAACCCTAATCATCGATGTCATCATGATTTTCTCTGCTCCTCTTCTTCCTCTTCCTCTCCCTCTCTCAACCTTCTCTCATCCTCCACCCTCGACTATCACTTTTGAGATTTCGCAAGCGTCACGTTTGTTTCGCTTCAATCGAGTTCAAGAGACCATCTTAATTACTGAAAGAAATATGTATAAAAAAATATAAATTCGTCACATTCAATCGGAGAAGAAGACGAAAAGTTTGAGTGTTGTTGTTATTTTCGTTATTATTGTTGTTGGTAATTGTGTTATTTTTTGTTGTTGTTGTTGTTGTTTTTTGCAATGTCATCTCCCTCCACGCTTACTCACGATTGGTTAACATTAACCTTCGGCTTGAATGACTCTAACGAAGTGTCGATTTTTTTTATTATAAATTCATATTAAAAAAATCAAAAAATTTAAAAAAAAATATAAATAAAAAATAAGAATTTTAAAAAAGAAAATGAAGAAACTTAAAAAAAAGAAGTAAAGAAGAGTAAAATGTTTAGAAATAATTGCAAAAAAATGTTTTTAAAAATATTAAAATGCAAAAAAAGCTCGAAACAAAGAAAAATTAAATAACATTAAAATAAGATATTCTTGAAAACACTCGCAACAAGCGAAGGTCGTCGGATTGCGAAAGCTTCCGATGATCCGCTCGGGGGTTTTGATTTTGGGCTGAGGACACAAGGCAGAGAACGTGACGAAGAGTTCTTTAGGTTGGTCCATCTGCTGTCGTTGGAAGGTCGAACGATGTATGACAGAAGTTGTGTCATTGAAAAAACATCGATTACCGCATTTGGCAAGCGTTCGTTGTCGATCATCGATCGTAGGATGGGGAAACCTCAATCAATAAGAGAAGAATCTTCTTTCAGCTGGAAAATTAGACAATCGACATTCGCTACGCCAATAAAAACCCTAGAAGTCTTCATTAAAGGTTTTTTGTGTTAAAACACCACATAATAGTTTTTCTTATTAAATTTAAAAATATTAATGGGATACAAAAAATTATAATTAACTTAAAGTCATAATTAACTTAAAATAATAATTATCTTAAAATCATAATTAACTTATTGGATTTATAATGAATTAATGGCATGATAATTAAATCATGAACTATTTCTCCCAATTTAATAATTATTTTTATTATATTTTATTATTATTAAACAAATTTGTGGAGCAAAAAAACTCGTGTAAACAGGATATTTAAAATTAATATAATAATAAAAACTTTTGCTGAATGGCATACAGAGCACTGAAAATTTAAATAATAATTTGGTAAAAAAAAAAAATAAGTTTAACCCAAAAAAAAAAAGATGACTTTACCCAACAAAAATTAAAAAAAACACACATTTTTACAGCAAAAAATAATATGCGAATGATGATGAAAAAAATTATATCGCAACAATGAGTAAAATTTTAATGAGTTAATTAAAGCTTTTAATTAAATCGACAATTGTAACGAATCGCCACCGCATGTTGCTCCATTTATGCTCCACTGAAATAAGTGGGATGGGTTCGGATTTGTTTGTAACTCTACGGGTGGCAACGCCACCGGGTAGGTGGCAGCGATAATCATGATAAATGATGCCTGAACTGATGGTGAGTCGCGAGCACAAATCGTCCAAATATTAGCGTCTAATAATAATTAGCGGTTAAGTGGTTTCACGGTTACCTGTTGTTGTTGTTGTTGTCGTCGTTATTGTTATTGCTATTGTTATTGTAATGGATTTCATTTTTTACGGTTGTACACGAAGCATTTGTTACAGTTGTTGTTATTGTTTACAATTAAATGCATTTGGGAAAATAATTCGGTTAAAATTAATTATTAATGATTTTTTCTCTTTAGTTGTAATTGTTTTGGAAATTTTTGTTATTATTTCTATTGTGGTTTCTTTGTTGTTGTATTTTTGTGGTTTTTTAAGCTTTAATCTTCCATTTGTATGGCTTTGTTATTGTTATTGGCTCGTGAAAATATTGTGTAAATTTTCGCTGGAATATCCCAAAAACCACTAAACGGATTGTGATGCGGTTTTGGACGACGATAGCGATGCGATGCAGGCGATGAATTGTTAATTATCTGATAATGACAAACAGATAGTGAAAGAGAGAGAGGGAGAGAAAGAGAGAGAGTGCGAGGGAGAAAAAGTGATAGATAGATATCAGGGGTTTAGAAAGAGAGATGGAGAAGCTTTGTGAAATTGGAATGGAAATCATGATTTCGGGAAAATCACTTTGTTCGCTCGGAAATTGTCTGTTGCTCGGATGGATTTTTCTATCTCTCTCTCTTTTTCTTCTTAGCCGTCTCTCTCTCTCTCTCTTATTTTCCTCGCTTTCTTTTCCCTCTATTCACCTTCCTTTCACTCCAATAGATCTGCAGGTTTTCGGTTTGTATTTGACAAGCGATTACCCAATGGAAGTTCCCTCATCGACGGAAGTCATCTTCCGGGTCAGACCATCCACATTCCTCTTCTTTATCTCTCTCTCCCTCTCACTCATTGTATTCCCCTCTTTGTCTGTCCTTTGCGATCCTTGCCAAACTTGGTCTCAATCTGTTTGGTCCACGTTAGTTTTCAACTGATTGTTGATCGTTGTTTTCATTGTTGATGTCATTCTTTTTGTTCCTGTTGTTGTGTTTGCTATTGTGATTGTTGTTGTTGTTGTTCTCCCGCATCGCTGAACGCCAAAGGCTTACGTAAGCTCCGGTGATGCCACCTGTGACGACAGGATCTCAAATGTCACGAAGGCTTCCGTGAGAATTTAGATAATTTTCCGCATTTTCAGAGGTTTCATCTCGTTTTTGAGAGTTTTTTGTGTGTTTATGATGATTTCATAATTTTGCAAAATTCTTCTTTCTCTCCTTCACTATCTCTCTATCTCCCTTCCTTCCTTCCTCCATCTCTCTCGCTACCTCACACTCTTTCTATCTCTTTCCATTCACTATTCAAAACTCTCTGCATCATTCTCATTTTCCATAGTGTTCTCTCTGTCGGAGACAACTTGTCTCTCATTCTGTTCACCTGTTTGTCTCCCTCTGTTTCCCTCTCCCTCTGTCAAATTTCCGACACGGATGGAGAATTTCAAAAAATTTCATTCTCTCTCTTACCAAAAATCGTCCTCGAGCTCAACATTTCAGAGATTCTTAAATGCTGCAGCATTTAAAATCCTTTCACACATCGGTTGTTGCAGTTGTCATATTTTCGGACAGAGAGTTTAAGTAAGAGGGAGAGAGATAGTGAATGTGAGAGAGAGTGAGTGAGATAGACAGAGATGACAGGATGAGAGACAAACAGAAGCTGCGGTTTCTGCTTTTGTTGTTTTTGCAATTGCGATTCAGCTTTTTGTCAAAGTAGTTGTTGTTGTTTGAAATATTATTGTACTTGCTATGAATGTTGATATTATTTTTGTTGTTGTCAGTTTTGATCCCGTGATTTTGCTCGTTGTCATCGAGAATGTTTGTTGTCGTGACCACAACAAAAACAAGCATCATTTTAATTGTATATCTTTTCACAGCATTCTGCGGTTTGCATCGAATGACCTGCTAAAACAATAAAAACAATGACTTACAACAACAACATTTAAACTAACAATACTGCAACCACTACAACTGCAATCACATAAATATTTTAAAAACCATCCTCATACAATGACTTCATTTCGAAAATTAATTAAGCAGAGCGAGAAGTGTTGCCACACTCAGGGGAACATATTCAAAGGAGACAAGATTAGTAGAGGGGGTGGGGATGAAAGGATTGGAAGCCATAGAAGTACGACAGGAGTGAGAGGAAAAAATCAATCGACGTCATCAACTAATTATCGATCGAAAATTTATTGATAAACTGATCTCGATAAAAAAATATAGATTAAAAATAATGATAAAAATATTGATAAAAATAATGATAAAGATATCGAAAAAATATCAAATATTATTTAATAAAAAGTTTAAAAAAGATTAATCGAAAAATATCGAATGCAAATTGTTTGATTTTATCGAAAATATGAATCGTAAAAATATTGATAGAAATATATGGTAAAAATATCGAAAACCAGTTTTTAAATATCAAAAAATCATAAATAGTTCATTGCCTGAATATTGTTCGGAAATACCACATTAACAAAATGAGACAAGAAAAAATTGTTTGCAAAATATACAATGCCAACAAAATTGAAACAATGTGCTATTGCACATCCAAACCACACTTGAAAAAAAGCTTTCGTAACAAAATCAGAAACAACAACAGTGCCATAATAATTGGCATCAGTAACAAAAAACAAGACCAACGTCGACCAGAACAATAATAACAAGTACATAAAGCACAATAACTAACAAACAATAGCCAGGATAACGACGTGGGCGTTTTCAGAAAACTTTTCAAAATGGTGTCGATTGCAGAACGCTATGCTTCACTTCCGCTTCCGGCGACAATGGCGGATGGAAGTGTTCACGTTGTGATTATTTTGCAGTATTTTGTTCGTTTTTGTTTGTTGTTGGTTATGATTTTTTTTCTATAAATACTAGTTCTGTTTGAGAATAGTGGTTATTATTATTTGTTTATTTCTTTGGAGTTATTTTTTATTTTTGTTAAATTTTTTTCCTATTGTTATTTATTGTAATATTCTATATTTATAATAAATTCTATAGTAATATATTATTTATTTGTTTTTTTTTTATTTTCTTTCTATATTTTTATTATTTTATTGGTTTAATTTCTATTCCCACTTTTTTCGTGATTTAATTTTTGTTTTTATTTTTTTTTTTTAATTTTTTTGTAAACAAATTGATTGTTATTTGCAGGCATATTCTTCCATTTCTATTCCAGCCTTTTTGTTGTTTTTCTGTTATTACTATTAGGCTGTTACTTTTATTTCTTCTTGTTGTTGTTTTTACTTTGTTTTACTCGAAATTGTTGTTTTAACTTTGTTTGATTTGAACTTATTGTTCTTTTTCTCTCCACCACATCCGCCCACTTCATCGTGCTCTCTCATAATTTATTCGAATTATTTGCAAATTTTCCACACCAAATTCAAAACCAAAATCAAAACCCCTCAACGTAAACCCTTCCTTCGTCGCCATTTAAATATTTGCGGCCGCGGCTTCTGATTGCAGCGACGACCACAGACCACAAGGCCAAAACGATGGGGGGCGGAATCTTGTGGGCGTGGCAGCTGAACAAAATTTAATTATTATTTTGTTTGTCATACATTGATGGTGTTGTTGTTGTTGCTGATGGTTGTTGTTGTTGATGGTGGTTGTTATTTGGTTCTCTTGTTCATTAGATTTGAATTGAGGATTAGGTTGTTGATTTTGTTGTTGTTAAGGATGTTGTTTCAATTTAATGTTGTTGTTATTTGATGTTGTTTCTATTTGATCTTGTTGTTAAGAATGTTGTTGCTATTTAATGTTACGATGTTGTTATTGTTATTTGTTATTTTCACAAGCATTAGTTAATTAAATAATTACGAATGAATTTAATTTCCATTGTTTGTAATCTATTTCCGCTCTTTATCCATCTCTTGGCCCTTCATCCAGTCTTTCTTCACCATCTCCCCTTTTCTCTCCTTCTTCCACAGCGGCCCTTCTGTGATGGCTTCCCTTTTATTCGCTCATTCTCCTTCTCTTACTACCTACTACCATCATGCCGTCCTTTTTGGAGCTCGCCTCAAACAAGCAGCCAAAATAAACAGTATTTTAGCTTCGTTTAGTGTTTATTTACTTTGTTGTTTTTATTTTTGTTGTTATTTTAATTTTTCTTGCTTTTATTTTTGTTATTTTCTTTCTGCTTTTAGCTCTTATTTTTGGTTGATGTTGTTGCTATAGTTATTTTTATCCTCTTCTCATTGTCCTTTACTCCTCTTCTCCCTTTTCTTTCCTTGAATTCGCGGTTCATTTCAAGTCCAAGGCGAGGACGTTGTAATGTTTTGTTATTGTTGTAGTTGGTTTGTTTGTTGTTGTAGTTAATTTTGTTGTTCTTGCTTCCATTCTGGTCTATTCTGAGTATTTATTGATGTAGTTATTGTAACTTCTGTTGTTGTTGTTGCTGCTGTTGACCTTCCTGGAAGCTCTCCTAATGAAGCGTTCCCTTGAGGCACGTCTTGTGGTCTCTGTCAGAGTTGCCAAGTGTTTCCGCTTTGTTGTTGCCGGAAAACGTTGAAAATTGTGGGGAATAAAAAACAATAGAATTGAACAATTGAATGAAAACAAATCAAATGAAAAAAATTTAATAAAAAAAATATAATGAAAAAAAAAATACTAAAAATTTACTTAAAAAATCGTATCAAAAAAGTAAAATAAAAAATCGAATAAAAGTCATTATTATTTCATTATCTCACAGGATAAGATTTTTCTTTTCGATTTCTAAAAAAAAAAAAGAAAATTCTTCAATTCATCACGAAACTCACCACAGAACATTTTTTGTAGACGAGAGAAGTAAAAAATCGAGAAGAAAAACACCTGGAGTCCAGCTATCAAAGAAAATGACAACTGCAACAATAACAACAACGACAACGACAACAAAAATAATGACACCGTCAACAAAGTAAACGACTACAACAAAATCAACAACAAGTGCAAAAACAACAACACGATCTCTTGACACTTTGACACAGTTGACGTTGTTGACGTGTCAACTGAACTTTTGAAAAACAAATTAATTTATTGTTGCCTCTCTCGTTTCCGCCGACTCGTTATTTCTCTCTCTTTATTTCTCCCTATTTTTCCGTCTCTTTTCCGCGCTCTATTTTTCTCTCTCTCTCTCTTTTGATCTCTGGGCGCCTCCGCGATGGCTTTGGGCCAACAATAACGGGTTAATTAAACCCTCCTTGGCCTCTTGAGAGTCCACAAGAAAAGAAAAAAGAATTAATTACGAGAAGTCTTTGAAGGTTCCGAGTATCCTTGTTTCCTAAAGAGGATCTTTCAATAGGGTTCAAAAGCATGGTGAATTTCGAATTTTCATGGCAAAGAGATCAAAAGCTAGAATGAAGAGCTTTTGCCAATTGAAGAAATTACTAACGACTTTTGAGTGGATTCTCAGAGGATTTTGAAGGGTTTGCGAGTGGTTTTGGACTGGATTTAGGAAGCATTTGGAGTGCTTTAGATTGAGTTTCGATTGACTTTCGGCAATCCTTTGAAAAGTCCTCTAGAAACCCCTTTGAAAAGTTCTTCAAAATCGTATTGAAAAGCCCTTGATAAATCTTCTGAAAAATCATTTGAAAATTGTTTGTGAAATTCTTTGATAAACCCTTCAAAAACCTCCCGCTAGTCACCATGGTTTTTTTCCACATGATCCTTCACATTTAATTAAGAGCTCGCGAGCCGACGAATGACGATGAGGCAAACAAAAACCGTTCACATCTGTTGAAGCGACGGACGCCAGTCAAATCCACTGGCAACTAATTAAGCTCCAAACTAATTTACACCAAAACGCCAGACATCGCAGACATCGTGCCGAACGCACACTCACACAGAGAGAATGTGTGAGTATGTGTGAGAGTTTGTATGTGTTGGGTGCCGCATTGGCGTGCAAACAATTTCATTTACGGTCTGGCAACGCCGGGGTCTGGCCACACGACTGCGACTACGCGCGATTGCATTCGACAGGAGCGAGATTAACTTGTTTGCCAAATCAACCGCCGGACGCGTTCGGGCGGCTCTTCATTTGCGGCGTGTTTTCCATTAGTTAGGGGGAAGGTGGAGAAGTGGGCGTGGCTGTACACAGAAGGTGGGTGGAGTCTCGTTTTCACAATAAATAGGGTCAGAACTGCAATTGTCGGCGAAAGACTGCGATGTGAAGGTGTTGAAAAAAGTTAAAAAAGGAACGACATATGTAACAACAACAATAAGAATGAGACACACAACAATAAGACCACTTTCTGTCCTCTTTTCCTCTCATACATCGCTTTTTGCCTGCGGCATGAAATGTGTTTAGCTTCAACTTTTCATTGAACTCTAATGGAACTTTGAGGCTTCAGCTCCCTCGCTCCCCAAACTCAGTTACATTCCCTCTTTTGCTCTCGCTCTCTCTCTTTCTTCTTATCTCTATCTGTATTTCCATCACTCTCTCACCCCCTCTCTTTTTCTCCTAGACTACCACCACCTGAGTTTTTCTTCTTCCACCTTTGCAAATTGCAACTCTGTCCTCGATTCTCGTGTCGCTGTCCTTCTTTTCATCATTCTCTCTCACTCCTTCTGTCTCTACCTCTCTTTCTCATCCCTCAAGTGTTGATGAAAAAATACCACACTCCCCGCTCGTTGTGGATGAAGTTTTAAATTCAAATTTAATTCCAAGTTATTTTCACTCAACTCGTCGTTATTTTTGCAATCAAAACTTTAGCCTTTGACAGGGCTCGAGATCCGGTTGGTTCTCTCCATCGACTCCACCTCTCTAAACTTGTCCTCACTTGAGGATTTTATGAAACTCGTTCTGAAATTCTGAAACAATTCTAGAACTCAAGAGTCTTAACTCTAAATAATCAGATTGTATGATTTTATATTTTACTAGCTGCTTTCTATCCTCTTATCAGCTTTTTAATGACTTCAAAATTCTTTTAGTATTTTCTAATACTAGATATTTCTAGCTTCTATCTAAGTTTTATATAAGCTTTCTTCGTCCTAGTTTCATCCCAATACTTTGCAAAATCTTTAATAAATTTTTCAAGCTTACCAGCTCTTTACTAACTTCACCCCTAGTTCCCTCCTTCATTCATTACTAGCGTCTTCCTACCTTCTTCCTAGCTTCTTCTTACCTTCTTCCTAGCGTCATCCTAGCTTCTTTCTAACGTCTTCCTACCACCTTTAAATCAGCTCACTAATACTTCTTCCATCCAATCTCAATTTCAGCTCTAGCCCTTTCATACTCTCCACTCTTGGCCAGCTGCTTCCTGGTGTTCTCATTCACTTCCTGCCATAACTCACAGCTCCTACATTCTCCTCTTCCCTCTCAATCACACCCTTCCACTGCCCTCTTCTCATTTCGTTCGCTTTCTATAAATTGAGAAAAAATTGCCGCGGCATTTGCATTCAGAAAATACACGATCTACCGTCAAGAAGAAGACGACGACGACGGACGATGTGAAATACGTAGAGAACGTCGATGAGAAGGTTGGGGTTGTGGATGAGAATGAGGAGGGCTACGTGAAGAACTCGAACTGCTGGAACTACTTGAACTGCAATAATTCAACTTCAAAGCCAGCAACAATTCATCATTGACGGCAGACACTTGCGCCGACACTTCGACACAAAGCCGGCCACCGAGGAGTTGGAATCAGATTGTTGGAGAGGGGCCAGCAATCGAGGAAAAGAGAGAGAGAACCTATTGGAAGAGGAGTGGGTTGAAGAGGAATAGGGAGAGGATGAGGAGAAGTCGGAGCTCTCATCCTCTGACTTCTCCTAGTATGATGTTGAGAAGAAAGATGAGGAGAAGGATGAAAGGAAAAGTGTGGGTAGTGAAGCGAAGTGCTCAGAGTGAAAAGTTTTTCTTTTCGATTTTGTGAATTTTATAAATAGTTCTGCCGTGGAAGCCAACAAGACCCGATGGAGACCAGCGAGCAGATGAAGCTTCCACCACTGTAGGAGAAGAACGAGACGAAGACCAGGCAACAGAAGGAGACCGAGCAACAGAAACTGCTTCCTTCGTAACTACCGCTAGTTCGTCATTGTGTGTTGCTACCTAGTTGCATCATTGGATTTATTTAGATTGCCCGTTGCTTTGGCTTCAGCCCCGATGCCGCCCACACGACCACGCCCACCCCCAATTCTTCACCATCCGACTGGTGGCAGCTCTTGGTGCGATAGATGGCAACTCTTCAAATGGCTGCAATTCAAAAGGTGAGCCATGCAAATGGCATGAATTTTTCACTGCTCTGCGAGAAGTTAAATTATGTCGATGGCAAGCGGAGGTCTTCAGAGTACAGGGTGTTGCACCTGAGCACAGGGTGTTGCACACCACCTGAGAAGAACTTTCATCTTGTGTGATTAAATACTCAAACACCCTGTATGGGATTCATATTCTAGTGGAAATTTATGCATACGAAAACGCTGAAAAGGAGCCAACCAACGAAACCCATGGCGATGGTGGAGAGAAATTGCTTGAAGTTCGAAAAATGAATTTCAAAGCAACTTCATTATAAATTGGAAAAGTTCTTCTTCTCTTTTGATTCGTTATATTTTATTATTTTTTTTTTTATATTTTTTGCATTCTCCACAGCTTCCGCTATTCGCTCACAAGTGCACCTAAGTATTGGCAATGCAAATAATTCATTCCTTTGATTCTGATCCTTCACTTCAATCGTCCTTTTTCACATTCTCCTCACTGGGGGGAAACATTATGACCACATAAAAGAAATGGAAGAGTTTGGCTAACTCATATGATACACAAAAGAGGAGAAAAATAAAAGATAAGAATATTAAAGGGTGAAAAATAATGGTGGAACTAAATAGCGACCAAATATTTACTTTTCAAATGTCTTTTGAGATCTCATCGAATCCCCCATAAACCACAGATGAAGGTTTATTTTCGCCTCTGGCCACTGGGAACGACCTTCTCAGGTGGTTATAATTGGAGTATTGTGTTTGTCGTTGTTATTGTTTCCTTTGTTGCCAGCAATATCAACAATCAACAATAAAAAATCAACATCAAATCTGCAGTCAGTGCACCAAAATCACGTAGCAATCGTCAACGATTTTCTTCATTTGTCACGATGTCAAAATCTATGAAAAAAATATAGTATGAACAAAAATAAAACTCAAAACATATGAATAAAAAAAATATGAAAAAAAAAAATTAAAAAATATAAGTATAAAAACTATAAATACATAAATAATGAATAAAAAAAAAATATAATACAAAATATGAACGAACAACAAAATTTGTATTAAACACAAAAATAAAAAATATTAAAGAAATAATTTTCTGATATAAATCCATTATTATAAAAAAATAAAAATTATTAAAAAACTTGAAAAGAAAAATATTAATAAAAAAAATATTATAAAAAAATTATTATTAAAAACTATATGCAAAATATGAATATACGAGAAGCACAAACGATTATGATGATTGCATCAAAAATGTTGCTGTTTCTGTAACTCCTATTGTTGTTATTACTGTAGACACTTTTTGTTATTATTGTGGTAGCTAGTTTTGATTTTATTATTGTTGTTGTTGTGATTATTGTTGTTGTTGTGAATATTCTTGTTGTTGTTGTGGATTACAGATTTAGAGCTCAAAAAGAAGCCGCCTGTAAAAATCAAATGGGAAGAAACGAAGTGACGAAAGCGAACGCCGCGAGACACGATCAACGACAGGCAACAACAACAACAACAATGAATAACCACAGGGAACAACAACATTGGGATAACGACAGTAAGTAATAACAACAACAAGTTTAGAGCAAACCACAATGAACAACAACAACATTGCACCTCAATAATAGACCACCAACAACATCAACAATAGACCAAATTCAGCAACAACTTCCAGTCTGCATCTGACAGCTCGAGTGACAGTTCATCGTTGGAGGAGGAGTTAAGAGAGAGAGAGAGAGAGAGAGAGAGAGGGAGGGAGGAGAAAGAGGGGGAGAATTGAGAGAAGGAGGACAAGGGGCGGCAGTTGAGCTTTTTAAACTCGCCCACGTGACAGGCGACGAATCCAGAGGCGACCATGCAACGGTTTTTATTGTTGCTTGATTTTGGTTTATTTCTTTTGTTGATTGTGGCTTCTCTTGTTGTTAGTTTTTCCTCTTATTGTTGGTTGTTGCTCTTGTTATTGTTGGCGGAATGATCTCCTCTTGTTGTTAACTGAAAATCATTGGTGTTATTTTTTTGTTGTTGTTGATATCATTGTTGTTGGAGCTGTTGATGATTACTCTCTCATTGTCTGGTAGTCGCTTGATGTCAACAGCAATGACAACATCGTCAGCAACAAAGAGCACCAGTAATAGTTTCATCTTGGAGGTATAGTTGTTGTTGTTGTTGTCTTCGTTATTGTTATCTTTGTTGTTGTTGTTTTGTTGCTAACACTTTTGTCGTTGTTTTAGTTGCTGTATCGTTTGTTGTTGTTCTTGTGTCTGTTGTTGCTCACGATGATCATCGCAATTATCTTTGATATGGGCGAATCTTGTTGTTGTTACCACTGCGGTTGATGTTTTGAAATTTGTCCATCGTCAGCAATGTGGTTGAGTTTTTTCTATTATTGTAGTTTTCATTGTTGCATTGTCAATTCTTGTTGTTGTTGGTTTTTCTGATCTTCCTGATGTTTTTTTTTTTACTAATTTTATTGTTGCTAGTGTTATTTTTGTCATTTTGTTGTTGTTGTTATTGCTGTGTCAGGGTTAACGCACCGACAAACCGATGAAGGGCTCGAGAACATGAAGATCAAAAAAAGTCATCGTTGAAGATGTTGTTTTTTTTTATTTTTGTTTTTAATTTTTTTTTCTAATTTTTTTAGTCATTCAATCCCTGATAATGGAAATAACAAGAACAACCATAATGACAGAGACAACAACAACAACGATAATTACAACACCAACGACTACAATAATGGAAATATAAATACCGTCCACCATTACATAATAATAAAAACAGACTAGGGCGAGCTTAAAAAAAAAGGTTCAACTTTATTTATTTCAGTTATTTTTAGATTTTTTTCCGGAACTGGAAAAAATCAAAGTACGTTTTTTTTATTATGTGTTTTTAATTTTTTTTTTTCACTTCTTTATGTATGTATGGTGGTGGAAAAAATTGGATCGATCGGGAAAAAATTGGATGACCGTCTGGTTGGACAAAAGAAAGTGAAAATCGTTGCAATTCAACCAGAGCAATAACAACACTATCGCAGGCAACAACAACATACTCAACAATAACAACAATCGACAGAGCAAAGTGTAAATAATCATTACAACAACAGGTAATGTCAACAGTTACACCAAAAACAACAAGAGCAACAACTAGATGATGGTCATGATGATGGCTTACATGTTGTTGTGGTTTGTTAAATGCGGTTGATGGTATCGAAGGAATTGTTGTTTTTGTTGTGGTCATGGTATCTGTAGCTAACGGTTAATAACACGTTTTCTCATTGTTGTTGTTTTTGTTTTTGTTGTTGTTATAGTTGTTACTGTCTCAGATTTGTGTCAAAATATAACATAATTTTTACTCTGTTATTACTGTTGTTGTATTAATTCAATTGTATTGTCAGACTATTTTCGTGTTGTTGTTATTGTAATTGTAGTGACAGTCGTTTGTTGTAGTTAATGTTGTTGTTGTTATTATTATTGTTGTTGCATTGAATTCACATGAATGAAAGTAAAAGTAGTCGTCGTCGTTGACTTCGACGATGCCTTCACAGCTTTTCACATTGACTTGAATTTGTTTTTACAACAATAACAACAAGAACAAAAACTATTACAACAACAATTACAAAAATTACATTCACAACAACACTTACAACAACAATACTTATAACAACATTAAAAACACCGACAACATTTACAAAAACAACCATTTACAAAAAACACCATTTACAACAGAAGAAGAAAAACACACACACAAAACAACAACAACAGCAACAACTACGAAGTAATCAACAATTTCAACAACAATTCGACCATCAACAACAGCAAAAATCTGACCATCACCAACAAAAACAACAACAATATCGAACCACATTGAAAGCCGTCCAGTCACCGCTTTTAATTCATGGCTCAGATGACCGAACGCGTATCTCCTGTCCCTCTCTCGCTCTCCCTCTCTCTTCCCCTCCCTCTCTCTTTCCCTCGCCCACTCTATCGCTTTTGTGAAAATTCAAAAATTTTCTCAAGCGAATAAAATGAGATCTGGTTTTTCGTCATCGTTGTTGTTGGTGTTTCTCTATTGATGTTGTTGCAATTCACGGTTTGATCACTTTCGAAACCAGGTTTCGTGGTGACCTTCAGCAATCGGTCATTCGTGTCCAAACCAGACCCAGATCCAACTCCTTCTCGCTTTCCCTTTCACTTGCCATCTCTATCCGACCCTCTATCGAATTCCTCTGGAAATTCTTCATTTCATTTTTTAATCACACTGTTCATATTTAGATAATTTATTTAATTACTTTATTTTCAAAATTTATTTGTTATTTTTTCATTCACTAATTCAATTAATGACATGATTATAAAGAATTTTCTGTAATTTCTCGTACATCAATTTTTATATAAATTTTTTTTCTTCATCATCGCCATTTTGTAATTCATTTAATTTTACTTCATATATTAAATTATTAGAATTTTAACTTATTTATTTTCTAATTATATTTTTTTAATTTTGAATTGGTAATTCCATTAATTATCATTTAATTTATTATCCATCGTATGAAAAGTCCTCGTTTTCGAAATTTGCATTTCACCAAGTTCATTTCTCCCGTCTTCGTCTGCTGTTCGTCTGCTTGGATTGACCAGTCTGTCGTCATGTGGCAACGCTGTCTGTTTGCTTTTCTCTCTATCGCATCACTAAGTCGACGTCGAGACTATTGAACTTAAGCCGATTTCTGGTTTCTGTGCGATTTTCTATGTACACAAAAAGCATGAATTTGTACCCAGAGATCATGAATTTGTTGATACTTATGTACATATGTATGGATGTATGTGTATATAATAGATGTACATATATCGATTTGACCAGATCCGGATTTTTCACGAATCGCTCGCTTTTACTTTCTTGGAGTGGAGCCTGATTTTTTTTTGTTTATTCATCTTTTTGCTTAAACTAAGAAGAAAGATTTCATCTTGCACAAGGCAATGCATTGTTTTTGTTTTGCTCTTGGTTTTCTAACATTGATGTTCTTTTGAACCATCCTTTGTCCCTTTCTTTCTCTTTCTATCTTCATCTCTCTCTCTCTCTCTCTTAGAATGAAATCCCTATACAATATTGCTCTCACAAGAAAACGCTCTCAACTGACCTGCAAATACTTCAAAAGTTCCATTTTCTACTCTCATTTTATTTTCACTTATTCTACTCATTTTCCTCCTTTTACTCCTTTTCCTCCTTTTGTACTCCTTTTCCTTATTTTTTCCTTAGTCCTCTTTCGAACTCTTACTTTGAATTTGGTTTACGAATGCAAACAGCATGCGAATTAATTCCCTTAAAAGGAAGAAAGTACTTTTTTCCCATTTCCACTTAGAGCGTTTTTTTTTTGCACTTCTCTCTTTCTCTTTTCCTCTCGATGGCTCTTTTGGTTCAATTTCAATGATTGAGTTCTTCGAGTGATTTCGATTTTGCAGCAATTAAGGAGCAAAGGGTTTATATTTGAAGAGAGAAGTAGAAATTTGAGGAAAAAAATTTCATTTTAAAATTTTCAAAAATAATTCAAAAATAAAATTAAAGAAAAATTAATAATAATTAAATTTAAAAAAATGTTGTGCAAAATTTTGTATTTTTTTATAGATGTTGCTTCCTCTTTCCTACTACTTTTTCCATTCCCTTTCGCAAATACTTCTAAAATTCACCCCACTCACACAATGGTGAAGTTTCCACGAAAATAAAAACAAAAGAAGTCGATGAATGACGGAAAGGCAAGCGATAAGAAGGGATGCCATTTCCATTTCACTACGTTTTTCACTACTTTTTCTAATGGCCATCGTTTTAGTGCCATTTTCGGAAGTGAAAACGCAGGAAGCACATTCCACAGTAGAATAAAAGGATTTCGTTTCATTCTGTTTTTGTGTTTGTGTTTGTTTTGAAAATGGCTGTCATCGTTCTTCGTTGTGTGCGGGAAGAAAAACAACAACAATGGCAACACTAACAATAGTGACGATGACAACAACAACAACAACAACAACAGCGACGATGACTACAACAATGGGAGGAGGAAGAACAAGAGCGACGGAAGCAAAATGGCGCTGTCACACACTTTAAGCACTTTCGGATTAAATGCGCTTCTGTCAGTCATTCAGCTTCCGTCTCGCTCCCTCTTTCCGTTCCCTTTAGTACCAAATCATCCTGATCTTCTCTTTCTCTCTCTTCACTCTCTCGCTCCACCTTCGCTCGCCCTCTTTAGTCCGGTCCTTTGTTTCCGCTTCCGCTTGATCCATCCTTTTGTCGTCCCACTTTTATCTCCTCTGACCATTTACTACGCTTTTTCGTAAAATGTTTCTCATACTCTTTTTCGTAGGTTTTTTCATACTTTTTTTGGAACGCTTTTTCCTACGTATTTGAAAAACACGAAGAAGAAAACTTTAAAAACTATTCTGTAAAAACAAAAAACTTAGTGAGGATTTCACCCATGGATAGAAATCCTCGCTCTCCCAAATAGGTCACATGTCAATTCAGTCGTAGATTTCCTAAGTTTTCTCTTTATTCTTTAGTTTTCAATCTATTTTTCTTTTGTTACACTGCACAGAATTTTTTTTTCGTTTGCTATCGGGAAATTCTGATGAGAGGAAGAAAATGATTTGTAAAAATAGAAATAAAGATTCTGTAGTCGGATATATATTTTTTAAAGTACTGAAATAAAATTGATAAAAATCTTAAATTATACATATTTTTAAATATTTCAATTCGAATTTATTTATTTTTTTGAGTTTATATTCATTTTTTTTTTTAAATACATTTTTTTTAATAACATCCTTTTTTTATTTTATTGTCACATATTGAAAAACTTAGCAAAAATATACAAATAATGAAAGATGTGTCTTATTTTTTTGTTGTTAAATGAAGAACGAAATAATTACTTAAAATTAAAAAGAATATTATTATTTTTAAATGTATTTCATTAATGGTTTTAATATTTAATTGTAATTAATTATATTAATTTTTTAATTATATTTTTTTCATTAAATTTTCTTCAAATTTATTTTCTTCCTGAATCCAATTACCAAACTTCTCCCTACCCTTTTGCTATATATCCCCATCTACTCCTCAAGGAAAAGGTGTCAACTACATGTGTTCTAATTAAGCATGGAATTTCACTCCTTTTTTCATTTTTCAATGTCAGTACAACAAAACTCATTCAAATGCATGTAGTTTAATTGAAAAAATGCAAGAACAACAAAAACGATGCGTACCCATCACTGACATCGAAGAAGAAGAAGAATGAGGGAGGAAAGGAAAAGTGTGTGCAACGAACCGCAAAACGATGCCAACGTCGCTAAAAAGGGAATGAGGAGAGAGCAAAGAGACAGAGGGGAGCCAAAACAGACCAAGGTGAACGAAAAGAGACCTAGGGAAAGGAAAAATTATGATGTGTCAGCTGAAGCCAATCGAATGCAGGTAGAGACGAGAGCCGACCGAAGCCTCGGGCCTGAACTCGTGATGTCCTCGATGATGAGGAGTTGAAACAAAGGTAGCTCATTTGTAAAAAGGCAGTAGAAAACGGAACAACACCGCGGGGGAGCTGAGACAAAGGCCAAGTGAGAGAGAGAGATATATATAAAGAGGGGTGAAACTCAGAGACCGGATCAAAGGCGAGTGTTTGTGACAAAACCGAGGGTGTGGATATAAAACGGAAGGTGTTCGGAGTCGTTAAAAGTGCAGCGAGTCGGAGAAGGGAGAGAGAAGGGTGGGGGAGAAGGACGAAGGGTTCAGACCTCCGCTTAAATAATTTATTGCTCCAATAAATCTTGTAAGGCATTGTTTTAAAATTAGGGTGAAAGTGGGAAGAGAAAAAAAGTTAAAACATAGGGAGAGAAAAATAGGCAAAATTAGAAGAGAAGAATAGAAAAAAAAATTAGAAAGATCAAAAAAATAATAGTAAAAAAAATAGGAAAAAATGAGAGGAGAAAAAAAAAATAAACGAAGAGAGAAAGATATATAAAATAGAGAAAAAAGGGATTAAATTGATAACTAGAAGGCAATGTAAGAAGGAAAAGAACTTAGGGTGAAAATGTCATGGGTGTGGCCTCAGCATTTGAGCGAGAAGAAAAAACTTTTATCTAGCCTCAAGCAACATTCAAGAGAGATGGCCAAAAGGAAAGAAATTGCATAATGCCATTTGCTCAACTCTTTCTACCCTCTTATTTTTCCCCCACATTCTTTTCCTTTGGCAACGCTTGTTTTCCAACTACAAGTGGTTCCATTTCTTTTCTGCTGCCAACTAAAGCTTTATTATTCTCTCACTATTTCTTAAGAATTTATTCATTTTTTGAAATTTTTATTTATTTTTTTTTTTCCAAAGAGAAATTGTTTTTTTTTTTTGTTTTCTTGATAAATTTTTTTTTTTTATTTTGTAGGTTTTTTTTTTATTTTCTTCGCTCATTCTCTGTCTCCATCGCCGTCGGTTGCGGATCCTTGAGTGCGGAGTGATTCCTTTTCTCTAATTTTGTATCTACTACTTTTTTCTCATTATAGTTTTTTGTGTATCAAATAAGCAAAGGAAGGATTTTTTGTGCTATAATCTTGAGGAATTTACGGAGAAGAAAAGAAATTATGGAGGAAATTTGAGATGATAAATTAAAATCGCACTATTTATTTATATAATAAAAATACAAAAAAAACGATAATTTATATATGAAAAAATTTGAATTTTGAATATTCATTAATAAAAAGTCATAATTAATATTTAAATATATTTTTACAAGAGAAAAAAAAATATAAAATTTTGAATATTCATTAATAAATAATCATAATTAATTTTTATATATTGTTACAAGAGAAAAAAAAATTGTAAATAAATTGAGAATGTGTTTTCATGTATTTTTTTTTTCGTCTAACAAAACAAAAAGCTTCCTGTTGACAGAATCAGTGTGGCAACGCTGTCACTACTTTTGGTCTATCTATATGTGTGATCTGTGTCTCTAAGTGCATTTGTGTGTGTTTATGTTGGTGTGAAAATAGCAGAGAAACTTGTGTCCTTCTCTTCCTTATTTTCTCTCGCTTTTTTTGCTTCTCGCTCACTCCATTTCTTTCTTACTGTTGACTTTATTTATCTCTTTCTCTCTCTCACTCACTCTATCTGTCTCTCGTTTATTTTTGTTTTGTACGTCTCTCGGTTGAAGTCGATGATTTTTGCTGCGACGTGAAAAGTTTTTAAAAGTCAAGTTTTCCTGGATTTGGCTTCTGCTCCATTTTTCCTCCTCGCCTTGTTTTCTTTTCCCATTCTTGTTGTTGTTCTTATAGTATTAGTTTTCCTTTTTTTTTCTTCAGTTTATTTGGTGTTTTTTCTTTAGTTTGTTTGATCTTCTTTATTTTTTTATCCTTGGTATTTTTGTTGTGCTGGAAATTTATACGAAATGAATTCGAATAAATTTCGAACTTTTCGAACTCCGAGCGAAACTTTTGAGGGTTCCGGAAGTCGTGGACTATTTTTAACACTCGCACGACTATTTTTTCATTTTTTGTTTCTTTCTTGAAAATTTAAGAATTTAAATAGAAAAAATAATAGCATATCATATAAATAAAAGTCAAATTTTTTATATTTAATAATTTATATTATTTTTTTCAAGAATGTTTAATAATTTTTTTGTAAAGCAATGATGAAAAAATCAAAAATTGAAATTAGAACATTCAAATTAATTAAATTTATTCAAATAACTAAAATTGAATTTAAATAATTTTATTTATTTTATATAAGTAAAAGAAATATAATCTCTATTGAAAAATGGATTTTGAAAATTTATCATTCACTTATTTTTTTCTTTCCTCGAAAAATTAACAATTTATATAGATAATAAAAAATTTATTTATAAATTTGAATATTAAATCATTTTGTAAAGCTAGAAATTATATATAAAAAAGAATATTTTAAATAAAAATCGGTAACAAAAATATCATCTTTAATATCAAATAATTGGATAAATCAAAAAAGTTATATAGGATAAATCAATCCCTCTCTGTACCTCTCCATTCTGTTCACTTTCCCGATGCTGAACAATTCATGTTTTTCCCCAAGCTGGCATCACCTACAGGAATCTTCTCCCTCTTCTTCTCCCTCTCCCTCTCTCTCTCCTAGTATTATTATTAGCTTTGGTGTCGATTGCATATACACAAGTCTCAATCAATTTCAATTCTCTCCTCTCTCGAACTCCCTTCTATCTATCCCAATCCCCTCTCTCTCTCCTCCTCCTCTCACCACATCCGTCTCCCACTTTATTTGTCACTCATCGATGCATTGACATTTCGTCACGTTTTCGCCGATGTTGATGAGGATGGGGGGTGAGTGTGAAAAAACCCCACCGCCGAATTCATTAGCGATGCCGCGCGTGAGGTGGCAGCACTGGCGCTCAATTGCCTCGGCTTCGGGAGACACGTGAGGGCGGCGCTCAAGGTCGATCGTTGGCGATCGAGTGGGAAGAAATAAATTTATTCAAAACTCTGCAAGAGATTCGTTTCATTTTTGGTTTGAATTATTTTCAGAAAACTTTTTTTTAATTTTGTATTTTTCTGATTTTTTTAGTTTATAAAAATGTAATTTTTTCAACCTTGTTTTTTGTATTTTAATTGTTTTAATTACTTTAATTTCTTTTATAAAATTTTTTATTTTATATTTTTTTTGTTTTTTTATAAACAGTAAAATATATTAAATATAATTTTATTAAATAATCAAAACTAATAAAATCCTAACAAAGAAAACTAAAATAAATACATATTTTATATATATTTTAATTATTTTTAATTTTATTGTTTTATTTTTAATTTTTTCAATATTAGTTATAATTATTTAAATATTCTTCCAAAAATGTAATTCTTTTATAAATAAATTGAATATAGTACTCTAAATTTAACACTTTAATTTAGTTATTTTAATTGCAAACACTAAAATGTTTCTTTATTATTCACTTTTCCGACCTGACCTATTTCTGTCTTCACAACAATAACTCATTCTATTTCCCTCACTACAATATTTCCATCTCTCTCACCATCTCTCTTTCTCTCTGCCCCTCTTAACCTCTCTTTCTCTCTCATACGACCTTCTTGGCGTCATTTCCTTCTCCTCCTCCTCCTCTGGCCCTTTGTCGTCATCGCCATCGCTTTCACGTTCTCCGCGGGAAGGTTACGTCTAATAGCATTATAATGAGCTTCGTCGGGATCCCCATCGTCAGTGAGGAAGAGGGAGGGAGGAAGGGTGAGAAGAAGGCATGTGGGCGTAGGGAAAGGTGGGCGTGTCATAACCAAACGCGAGAGTTGTGGAAGCAACCACGAGACGGAGTTTATTTCAAGTCACTTCATTCGCCCGTTAGCGCAACACGATGTCTTCCGAACTCCGTGGTCGGTTGTGTTTCTCGTTCCTTCGATCCGTCTCTTTCCTTCATAATCTCTCTCTTTCCCTCATCTTCCCTCCCTATCATCTTCTCTCCTTGATCATCCCTCCTCGTCATCTTCATCTCTCTCATCTTCCCTCCCTCATCTCCTCCTCATCTTCCTCCTACTTCCCTCTCTCAGATCCCTTCGCCCATTTTCTCTTTCCTCAATTATTCTCCGTATCCTTTGTCACCAACAATCTCATCTTCCGTTCTCTCTCACTCTTTCCGTCTTTTCCTTCGCCCTCACTCCGCCCACTCCTACTTAATTTCCTTCTTGCCATAGAGCGCTCCAGTGTCTCGCTTTTCGTATCAAAATAAGTTGCACAGCGCGGCCTCCTGCAGTGTTGCCATATTGTGAAAATATGTGGAATATAATTCTTGAAATTATATTCATGAAAATCGTATTTACAAAATTCTCATATAAAAATCTTTATTGATAATAATTTTATTTACAAAAATATGTTTAACAAACAAAACAAATTTTTTAATCTATTACGAATTTTAGACATTTATTAAAAAAATTTTAATTTTAGAAATTATATATATATTATATATATATATTATATATATATATTATATAATATATATATATTATAATATATATATATAATAATATATAATAATATATATATATTATATAATATATATATATAATATATATATATATATATTACAAAACATTTTAATTTTAGAAATTTTATTACAAAAATATTAATTCCAATAATTTAATCAAAAAAATAGTATTTACAAAAATTTAAAAAATGTTCTTCAAATTTTCTTCAGGGTGGCAACTCTGTGCGAGTGCATTTCGGCACAAGAAGCAGCCAATTTACGCCGCATCCTGTTTCTGTTGCATTGAAAATTTCGCAATCCGGCGTTGCCACAGCGTAATGACAAACCGCACTTTGACATTATCGCATGTGGAGACATCTTCCCTCCCTCTCTCCCACTCTCTTTCTCTCTCACTCTCTTTTGCACTCATGCTGCTCTTCCTTACAGCGCATTAGCTTTGATTAAAATATGGCGGAAAGTTTAACAGCGAGCGATGTTCAGTGAAAGAGTGCAAGAGACAGAAAGAGAGAAAAGCAAAAGACGATAAAAGAGAGAAAGAGAAAGAAACGAAGAGATGCATCGACGATATGTGGGAGGAAGAGAGACGGTGAGTGGTTGAGTGGAGTTAAAAAGTGTGCGATAGAGGCTTGAGGACAACGATGAATGAATGCATCGAAAGGGGGAAGATGGCAGGAGGTTGAAGGAAAGAGAGAGAGGGTGAGAGAGGAAGACGGAGAGAAGAAAGAGAGAGAGTGAACTTTACAAGCCAGAAGGCGAAGTAACATGTGTGTGCGAGCAAATTTTTTCATCCTGCTTATTTTAAGCAAAGTTTATAAATAATTTAAATGCAATTTTGTTGTTGTTGTTTTCCATTTTGTTATGGAACTTGTTTAGTAATTGTTGTAGTTGTTTAGTTTTTTTTCAAATTTTTTGTCATTGTTTGTATATTTGTTGTTTGCATTTTTGTTTTTACATTTTTGTTGTTCACAGTTTTTTATTTATTTTGTTGTTGCTCATATTTCTACCACTTTGTAATAGTTATTGTTTCCCCTTATAAAAGTTCACTGAAATTGAGGAAATTCATGAAAATTCACTCAAGTGAGAATTGGAACAAATTGTGGACAGAATAAGGAAATGAAAAGGGGAGAGAGATCGAGAAAAAGAGAGAGGAAGATGAAAAGAGATAGAGATGGTGGTCCAACAAAAGTTGCCAATCGATTTTCGAAATAATTTCCTCTTGAGATATAAATCAAAAAGCGATTTTCAAAAATCCCCTTCGTTCATCTTTCATTATTAGAGGATTATAATTTTCCAAAAGTTTCACGATTATTTTCAAAATCACTTCGCTTCAATCTGATGATGGCTTACTCTGTTACTATATCCTTCTATTTTGGCCTTCTCTTTCCCTCTTTAGCTCTATCTCTATCCCTCTCTAGCGCTATCTCTCTCGCTCTCTAGCGCTATCTCTCTCGCTCTCTATCTAACGACGTCTTCTAATTGCGCGGACGTCAATTTTCTCTCCAATTTAACCGTCACGTGGTCCTCAAATCGCCGCCAACTAAAGGCCGAGGGTGAGCTGGAGGTGAGGTGAGGGGAAAGAGAAGGAAATATAAGGGTGAGCGAGAGGGTGAGAGGGGGGGAAGACGAAGAAGGAGGATTGGATGAGTTGGCATCACTGACTGGACGACCATCGCGAAGACTCGGGCTCTCAATTCGCTCATCGTTGTTCGTGTTGAACTTTCGTTTTCCTTCGGTAGTTGTTGTTGTTGTTTTTGTCATACTTGTTGTTGTCGTTTTTGTCATACTTGTTGTTGTTGTTATTGTTGCTGTCGTCATCACAAGCGGACAGCGGAAAATTGCTGCTGCCCCATGGTGCGAATAAGAGAGGAAGAGTGGGAGAACTAGAAGACGAGATTTTTAATGAGCCAGGACAACGGGGGAAACGTCGGGGAAGTGGGAGCGAAGAGAAGAAGAAGGATGAAGAGAAATATTCAATTATAGGATATCCATCGTCCTATTTATTGTGGATTTACTATAGTATATAGAACAGTATAATTATGATTGTAATAATAAGCATAATTAAATTTATTAAGAAATGCATACATAATACAAATACATAATAAAAATATAATAAAATTCTTGATAAAACTATGAAGCAAAAAATATTACAATTTTCAAAAATTAGTTTTATAAATATTTTTTTAAAAATTTAATATTTTAAAATTATATGAAGTGAAAAACGTATTTTAAAAAAATGAAAACAAATTATTTTAAAATAAATTGTTTTGAAAGGAATTAATAAATAAGTGCACAAAAATCCTTGCAAATTTTGGAAAAAAATGTTTAAAAAATTTAATACTAATCTTTAAATAAAAACAGAGTGAATAAAATTGAATACTAATGTTAAAATAAAAACAAAGTCAACAAATATCAAAACTTATTAAAAAATAATAAAAGTGAAAGAAGAAGATTTTCTTAGATTATGCAAAATTTTGCCAACTCATAAATCTATTCGAGGCAATAAGGAAGTTGCCACCTGAAGACAAACACAAAAATCATGCAAAACCATTTACAACCAAACCAAAAAAAAAAACAAAAAAAAAATTAATCTCAGAGGACCGAAGGCTTTCGCCAAAGGCAGGTGGACCGCTCTTCTTCTTCTTCTTCTTCGCCTTTTACAACTAATTCTGTTGTTGTTGTTGTAGCTGTCTTTGTTGCATTATGTAAGCGTTGCCACATCGGAGGCCATCTTCGATGGGCCCACAACAACAAAGATGCCTTCAAGCTTATATAATTAAATTATATTTTCCAGGCAAGAAATGCGAAAACAACAACAACAACGATTACAACTACTAAACCAACAATTATCATTCTGTTCACCTGGCAACATCATCCTCATCATCATCCGGCAGCCTCGTTAGTTTTACAGCCAGCCATTGCATTTATTTTTTTTGCATTTTATTTTTGCTCTTCTATTTTAAGGTTTTCTTGAAATTTTGCACGATTCACGAGTTGTCAGTAATAATTGTTGTTGTTGCACTTACAACTTGTTGTTGTTGTTGTTGAAAGTACTTGTTATTGTTGTAAGTAGTTGATATTTTTGTAAGTACTTGTTATTGTTGTAAGTAGCTATTATTGTTTTAAGATGTTGTTGTACGTAGTTGTTATTATTGTAAATTGTGTTTGCTTTAACTCTTGTTTTGTTTTAACTCGTACTTTGTTTTAACTAGTGGTTACAATTGTTGTTGTAATTGTTGTTGTAATGGTGTTAACTTATTGTTGGTCCTAGTAATCTTTGTTGTTGGCAATTATTATTCCTGGTAGCTTGTTATTCAATTAAAACGATGCTAAGTGAATTGTGAAAGAAATCTTTAAATAATGGGCACCAAAAAATAGAAAAACAAAATATTGAAAACAAAGCAAAAAAAAACAAAAATCTAAACAAAAAGTATGTATGAACAAAAAAATAAATATAAAAAAAATTAAAACAATAAAATAATAAAAAACATGTTAAAATTCCCTAAAAAAAATTATCATTACATCGTGTGCACGACGCTAACGAAAGTCGTCACCTCGTCGTCTGCGATGCCGATCGACATGAAGATGGCGTCACATCCGGCTAATGGCTGTCGACCGACATTCCCATCCCACGTGGTCGTGATATTAATATTTCTCACACTTTGCTTTATATATTTTTCACTTTAATTAGATGGAAAAATAAAAATGTATAATAAAAAATTTTAATTTAAAATTATTATCATATAATTTTTTTCTTAAGTTTTTATTTTTTTTTTTGTATTTTAAAACTTTTTTTAAAAATAATATTTTAATACATTTTGTAATCAAATCTTTAATAAATAAATTTAATTGATAATAAATAATTAATAAAATCACAATATTCTATAACATAAATATTCTTATATAAATATGAAATATCCTTTAAATTAACTTCCCTTCCCATTCTCATTTTGTAATATCCATTTTCTTAATATATCTCTTTCTCTCTCATATTTCAACCTCTCTCTTACCTCAACCTGTTCTCTTCGATATTTTCCTGTCTCCTGAATGGAAATTCAACCCTTAGTATCCAAACTCCACCTCTCAAGATTTATCGTTCGCGAGCGAAATCTCTCCTTTATTCTTGATTACCTTTGCACGAAATTCCCCAACTTATTCTTTTCGCACTCCTCATCTTTCTTTCTTCTTTCTTCCCTCTTTCTCAATCTCCCCTTCCGTCTCTTTCCTTCTTCTTGTATCCTTTACAGCTTTTAATGTCGTTTTTAATGCACTTCATTGTAATAATTCTCTCCTCCACCTCTCATAATTTCCAAAGAAATATAAAGATGAGAAAAAAAGTATAAATAAAAATCCCAAAAATCATCCAGAAAATAATAAAAAGAATTGTCCCTTGAAACAAAGGGGAAACAATATAACAACAAAAACAATAACAACAACAATTACAACAGCAATAAGAACAACAACAACAAGGGTGAATTATCTCAGTCAAGAGGAAGAATTGTTGGATCCATTTGCTGATTACTTTGCATTGTTCTCGGTTCGTCGTCCTTCTCGTTTATTGCTCTGTTCGTGTTGTTGTTGTTTTCATTTTCGACGACATTTGTAATTTTTTAAGCACAATCTCACCTCTCCCTCTCTCACTCGCACACCTGCTTCTCTATCATCACAATCTCTCGTTGATCGGAGGCCCCAGATTTTTCCCCAACTTCCAAAGAGTCAAAGTCACGCCATGAATTCGCAGAAAAATCACAGAGAAAGCCTTTTAAAAGGATTTTCCAAAACACAGAGCGAGGAAAATAAATAAAAAAACTCACAACAAAAAAAAAATGCGCTTAACAAAAAAATATAAAAGGTTGTCCTAATAAAAAAAAATCCTATCTAAAAAAATACTCCTTACAACAAAATCCTAACAAAAACACAAAAAAAACTCCTAACAATGTGGCAACGTTATTATTTTTGGTTAGTCAGCCATTTTCCATGGGCGATGATTGTGATAAAGATGATGATGTTTATGATAATGAACCGTTGACAACCTCTTAATGCGGAAGAACGAGCAGGGAAATAATTTCAAGCCGCATTTACATGATATATATGATATAGAATAAGTATGGTAGAGAAGAAAAATTGACATAGACAAAAAAATTTAATATAGAAAAAAATATAAAAAAATATCGTATAGAAAACAAAAAACATTTTGTTCTCAAAATGGTATAAAGATAATATGAAAGAGAAAAAACATTTTTTTTTATAGTAAAAAATAGTATAGAAAAAAATCTAAAAAGAAACGCAATAAAAAAATTGTCATAAATAAACGACGACGACGAGGGATCAAATGCCGACCCGAGAGGAAGTTCAAATCGTATGACTTCATCTCAAACGATGATCCAGCAGAAAGGTAGACTATCCGTTCAAAAGTCTGTCCATCCGTCCGTCTGTCTCCCCCTCTGTCCATCAGTCCATTTCGCCCTCCCCCCAGGTCAGGTCAATTTTTTATTCCCTTAAGCTTTTAACACCCAGCTTTTGAGTCGAATCAAATCGAGTCGAGGCTTTTGGCGTTTTCCCCTCACATGCGGAAGCGTTCGGCACGAAAGGCCGGTGAAAGGCCAAGGAGTGACCCCAGAGTTGAGGAAATACCTTGAGAGCTGCTGAATTCTTGTGGACTAACTTCCTGAAAATATGACCACAATGAAGAGGATTTTTATTAATAATATGTTGACATTCAAATGCTTCATGAAACCATAATAATATTTTTAAATATTAAAATGCGTAAATTAAAAAAACAGTAAACGATTTATTAACTGTAGTAAAAACGAAAAGAGTTAATAATTCTGAGAACCCATTAAGATCGGGATATTCCACAATTAATTTGATTTCACCATCGACGGATGAAGGGCATAAAAATCGCTGAATATTATTGTAGATTTTATCTGCTTAACTGGGCTTTAATAGACGTTAATGGGTCGCGCTTCGGATGTCTTTGTCGAGGCGCAAGGGACCGGTCTCAGAACGAGAGAGTCTGTGTGGGTCCATGTGTGTGTGTTTGAGTATCCGTATCTGGGTTTAAATCATTTATTTATCTTTATGAATATCGCATGACATTTACGTGAGACGTGCGAGTGACGCGATCGCAACGATCACGTGATGTGCGTGCGACGAGTGGACGACGAGCGAGTCGCATATCCCGTAGATACTCTAGGCGTAGCGAATGTGTGTGTATCTGGTGGATACGCGTGGGGACTCGTCGCAGGAATCTTGCGGATGGCGACGTATCTAGTTAATGGCAGCTCAAATTACGGATACACGCTGTGTAATGGTGTGATATATGTGTGTGTGAGTGACTGTGTGTGTGGTATCTGGATGGAGAGGACTGCGTATCCAGTGGATGCATGAATATTTACTGGATGCCCAGAGTGGATGCCTCTCCAAAGTATCTGCTAAATGGAACCTTATCTCGAACCTCATATCGAATACCAACTTATGTATCCCTAGAATTTAATTCTATCTGCTTGTTTCGTATCTCGTGGATGACTTCCTCAACAGTCGTGTATCTTTTGAATGTCTTCCTTGTATTCTTCGCACCAAAAATCCCTTGTCTGAATATCGTATTCATTAATGAAACCACAGCGCATCCCATGGATGCGTGCGTGAGTCGAACATTCGAAATCCGAAACGAAAGTATCTCACAGTTGGTGTATCTGAGAAATACTTAAGTATCGACTTGAAGGTTGACAGATCCAGAGTGGGTCGAGACGAGTCGCATCCGATGGATTCGAATGTGAGAATTACATTTTTTTTCTTCTTCTTTCTTCCTACTTCATTTTTATTTTTTTCTCATATTTTTTTCCATTTTTTTTCTCATATTTTTTATTCATCATCTTCTCATCCTACTTCAGTCGTTTACGATTCTGAGTTTTCGATTTCACAGATTTCTCGCCTTCCAATTGTCTCAATTCGAAGCTTTAATTGTTTGAAAACAAAACCAACAATTCAAGTGGCAACAAACAACAACAACAGCATCATCATTGACGACATCTGCGACATCGAAAACTACAACAAAAACAAAGACTATAACAATGACAACAACCAAATATGTGAAACGTGACTTGAAAATTGGGTCACGTGGTTAATGACATCGAGAAGAGCCTCATTCTGATTGCTTTCGCTCTCTCTCTCTATCTTTCGGTTTCTCTGTCTCTCTCTTTCCTCATTTCAATTTGAACTCGCCATCGAAATTCTCTAGTGCTGTTTTATACTTTACTTATTTTAGTTATTCAAATTTTAATTTAATTTCTAAATATTTGTTTAATTAATTGATTTCAATGTTCTTTATTTAATTCAATATTGTTTTATTATAATAAAATATAAAAATATATATGTTTTTCATCAGTTTTTAAGTAGAGTTTCATTCATATAATAATATTTTTGTGTTTTAATTAATAAATAAATTAGAAGGAACAACAATTTTTTTTCGTTGATTTTTAACACAAATATTATTTTTTATTTTTTTCAAATAAACATTAAAATCACATATCTTCAGTATTTTCAATATTTAAATCTTATACATTTCAAAGTGAAAAATTACTCATCTTGGTCAATTGATTTTTTTTATTTTTGGTTGTTGTATTTTTTTGCTTGTTCGTTGTTTTTTTTTTTTGTTTGCTTGTTTTTTCTTTTGCTTGTTGTAATTTTTGGCTTACTCGTTTCTAGAGGTACCACTTGGTGCCCAATTCACGCAGTTGCCATGGCGGCCACTCGTGCTCGTGAGCGCCATTCGGAATTCCTTCGACCGTTGGACGCGCGTCGTTGCGCAATTTCCGCGACCGCCATCGATCGTCGACCGTCTTCGTCGGTTGTCGTCGGTCGGACGGTGGTCGTCAGTAGTCGTCGGTCGATGTCGATCGTCGTCGTCGACCGATCTTGACATTGACTTTTATGTCCGCGCTCGCCATGAGCGTGACAGCTGTCAAAGTCTCAACAACTCCGACATTGGGGGGAAATTCAAGTGTATGCTCCATTTATTTAAATAAGGAAAATTTGAACTCGGACCCTCACCACCGATCTGGCAACATTGTCAATTTCACAGTCGTTTAAAAAAAAAACTTTTTCAACACCCATGGCAATGAATTTCAAGCGCAACATCTCGAAAACTTAATGGGTCTTTGGGTGCTCTGGGGCATGAGGATGACCTTGGGAAGAGAATGAAAAAATCAAACAAAAATAAGGAAAAAAAAATTAATAAAGTAAATATTAAAAAAATAAACACTTAAAAAAGGGAAAACATTAAAAGATAAAAAAAAATCGAAAAAAAAAATAAAAAAGAAAAAGATAAAAAAATTAACATAAAAGAAAAAAACAAAATTCCAAAAATAAAAAAATTAAAAGATAAACATTGAAAAAAATTTAAAAATAAACTAAAAAGTGTTTCTAAAAATAACAAAAAACAATTACTCTTTCAACACCGACGGCGAAGCTTTAATTTAGAGTGCAACAACAACAGCGAGACCACAACAACTACTTTAATTACACACTTTAATGCGTTTCAATGTTAATGACGCCTACCGAAGACCAACGCTCGGACCCCTCGAAGTTCCCCCGACCTCTCGGTGTCGTCTCCTCACTCTCTCGCTCCTCCTCGCCCTTTTGGCCACAACCTCGCACCTTGAGACTCACATCGAATCGTCTCCGACGTCCGACGACCCGTGCATCACGTAGATATGGATCAAAAACCACACACAAGAATCCAATACAAACACAGGGTGCTTCATCAATAATCGGTTTTCGCATTTTGGCCATATTTGTCACTCAAAAAATCCATAAAAGTTTTATGTTCATTTTAAATTATCATTTATATTAAAATTACAAAAATAACGCTTTTAAATATTGAGTGATAATTTTAAATAAAATATAAAATATATATGATAAAATTATTAATAAGTACAAAAAAATTGAAAATTTTATAATTTTGATAAAATGTTTAAAAATTATAAAAATAAAAAATTCAAAAAATATAAGAATAAAAAATATATGAAAGTAGTTTATTAAAAAAAATCCAAAGATCAGATAAAGTCGTAAAAATCATAAAAATAATTTTTGAAATTACTTCGGATTATATAAATGTTTGACACATTTTTTGCAATTGCCTGCAATCGACGACAGGAAGTTCTAATTATTATAAAATACAGCCACACAAAAAAATAGTATACTAAATTTGAAAAATAAAAATTTTAAAGATTTATGTATATATGATTTTCTAATTAATACTACTTTTAAAATACGTAAAATATTTTAAAAATGCTTAAAAAATAATAAAAATATTTTCAAAAATAAAATTAAAATATTATGAATTATTTTAACTAATTTAAATAAAATAAAAATATTATGAATATTTTTAACTAATTTAAATAAAATTATAAATATTTAAAATTAATTGAAATAAAATTATAAATATATAAAATTATTTTAAATAAAGTAATAAGTTTATTTTAATGAGTTTCTTTAGGTGTATCATGGACATTGGCTCGATCATTGTTGCCGCGTAACTTTTGTTTCAGCACACGTTAATTATAATTGCGGATTTAATCGCTAGATGGCAGCACCAGTCACTCATGCAGACGGCAAAAACAATTGCCAGACAAAAGCATGAATGACAAACGATAACAACTAAATGGACATGGACAACAACTACGACGAAATTAACAACTACTACTTAAAAAACCACAACTACTACGGAAACAATAAGTAATTCAACAACAACTAATTCGCCTACAACAACTAACTAACAACTACGAAAACAACAGCAATTAAATTGACAACAACATCTCAAGCTGTCATGCAGTTTTTGTTATTTAAATAATAAAAAAATAAATAAATAAAAAAATATATAATAAATTGAATTCACCTCAGTTATTATTTTCTATCATTTGTAATAAAATTTCACCACTTCCAACTCAAATCAAATTCCCCTCTCCTAATCTGATTAATATAATTTAATCTAACTCATTTCAGCTGATATGAGTTTTCTTTATCTCTATATATCTAAATGAAAAATCATATCTTCGCTTTATCTTCTATTTTATCATCATTACCTCTGAAGGTCATATCTTTGTTAATGAAATAAAAATGAACTAAAACCAATGAAATATTATTGAAATTACAATTTTTTTTTTCATAATAATTTTCAAAAATAATTAAAAATTATGAAATTTTCCTGATGAAAATTAGTTTATGCTCATTTTAAGAGGTTTCATTTGGTTTTTTCTTTTTATCTTTGAGTTTTCATTGACATTGAACTTAATTTGCTTTGGGTTTGTTAATTGTTGCTGTAGTTTTTTGACGGTTGAACGAACGCTTAATTAGCCGCAATCAAAAGGTATAAAACGTCGACCCAAGTCTTGAAAACTTCGCTCTATCTGTCCATGTCTCTCTCTTTCTCTCTCAATATTTCCTTCACTCTCTATTTTATTCTGTCTCCATCTGCTGAAAGAGTCATGAAAAAATCTCCATCGTGATTCTGAGGAAATTCGCATTCTTTAATTGAGATTTTTATTTTAATGTTATCGTGAATTAGCTTCAATAAACTTCCGTTGAAAAAAATCCATTAAAAAAAATTGATTTAAAAAAAGATGAAAAAAGGATGAAAAAAAACTTGATAAATTAAACTTGAAAATTTCGTGAAAAATTCTCATTAAAGCCATGCAAATAATTTAAGAAAAACCGTTTTTCCATTCCGCTCGACCGCCGCCGACTGACCACGCCCCTTTGCACCTTTTTCCACTGGATGGTGGAGCAAAAAAAAAAGAATTGAATATTCTAATTAACTCTTTATCAGCGGTTTTTCCTATTTCCTGGTTTTTTCCTCACCCCCCCCCCAAATAACTTTTACCGCCCTTCTCTATCTCTGTGTTTCTATTTCTCTATCTCTGTCTATCTCTATATATTTCTATTTCCCTCTCCAGTTGATTTTCCGCTGTCATGAACTCTTTTACATGCAAATTTCCAACAACTCTTGAGCAAAAAATCAATCCAAACAGGTGAAATAAAAAAGGAAGAATAAAAAAAAATAGGTATGGAGAATTGTTCAAGAGGTAATGAGGAGGAGGAGAAAATGGCGAAAGAGGAGGAGTTGGGGGGGAAAAGGTGCAGAAAGAGGCGGATAAAGAGTAGTAGAAAGAGGAGGAATCATCAATGAGGAGGAGTGAATCGAAAAAGTTGATTCGGTTCCTAGCGAAAACGTCGATTGCCTCCAGCTATTATATTGTTCTAAGAACCTCTTTCATTCTACCACTTCCTCCCTTTCTCTCTTTCACAACTCCACCTCTTTCTCTTCACCACCTCTCTTCATCACTTCTCCTCCTTCTCTTCACCTCCTCTCTTCATCACTTCCACTCCTTCTCTTCACCACCTCTTTCCCATCTCTTCACCACCTCTTTCTCCTCTCTTCCACCCATCCTCTCATGAATAAAACTCATTACACGAAAGTGCTTGGACTCATTTAATGGCCGAACAATGTTCGCCACCCATGTGTATCGTCCACAGCCAAGGGAAATTATTAGTAGTAAATTACCCGAAACGAAGCGAAATTCTTCAAGAGGTGCAAAATTCTCTCAGATTTTACTTGAAGAATATTCTTCTATATTAGGAATATTCATGGTAGAAGTGAGAAAAAGTGATTGAAGAAATTTAAGTATGAAAATGAAAAGGAATGAATGGAGAAATTATGGCGAATGAGGGGAAATTATTTAATTGAAGAGAGAAATTATTTAATATGAGAAAGGAATTATGACATAAAGAAGGAATTATGTAATTAAGAAGAAATTATTTAAATATTAGTCTAAAAAGTTAATAATTTTTCAAAAATATTAAATTTTTATAAATTATAATTTTAAATAAAAAAAATTTCGCTTTTTGTATAAAAATTAAAAATTTTATAAAAAATTCAATAAAAAATTAAATTGTTTTTAATTATAAAAATTGAAGGAAGAAAGTGGAGCAAAAGATCTTCTCAAATGATCATAATAAAATCATGATCTGCTTCCTGATATCTCTATCTATCTCTCTCCTTCGCAGTCACCATCTTTCTCCATCATATTGTTGTTGTTCTCCATCCATCCTCTTCAGTCGTCAATCCTTCTCTCTCCATGAGGTTCGTCCCATTCATGATCTCTTCATGATTTCGTCTGCCTCCTCATGATTTTTCCTCCTTTATGATTCTTCTTCCTTCATGATTTCTCCCTTGAGTCCAACGTCGTGATATCGCTGTCTCCCTCTGGTCCTCTGAGGTTCCCGGACTCGTGATGTGTCTGTCTTTCGCCTGTCGTCGTCCGCCCATCACGTCGTCTCTTTCGGCCCTCTCCCTCTACCTTTCGCTCTCTCCCTCTTCCTTTCGCCATCACCCTTCCTCCTTTATTTCACTCTCTCCCTTCCTCCTTTACTTTGGCTCCTCTTCACTCGAGTCAAGTCGGGTCTTTCAAAGGCTCGTAAAAGGGAATAAATTAAACGCAAGGCGATGACTTGAGAAAGAGAGGGAAGGACTGGGAGATTGGAGGCTAGACGAGAGAAGGCGTGAGAGAGGGAGTGAGAGAGGGAGTGAGAGAGGGAGTGAAAAGGAGGAAGGGAGAGATATTGAGAGACAAAGGGAGAAGGAAAGAGGTGAAGGAAACAAGTTGAGGAACCGCTTGGACCGATGACGAACCGAGAAGTGGAGCCTCGAACACATTGAACACAGCCTCGTCGCCACTGAACCCATCTCGCAAGTAGTTAAACGGCGTTTTTATTCTTCTTCTTCTTCTCCTACTTCCTCATGATGGGGTTTTTATTTTTATTTATTTTTTATTTGATTTTTTGTTGTTGTCTTATTTTATTGGTTGTCGACACCTCGTCTTCCCATCTTCAACCCTCGACCGAATTCGCAGCTGTCGATGGACGGAAATCGTTCCAACGTTTCTTTCTGACAACTCCGGCAACGCTTGTCTGGCTTTCGCTGTCCCTGGTCGAAGGTTAGTATCGAGGGGGAGATTGAGGTGAGTGGGCGGCGGAGGAAGAGGGGGCGTGGCTTCATTTTCATTTTTCATACCAGGAAAAATCATTAAAATTTACGTTTTCGTGGTAAATCTTTTCGTTGGTGATGGTTGGCTATTGTTGTTGTTAATATTGTTGTTGTTATTTTTTTTTATTTCTTTTGCTTTTTTTTTCTTTGCTTTTCATTTTATTTATTTTTTTTATGTTTTCCCTCTTGTTGTTATTGTTTTTTTCGTTTACCGTTTGGTTTCTTGACCTTTTCCAATGACTGATTTTTCATCGTTGGCCTCAAAGGCTTCTTGTTGATGTTGTTGTTATTGTTGATGTTTATGTTATTGTTGTTGTTGTTATGTGTGTGTAGGAGGAGAATATGTGGAGAGGGGATCGTGTTTGACCCTCTGTAATCGACATGGAAACTATTGAACCACACAGTTGAGGGAGCAAAAGGTGTTCAAAAGCAGATGAGGAAAATGAGTGGGATGATGCAGGAAAGTGTGGGAGGGGTAGGGGAAGGCAAGAGTGGAAGGGAGAAATGGTAAGAACTGGTAGACAACATTGAGAGAAGGAAAAGGTGGAATGAATTTTTACCACAATTTAAATCAAGCATTTAAAACCAATTTTTCAATTTGATTTTCATATTTCTTCTTCTATTTTTCATACGATTTTTTATACACTTTTTAAATTATTTAATTCGTAGAATTTTAATTAGATGTTTAATAAAATATTTTATCCTTTTTTATATATATATATTTTTATATTTATTAATTTTATTCAATTGTGTTTCTTTTATTTTATTTTATCTTTTTATTTTTTAATTTTGTTTTTTATTGTATTTCATTTTATTTGATTTTTTTATTCGACTTTAAATTAATTTCCTTTAACTTTTACGTAATTCTATCTTGCTCTTCTTTTAAAAGATTTTCTCAACATTTATTATTATTATTGTATCATCGCAAGTTAATAAAATTGCAATATGTTAATTTTGATCTGATCGAAATTTCGGATGCGAAAAATCAACAAAAACCGAAAATTCAATAAAATGCAAATAATTATTTGATTCCAATGTTGGTCTCTCTGTCTGTTGTCTTCTTTCTCTCTCTGTCTTGTGTCTTCTTTCTCTCTCAGTCGTTTTATTAATTAACAGCGAGAGCGCAAACCGTTAACAGCAATCCATCTCTTTCTCTCTCTCTCTTTGGGCTTCGCTCTCCCGGCCGTTCTTCGTCGCTCACGAATTCTTGTATAATTCTCTCCTCTCTCAGTGTTGTCTCCTCTACGAACCGATTGCTAACTGTTGCTTGCGTTAACAGTCGAGTTAACCAAGTGTTGTCAATGGATTAGTAAGGTGTTAAAATTTAAAAACATATACAAAAATTCATAATTTCTATGAGCTTACAATTTATTAAAACAATAATTGATAAAAAAATATATATAAATTAGTCTCTTGTTCTCCTTATTTTTAAAATACTAATAGAAAATAAAAATATCATCAAAAAAATTATTTTTTCAAAAAGTTAGGGAATTAAAAAAAAATGTTTAAAATAATCGAATTATTTTTCAAATAAATAATATGCAAAATATTATATATGAAATATGCAAAAACTTCAAATAGTTAAAATGTTTTTTTTTAAATTTCTTCTTTTTAATATTGAAAAATCTTTAATCTTAATATTGAAACATTTTTACGATTTGCTGGAAAATTTTTTCCAAATCCATTTTATAAAAATGAAATGATCTTAAAATTTATTCTTAATTTAAATTTTTCTTCATAATATGTGTAATATTACCATATTTTCAAAATCCCCTTCGACATTCACGAAATTCCACCCACTCAACAAATCCACCCTTCGCTGAGTCGGATAAACACGACATGCCCTAGGTTAGGGTTGCCTCCATCCAACAACAAGAACAACAACAACATCAGTAGCAGCAACATTAACACCGACAACAACAATAACATTAACCCAAACATTGCACTGGTCAGGGCAGAGAGCAATAAATTGATGTTGTTGTTGTTGGCTGTAGTTGTTGTTTTCTGTCTCTCTGTAGCTGTTACCATTGTTGTTGTTATTGCTGTTATCTCAGTCAGCTGTTGCACTGCATTTGGACTGTGGAACATGTTTCATTTCACATCGTTCACCGGAGTCTGTAAGGAAAATTAAAAAAAAACAAAACAATTATTCATGAATGAAAGAATTATTGAGAGTCGCCGCTGTTACGTCACTGTAAACAGTTCAAAGAGAGATTCTTGACCCGCTCTTACGTTTGTGCACGTGCAGACGTAAGGTAACGTAAAGAAAATAATTTCAAATAGATAATTATGATTTTAATATTTTTATTTCATTTATTAATTTGTTTAATTTATAATTTTTACTGATTTAATTTTTTTTAAATTTATTTATTTTTCATTTATTACTTTTGTTTAATTTAGTATTTTTGTTTAAAATTTACTTTTTCATTATTTTTAATTTATTTATTTGTTCTTAATAACTTATGTTTATTATTATTTAATTTAGTTATTAAGATCTGTATACTAATATTATTTTTTAAATTTAGTTTTCATTAATATTTTCACTTATTTTTACTTATTTAAATCTTTTTTTTTTTAATAATTATATATATGCTTTTATTGTTTTAATTTTTAATATTTTTCTTATTTTGTGTTTATTTGTGTTTTTACTAAAAGTACGTTTATTCTTTATTTTTTAATAATTATATTTTTTAAAATTTTATTTGTTTATCTCTCTCTTTTTAGCTGCACATAGTTTTACCCCATCATCGTTATGTAGTTTCCCATCATCATTATGTCGTTCCGCCCCCTTTTCTCATCACTCCTTCTCTGTCTCAGTCGGTTCTTGTCATCTCTGCCTCGTCGCAGTTGCGGCGCTGCCACGTCGCTGTTACGGCTGCTCTGTTAATTTCCCGCTCTCACGAACTGTTGTCTTCGGCTCTGTTGACGTCGGCTCTATTAACGAAGTCTCTGTTGTCGCAGTCTCTCTGTTGACTCCGCTGTTACCGTCTCTGGTCTGTTGTTGTTGCTGCGGCTGCTGTGGATAACAGCGACGACGCCAACAACAACAACAGCGACGCCGACAGCGCTGTTTCGCATCCGAGCAACGACGAGATCCACGAGCGACTGCGGCTCGCGGACTTCTTCAGTGCTTCGCCGGCATTTCGCACGAGTGGATGTGTTCGTGTCTCTTCCGCCTCATCTTCGTCGACGTCGTGGTCGCTGCTCCGATGATGCTTCGCGCACGAAAAACGAGTCAATAATTTAAATAAAAGAAGACGAAACGCGAGAATTTCAATCATTCCTTCAGTTGAAGAAAAAAGGAAATTAGAATACGAAAAAAGGAAATTAAACTACGAAAAAATAATTCGCAAGAATTTCCCTTGATCAGTTCTTCGATTGTTGTTGCAGCGCCGTCGCCGCCGCCTATTTATTGCAGCTGTCGCGACGCGACGTCCCACAGTCGGTTGCCGCGAATTCTACCTGACGCACGGCTCCAGCCAGACAGCAACAGCCAGCCAGACAGATAGACAGAAAGCGAGACAGACAACAACAACAACGACAATTTGCGACGCACGACGCGTAGTCGAAAATAAAACCGTCGAAAGCAACAAAAACCGGATTTTTTTCATTTCATTACACAAAAAAAAAAAATGTACGAAAAGTCTTAACAATAGAAGAAATAGCAAATTATGAGAAATATAAATAAATAATCGACAGAGAATAAAATCACAAGAGAAGCACACGGTTGATAGTAACAAAAACAACAACTAAGCCAACAACAAGTTCAAGCAGAGGAAGCCGAAGAAGAAGAAGAAAGAGTTATTCACCTGTGAGAAATAACAAAAAAAAATTATATTGAAAAAAAAAAAAAATTAAACGTTATAAAAATAGAATTTCATGTAAATAATAAATATTTTGCAATCGATGTCATTACGAAAATAATTATTTGAGAAAATATTTTATTTCAACAATTCATAATAATACTAAAAAAAAGTATTTATCACATTAAAGTTAATTTTGTACAATAAATTAGAATTTTTCTAATTAAAATTCGAGTTTATTGAATTTTTGTATTATTTTGAGAATCATGAAAATTTCTCGAAAATAAAATTTGAATATTAAAAAAAAAATCTAAAAGAATAAGAAGATTTAAAAAATTAATATAAATCTATCATATAAAAAGCAACAAGTGTTTTTTGATAAATAATTGTGTGAAGTGTTTTTTTTATTAAAAATAAAAAATCGTTACCATAAGATTTAAGCAGTTATTAGTAGTAGTAATAACAACAATTAATGGAATATTGCTCGAAGTAATATCGCAAGGATTAGTCAAAGGGTAAGTCGAAGAAAAAATAGCTAATAGTAAGAAGTTAATTATTTAATTATTATAAAATAAAAACTCAAATTCTAATGCATTCCCCTCAATTATTCTCCTCTCATACCCTTTGACTCTGTGCTCTCGTTTCGTCCTCCAACTTCTTTGTTATTCTCGTACAATTAAATTTAATCTCTTAATCCTCAGCTACATATCTGGCAACCCTGCTGCATTGAATTTTTCCTCTATTTCGTTTTTCCCCCCTCGTATGTTGTTTTTTGGAAAATATTCTAACAAATCCGATTATGGGATCAAATTGCAACACGAAAAATCCTTCGATTTTTTGGTACAATTTCGTAGAAGAGACTTCTAACATTAACAGAATTTATAATTCCCACAAAATCCCAGAGCGATCATGCTAGCGATTAAATAACATTTGATGGGAAAAATCCCACAGAGCATAAAATCCCACAGGTGTTGAAAAATATCCCTGACAGTTGAAACCAATAGAAATATATTTGAAAATAAATTGTTATGTTCTATAAAATAAAGAGAGAGAATTCAGAAATTTGATATTCTAAATTGGTTTTCTTGGGCCATTAATTTTTTTGTTGATTATTAATTAATCAATCATTGTAATTGTTGTAATATCCCACAATTTATTTACTTTTTTTGTCATATATATAGTTTTTAAGTTTTGAAGCTAAAAAAAAAAACAGGTAATAAATCAAATAGTTTTCTTAGGCCTGAATTTGATGTATGAACTAAAGATTAGATTAGAGAAGTATCAATGTTATTATCATATCATTATTTCTTGCTATTCTTCTTGCTGTACTCTGCAAAAAAAAAAAATAATTACTCTTGAAATTGAAATGCGCAATAAAAAGAAGGACAGTTGTTTAAACACCTTTTACATCGATTATACAAAGGTCAATAAACAAACACTTATTGACGTAAGCTTAATTACTTTTAGAAGATAGGTGTTGTTTCAAGTGCAGACATCTTCGTGGGACGTCAATTCTAGCGAAAGAACAATGAACTAATTTCCTAATTGTTATTTGCAATAGTAAATACGTGTAAATACTCTTGACTTAATGATCAATTCTATTGATGTGTCTGTCGATTGCAATAAAATTACAGTTATGGAATTTTTAAAAATATATCAGAAATCCACTTTTAGAGCCAATTAGAGGCATGTGAAAAAAATTATCAGACGTGAAACCAATTAAATAATCGTAAAAATCATGCGAATTCTGTGAACTTGTTTCGAGTTCATTTTGAAATTTAATTATATGCGGTAAACAATTTATTCTTATATTATTTAAATTAAAGACTTTGTTTTAATTGCTTAACATGAACTTGTGACAATAATTTTGGAAGAGTTTGACCATGTTAATAAAGCATTTAACACCTTGAAAAACCATAAAAATTAGATGAAATTATACTCTTCTGAAAAGTAATAAAATAAATTCAATTATATAAAAAAAGTAAGGACACGCTGGTTTACAAAATATATTCGAAATTCGTAAAAATCAAATAAATTTTTAATCCCAGATATCGGAATAAATATAATAAAGTCCGTAGTTTATTTGTAATTAAAGTCCAGAATTTGTGATTTGGGTTTTTTAAATATTCACTGCTACTGAGAATTTCGATAACTCATCGAAGAGAAATCGAAAGAACAATGAGAGAAAATATACGAATATTGTTTTATAAACTGTTGTTAAAAACATATGTAAAATGTGGAATTCTCATAAATTATGATTTATTAAAAAAGTTTCAAAAAAATTTCTGACAATTTCAAAAAATTTGCAAAAGTAATTATAAATACTAAAATAACAAATTGAAATTTCAACGAGATCCAGTTGAGAATTTTGAATTCGTTTTTTTGAGATATATTTTTTTATGTTTTTTTTTTATTATATTTTTTTATGATAGGTTTTTTTTAATATTTTTTTTTATTTTTTCTGTTTAATTATTTTTTTAATTTTTTTGTTGAAAAGTCGAAATAATTAGCACCAATTAAACGAGTGTCACCAACGACAAAAACTCATTAATAAATTAATTAATTGACTCATCAATCGTTCATTTATTTGTATCGTGAGGTCCTCGTACGATGGGAATTTTTTTGTGGTGAACGGATGGGAAATTTATTTATTTTATTTTTTTCCCATCGATGGGATTTTTTTGTTGATCGAAACACGGCGACACGATCGAGTGATGTTGGGGATGAATAATTAAAATTCAACTATAAATCTTATCATAATGATAATATTTCTACAACAACAACAGAAAATTATAGTTTTAGGGCCACCCAGTTTGAGTTGCAGCAAATAAAATGAAAAACCAATATAAAAATCAGAAAGAAAACAATAAAAACGAACCATAGGAGGAAAAATCATTGAATTAGAAGCACCTTACAACAAAAACACCGAGAGTGAACAGCAGCCACTACAACAACAATAACAACAATGAGAAGAAGAACGAGAAATGAAAAGAATAACGAAAAACGAGAAGAAGGAGGAGAATGAAAAACGAGAAGAATCGAAGGCAAAAAAATAAGAGTCCAAATTTTTAACCTCAACAAAAGCAACAAAAACAACAACAACACAAGTGGTCGCCGCAATGCAAAGGAACCGGTTCCACAATTTCCTGCTGCCGCTTTTCTCTCTCCATCACACTCACTCTCTGCCGTTCTGCCTCTCTCGCTCTGACACACGGTGGCCTCTTCGTCGTCATCGCCGCCTCTGCCACCGACGCAGCGTTGAAGCGCAGTGCAGCGCGCGTCGACGTCAGCGTCGCCATCGTCTCGGTCGTGTCATCGACGACGACCGGCCGCCGACAAGCGTCAGCCGACAACCGAAGACGAGAAACGTCAGCCGACAACCGAAGACGACGACGTCGCAGACCACGGCGAAGACGACGACGACGACGTGCATTCGCGTCGATGTCGGTGGCGCTCGTGCGTCGGCTTCGTCGTCGTCAGCATCGTCGTCGTTCGGCTGTTTCTTCGTTCGGGTCTTGTGTGCATCGATGCTGTTGTAGTTGTTGTTGTTGCTGGGGCTGCTTGAAGATTTTCTTCTTCTTCGTCTCAATGTTTGGCTGTTGTCGTTGTTGTTGTTCTCGTCATCGTTGTTGCTATGCTGCTGTTGTTGTTGTTGTTGTTCTCGTCATCGTTGTTGCTATGCTGTTGTTGTTGTCACTCTTTTTATTCTTGTTGTTGTTATTGTTCAGATTGACTGAACATTCAGTGAGTTTTTCCTATTGTTATTCTTCATGTTGTTTTTCTTGTTTTTGTTGTATTTGGTAGTGCTTCTTCTATTTCTTCGTCAGTCTTCTACTTCTTTGGTCTTCATCTATGGTCTCTTGTGCTTGTACATGTTTTGCTGTTGTTGTTGTTCCTATGAATGGTATTCGTTTCTCTTGTCGTGAAGCCGTTCTTCATGTTCTTGTTGTTGTTTTTGTTGTAGTTGTTGTTGTTGCGCGTTTGGTTTTGGCTCGTTTGGCATTTTCGTGCGGCACGAAAAAGCAGTAGCAACAACAACAACAACGACAACAGTGGGTATAACAACAACAACAACAATAGTGGCAATAACAACAAAACCAACAACTTCAAAGAAGCTGTCGAAGATGTGAAGACGAAAACAGAAGAAGAAGAAGAAGAAGAAGAAGAAGAAGCAGCAGCAGCAGAAAATCATCTGTTGCTGTTCGTTGCAATATTTTTGTTGCAGTCGTTATTTTTGTTGTTGCTGAAGTCCTCGGTGTTGTTGTTGTTATTTTCGTAAATAAATTTTTTAGTTTTGGTGTTTTACTTAAAACAACAAATACACAGGACTGTGGCATGAAAAATTCTCCAACGATGGTAAAATTAACCCTTCTCCTTCACTCCTTCTCTCTCTCCCTCTCTCACTCTCTTCCACACGATTTTCGTCTCTTTCGCCTTGCATTGACTTCTTGAAGAAATGCAAAAAGTAAAATAAAATACCGAGAACAAGGTAAAAGGATGTGAGAGAGGGATAGAGCGAGAGTTGCCAACCTTTCTCAAGAAACAATGACGGAGGTAAAAAAAAAAAAAACAAAAAGAGCTGAAGAAGAATCCATTAAACTGAAGATGTTCTCAATTTAAAAATTAAATATTAATTTTTATTATTTATTTGTTAGAATTATTCATTTATTTCTGATTTTTCTTTATTTCTCAAATTATTTATTTTTCTTTTTTTCTGATTTTTTTTCTTATTCTTTATTTCTCAAATTATTTATTATTCTCTCTTTATTTATTTATTTATGAAATGGAGTTAATGATTTTCCGTCATGGAACAATTCCGGTTGGATCGGTTGGCAACTCTGCCTCGACCTCGCTCTCATCTCAGGCGTGTAACATGTGGCCAACACGTGTGCCGCCGACAAGTCAAGAGAGTTTTTCATTAGTTGAAGGGAATTTCGTGCACAAAAACTGGAATAAAAAAAATAAAAAAAAAAACCTCTCCACCTCTGACGAAATACGACAAGAGGTTTTTTTTAAAAAAAAAAAACTCACTGAATTTTCGTCTTCAGCTTGTGCGATATTATGAAATTCAATCGCCAACCAAGTGATGATCAATTGCTCACCTCTGGTTGCATAATTTCCTAATGACACGCTTCCGTCATCGCGCATCGATCCCATTTATTTTTCCATTCATTTTTTTAAGCTCTCTCTTTCACGGTGATCATAACTCTCCACCCCCTGCCCTCCCCTGTTTGCCACGCCCCTCAGTTGTTTGACTTATTTTGGCCACAAATTAAAATCAGTTCACGTTTTGCCTTAATTATTTTATCATGTACGACTCATTTTTTTCTTCATTTTATCTTTACTTAGTTTTCTTTGTTTAATTTTCTGTTTACTTATCTACTTTCGTTTTCATTGATTTTTTATTTATTTCCATTGAATTGTTTGTCATTGTTTGATTTCGAACACGAACAATTGATCGTCATTAGAGGGCGGCTCATCCGCAATTATCATCAACACCATCAACACCTTTGGCTATCGAAATTCACCACTGTCGAATTGTTTTCAACAATCTTGAATTGTTTTCGCCGATCTCGCTCTCACCACACCCATCGATCACGCCTTCTTCGGCGTGGAAATCATTCCTAATTCACTTCCTTCTTTCCTCATTAAACTACAATTTTTCACCAATCCCTTTTCTGCTCCACTCCCCGTTGGCAGCACTGGCTTTTGGCTACCACTCCCACTACCTTCTCTCCACATTCTCCTCTACCCTTTCATCATTCGCTCCCCTTTCACCATCCTCTCTACATCAGCGACGACGTCTTCATCTAATCGTCTTCGCTCGATTGCGCAATTGCGATCACCCTGTGGTTATCTTCATTATCACGAGCATCCCATTCATCTCGATCACGATGTCCATCACTAAATCACCGTCCTCTACATCATCATCATCATCATCACCATCTATTCCATCAGTATAATCATGATCACCTTCGCTTCTGGTTCACCATCGACCACCGAGTTTTGAAAAATCGTACTTTCTAATCACCTTTTGTGGTGAATGAAACTCAAAGTTGATTTTATTTATTCATTTTTTTTTTCGGTGGTGATTTAGTGTTTCATCTCTTTATTATGTTTATTACCGAGACTATTTTCAGATTTATATACCGTTTTCGTGTCGCGGTCGTATTATTTTCACCGCGGATTTGCATAATTTTCACCACAATCGATCGATTTATAAATGCGTCATCTTGAACTCAAAATGAATTCATTGAACTCGCATGCGTTGAAATTTTGGCAATTTATTGATTTTATTTTTCGCCCATTTTTGGGATTTTTTTTTTGTAATTTTGTTATATTTTTATAAATTAATATTTTTATATTATATATTATATTTTATATTATATTTATTTTATTTTTTATATTTTAGAGTTTATTTTATTTTTTATATTTAATTTACGGTTTTCATAAACTTTTTTAATACCTTTAATAATCTGTTTAAAATTGTTAAACTCTGTTTAAAATTTTTGGTTAAAACTGTTTAAAACTGTTTAAAACCCAACTGTTGACATTTAGTTAGCTTCGGTGGGTTTATTTGTGACTTCTTTTGGTCATAATATTTACAGTTGCTCATGTTAACGGTTTGCCTTTCTCTTCCCACTCTCCTTCTTTCTCTCCCTCTCTCTTCATTTGCCTTTCAATCTTCCATCAGGTTTTTCCAAACCATCAGTCGATTTTTCACCTTATTGCTGTTGAGTTATTTCCGTGTTTGTATTCCAAAAAATAGTTGCTTCAGATTTTTTGATTTTGATTTTGATTTTTTGGTTTTGACTTTTTTTTCTATCCACTTTCGTAGAGCTTTTTTCAATTTTCTTTTGAACCCGTTTTCGTTGCATTCGAACTCGTATCTGCAGTTTGTTACAACATCTCCAAAGGTGTCAAATTTATCTTCTGTCGTCGTCGTCGTCGTTTTCATGCTTTTTTGATGGCTTGTATTTTTGTTTGTTGTTGCTCAGTTGTTATTACTTAGTTGTTGTTGCTCAGTCGTTGCTGTTGCTCAGTTGTTGTCTCATTAATTAACACCGTTGGCCTCTTTTGCCTTCCTGTTAAACACTTCCCAATAATCTCTTTACGAGTTTAATTTCAGGAAATTCTACTTCGATCGCTCTTGATATGGAGAGATCTGCTATATTATGGTTTCTTTACCTTTCCTCGTAATCGCTCCGATTATTTCCTTCTTACCAACTATATTTTCGGAATACCAAATATCGTTTCGCTCCGAAAACGAGCTTCGAAGAAACGTTTGCGCATTTGTTATCGAAAATAAACCCAAGTGGAACAAAATTAAATGGAAGAAAACCAAATGAAATAAAATCAAATGGAACAAAATCAAATGGAACAAAATCAAATGGAACAAAACAAAGTCAAATCAAAGAGAAGGAAAACAAAGAGAAACAAAGTAATATGAAACAAAACAAAGAGAAACAAAAGAATGTTAAACAAAACCATGATAAACAACACGATTTCAAACAAAATCACGTCGAATAAAACTATGAGAAACAAAACGATTTCAAAGAAAATCAAGTCGAATAAAACCATTTGGAACAAAACTAAACCTAATTCAAACATAAACGAAAATTCAAACATAAAAAAAATCAAACATAAACGAAAATTCAAACATAAAAAAAATCAAACATAAACGAAAATTCAAACATAAAAAAAATCAAACAAAAACGAAATATAAACATAAACGAATTCATGCAATAGTTTTGCTCTGATTGCTTTTCCATTCATCCACTCACTCCATGCATGTGCATATGTCTATCGATTTGGCTGTCTGTCTCTTTTTCTCTATTTCTCTCGGTCTGTCCTTCTGTCTCTCTCTATCGGCCTGTCTTTCCATCTGTCTGCTGGTTATATATTTGAATGGCTTCTTCTCGCAACATCAACAACGATAATCGGAAGCGTCGAATGCATAATCGCAAGCATCGCTCCAACCAACCAACGACCTTGTGATCTCCTCGTAAAGCCAGAAAATCATCGAAATTCATTCGCTCCACTCGCATAACTAATGATCTTACTTACGACAGCTTTTCGAACTCGAAGTCATTCGTTTTGGTCTCAAACGACGTTGGCGGTTTGGAATTTTGTGAATTCAGTGAAATTCGTGGGATTTTTCTTCCATTTGAAGTTTTTGGCAATTTTTTTCTTAAATTAAAATTTTTTTTTTGTTTCAGTTTTTTCTTAAATTTCAAGTTTTTGTCAATATTTTCTTAAACTTAATTTTTTTGATAATTTTTTGTTAAATTTTTTTTATTCCTAAAACGTTTTGGTAAAAATTGTTAAATTTATATTTTTAAATATTCTTTTGCATTTTTATTTTCTAATATTTTCAAATTATATAAAATTTTAAATTGTTTAAAATTGTAAAATAAGTTCAAAAAGTTAAAATATATACAAAAAAAAATGTTTTGACATTTAAATAATTGAAAAATTATATATATTTTTTGTAATTAATCAATAAAATAATTATGATGCTCATTGAGATAATTAACTGCTATTATTTACCGAATTTTTTTTGTTATGGTGAATATGAAAAGCAGCCGCAGTCGTGTGGTGAATTTGATCCGATGGCGAATCACCGCAGGAGTTGTCAAAGGAGTGGCTGCTCGATGGATGGAGCGGTATGTGGGCTGCAACAACAGCAACAATAACAACAATGACTACAACAACACAAAAAACCATACAAAACGATGTCGACCATTTCGGTAAAAATATCACAACAATGTATCAGAACAACAACGAAAAATAATGATTTTAATAAAAGACACCAACAACGGTAGCGAAAACAATGACGAAAATTCCGCAATTTTATTTTATGAAAAGCTCACAAGCAGCAATTGCAATAACAAAAAAAAAAAAGGAATAATACCAATAAAATACAAAATAACTGCAACAAAAATTATAAGAAAACAACAATAACAAAAAAGAAGAACAAAAACCACAATAAAAACAACAACATAAATACCAACAACATCATAAACACCAACAGCAACAAAATCAAATAAAACTCTTCGATTGTAATTGAAAATGCAACAGGCTGATTGTTGTTGTTGTTGTTGTTGTTATCGTATTTGTTGTTGTTGTTGTTATCATGATTGTTGTCATGTCCACGGTGTTGTGTTTGTTGTTTTTGCATACAAAATTTATTTTGCACGCAGGCGATTATTGTTATTATTGTTGTTGTTGTTGTTGTTGATTTTTGTTATTTCCTTCCTTGCACTCCATACAAAATCTTCATCAACGGAAGCTTTTGCTAATCGTGTGTGCATGTATGCGTCGGTGTTTGAGTGCTGGTGTGTGAAATTGTATTTGCACTTGTTATTGTATTGATTATGTTGTTCTTGGGGTTTATATTGTTGTTGGGGTTTATATTGTTGTTGGGCTTTATATTATTGGTGTGTATATTTGTATTGCTATTGTTGTAATATTCATTTTTGTCAGAGTGTTAAAATTTTGCAACGAAAGTAAAAGCGGATTTTGAGAGGATTTTCCACTATTGTTATTGTTGATTTTGTTGTCGTTGTTTTTTCCTTGTTTTTGTTGTAATTGTGAAATTTTATTGCAAACAATTTGTATTGTTCTTGTTATTTTCATTTATATTCTATTCGATCCATATGTGAACGACAAGAGTGTGAAATTTCAGAATCTTTCATGAATTTTCCATAGTTTTTTCATTTATTATTTTTCACTGATTTTTATACTCGACTTGTTTGGTTTGGTTTGATTTTTAAAAATATAAAATTTCTTTCTTTGTATTACCAATATTTAAAAACTCATAAATTTCGATCGTTTTTTTCTCTATCTGAGATCTCCTTTAAGCTTTCGCTCCATCGCTTTCGTTGGCTCCTTCCTTTGGCTCAGTTGCGGAAATCGAAATATTCGTCATCCGACTTCGTTTCCTTCGTCTCCGTCTCTTTTTCGCCTTCGTTGTTACGCTTCGCTAGCATTTAAGCGTCGTCCGCAACTCCATTGCGACCTTCATCTCACTCCATCTCCCTCTATCGCACCCTATCTCCCTCCCTCTCTTCTTCGCTCTTCCATCCACTGGCCACATTTGAGAAAAGGTCACTGATAAATCGCTTTCAATTTATTCAGCTTAGACTCAAATGCTTGACAGATATTTATCTCGAGCTTTCGCCCTCTCTCTCTCTCACTCTCTCTCACCTCACCTCAGCGGTGTCCAACCTTCTCTTTTCCCCCAAGCCATCGGAATTTTTTCTCTCTGTCCTTACAGAAGCTCTCTCCCTCTCTTCATATCGCTTCAATCCTTCTATTCTCCCCCCTTTTCCATTTCTATCCTTATCCATCTGCTGCCCAAATCCTTTCGTCCGTTTTTGTCTCGACCCTCGACCCTTTCTTTTTCTCCCTTGAAATTTTCCAATGAGAGGGGGGTAAATTCGGTAAATTCCCCCATCATTTATAGATTTATCTATTATTTAAATTTCGATTTCCACTTGGGTGAATTTTTTGCATCGGAATTTAGGGAATATTAAAAAAAAAAAAAAAAAATATCCCAATATATTAGAAGGGAGTTAAAGAAATAAAATTAAATTTAAAATATATAAAAAATGTATTTTTATAAAATTTGTTTCATAAAATTTCTTTGCATAAAATATATTTTCAAAAAATATTAGTTCATAAATTTTCTCAAAAAAAAAAATCCCAAAAATTGTGGCCCAAACTTCGAGAAAAAAAAACTAAACGATCGTTTGCGGAAGTGAAAAACGATTATCGCAATTTGTTCAAATTTCTCATTGATTTTCTCTGCCCCAGGGAGCGGATTCCGCCCCACCCCAGACACATTATCATACCGTAAACGACACTTGCTTCTCAAAATTGTTTTTTTTTTGTTTTCTGTTTTTGCTTTATTATTTTATTTTTGTTTCGTTTTATCGCTTTTAATTGAAATCTTTCAGCGAAACATGTGAGGATATCCATTCAGCGATTTTGGTGATGGTTGGCTTTATAATAACAACCTGTATATTGGCTCTCAACACCTCAAAAACAAACCATAAGAAAAAAACTAAAAAACAAAAATTCCTCAGTAACAAAAACAACAACAAAATGAATCGTTTAAAGAAAACATTCGACGTTAATTGCTTCGATTCCACATTCGAGCAATAAATTATCTAATAAATGTTTCGCCGTGTTTTATCTAGTTCATGTCTCACTATTTCTCTCTCTCTCTCTCTCGCACTGTTGACATCACTTCCTAGCTGTCTCTTTCTCACTTATTGTCTATGTCTTTCTCTCTCTGTCCGTCCACTTTTAACGAGCTCTCGTTAATGCAGCCGGCGTCAGAAATGAAAGTGAAGCGTCGTCGTCGTCATCGTTGGGTTCAAGTGGTTGGCAACGTAAGACATGTGCTGGCTCTGAGTTCTTGTTGTTATTGTAATCGTTTTGTTGTTGTTGTTGTTCTTGCACCATTTTGTTGTTATTGCCTTCATATTGTTGTTGTCTCACTGCGTCTTTTCCTACCTGGTCTTCATCAATCTTTCTTCGAACTTCCTCATCATCGACTTTGTTCATCGTTTTCTTTCCTTCTCTCTCGTTTATTTCATTCTCTCGTTAATTTGGTGAGAAGTTTTATATTTAATTGGGGTCACGTGAGGTTGCCGACGCCTAGAGCCTAGGTGTTGAGGGAGGGAGTCGCGTGTGGAGTCGGCGGGGGTCTCAACTTAGACTGAGGTGTGTCTGTGGGGTCAGAAAAGAGGTGCTCAAAAAGGTTTTAATGTATTTGAAAGAGGGATGAGAGAGGGTTTTTGTGGACAATTGTGGTTAAAGAGGACGAGTCAAAGAGGCTGTATTAGTTAATGAAAGGTCAAAGAGCGATTCACAGACGAATAAGGAATTTAAAGAGGATTTTTTATGGTCTCAGAAAATTTTGTAGACCAAGAGGATCAAAAAATATCATAAATTTTACATCAAATAGTTGTTAAAAGTATTCCAAGACTCAAACAAGTTCTTAAAACTATCAATCAAGATCAAAAAAACATCGTCAGAGAAACCTCTCATTGATTTAAAAGGCTTCTAACAAGAATCAAAGTCGCCTAAACTTTTTATCTATAAAAGCACGAGACCCCACAGAGCTTCCTCTTCCTCTAAATCGATCCGATCACTTTTCAAATGCTCTCTAATCGGATCGGTAGGAGGTCCCCAGGTCTTCTATGGGGTCTCCCATGGGGGGTCCCTTTGGAGAATCCGCACTGTTATTAATTACGACAAGACTTTGTTTAACATTTCTCTTCGGTCTTTCGCTTTCATAAAGCTTTAATGCCACAACTCGTTAACTTTTCTCTTCAAATTGTGTTGGGATTTTTTTTTCTTTCTTATGACAAGGAGATCATTTTCTCTTTCACTCATTTGTTGCTCTTGATTAGCTGCTGATTTAAATAAGCGTTCGTGATTTTTTCACATTCCCTCGGTCGTGTTTCTTGCAATAACTACAAATTGCATTAATGCTTAATGAAGTCGGGAGTGAAAGCCAAATAATATCGAAATATGAAATGAAAAAATTTAATTTTACAATTAATTTTCTTATTTTATATTTTTAAATTTAAAATTATTTCACTTATTTATTTAAATGTTTTTTAATTTTAAGAATTGTATTCTTTTTAAATTGTTTTTTGGTTTTTTCTAATTTTTTTAAAATTTATATTTGTATTTTATTGCTATTTTTTTATTTGTTTTTTTTTTCAATTTTTTTATTTATATATTTTACAACAATATTAAAAATGAATTTTGTTTATTTTCAGGATATTTATACCAAGGATATATCTTGCTGAGTTTTCGAAAAAGGTTAGTACAAGTTAATTATATTCAGATTTTAAAACAATATAAAAACAAATATATTAAAAAATACTAAGTAGATAAAAATGAGACCAAATCCATCCGCTGTCGTTGACCCGAACGCTGGGGTTCACGGGAGTCCAGACGTCACCGACATCTGTCAACTCGTTCAATTAACGTCTCGGCTCAAGGTTGACGCCACATGAAAGGGTTGCCACTCACATGTTCATGTTTTTCTCCCTCTTCTTCAGCTCTTCTCCTCCTCCTCATCATCCCGACGATCGGTTTTCCTTTCATGCTGAGGGTTTTGCAATTAACACTTGTCTGGCGAAGCCAACGCCAGCATGTGCGATGACGGGTGGAAACGACATTTGTCAGATCGCAAGATACGCGAACAACAGATACGCAAAAGTATCTAGACACATAGACGATAAGAGAGGCAAAACAACAATTGATAACAGCAACAACAATTCTATGGTCTGACGCCAGACAAGATTCTCATTAAAATTCTCAATGACAATGGGATTAAAATGGGGTTTAGAAGAGAATACGAAGAAGAGTTCTGCAGATAGTTAGTTTCCAGCTTTTGTGCTTTTTTTTCGCTTGAACGAATTTGGCAAAAATTTTCCATCATCCACATGACAAACACTCCGTTAAAATGATTTATTATCACGTCATACGCATATTTTTCTCACATTGTCTGGACTTTGTTTCTAATCTTTATTGCTCTCGTTGCCTATTGTTTTATATCGTTCATTCTATTTCCGCAAAAACAATTCTTGTTGCTTTATTATAATTTTTAATGACGATTTACAAATGGTTTAGTTACGATTTTTCTAATTTTTTTTATCACGAATTAAATTAATTGAAATTTTTGAAATCATGTTTTTCAAATTGAAATTTCTAATTAATAACTAAATTATCCCATAATTGATTTAATAGCAAAATATAATCGATCACTAAATTCAACCAATCCCACGAGTATTTTCAATCATCATAAATTCCAAAATGCAAATCTCAGCGAAATTTCCCCGGAAAGAAATGCCAAAAATCTATTCCCACATATTAACCAAATTTTATTCCCCAATTATGTCAAAATGCATGTCAAATATTATAGAAAATATATGTATTGATTTGTCCAAATATTTGCATATTTATAATGGGAAAAAAAGAAACAAAAACCATTGGATTGATTTTGAGAAGAAAATAATATATCCGAAATATGAAAATGTGAATCGCAAATTTCACAATGATTTGCAATAACGTCCGCTCATTAATCATTTAATTCACAGGCGCATCCTAAACACACACACACATAGGAATACTAAACACACACATAGAAATCCTAAACACACACATGCTCAGATCTATATGAAAATGAAATTTCACATTTGTATTTATGTGGTTCATGTTGAAAGATTGATTGGAGTGCATGAAAATGTGTCTAATTGGAAGTTATTTTGTTGCAGTTTCTGCTCCAAAAATTTCATCAAATCCCAGATTAGAAAAACATAAAATAAAACGATGGCAAACAGTAGCAAAAATGCGCACGCAACACTGGTTGACCACTGGTTTACAATTTAATAAAATATAATGTCATAATTTAATAAAATATCGACAAAAATTAATAAAATAACTAACAAATAGTATTAAAAAATATATTTAAAAAAAATTGAAATTGAAAAATATCGATATTTACATTATTATTTTTTTAAAAATTAATTTTAATAATTTGTGAAATTTAGTCGATATATTTTTAATCGTTTTAATATTTTTTAAATTTATTTTTACTATTTATTTAATTTATTTTTACTATTTATTTAATTTATTAATTATTTAAATTTTTTAGTATCTCTTTGACGCATCAATTAATTTCTAATATCAATTTTATTTTATAATATTTTCACATATAATATTAAATTTATATCAAAACCTAATTGATAAAATCACAAGCTCTCGGTAATCTCCAAACACACGCTCTCTCTCTCGCTCTTTTCCACACCACCTCTCACTCTTTTCTAAATAACTCTGGTTGCTTACACATGACATCGAGAGCTGTCAGAGACTCGAGTCGAGTGACGTCAATTTGCATAAATTCTTGTCTGGAAAGTTTACTACGGAGAGTTTCTGTTGTTCTTTCAATTTTGTGAAAATAATCTGTTTGTGCGAATTTTGGAAATTCTTCAGAAGTTCAACTTCATTTTCTTTGTTTTTTTTCTTCATTTTCTTCGTTTCTTTCTATTGAAAGTTTTCTTTTGTTCGACTTCTGATTCTTTGTCCTCGTTCTCCTTCTCTCCTTTTCTTCTCATTTTCTCATCCTCCCTCCTGTGTCTCTCTCTCTCTTTCATCCTTCTCCTCTTCTGCTCACATTGCCGTATCGAAGTCCGATTGTTTTTACTTTCAAATCACTTTTCTGCTTTCCTCGTCTGCTCATCAACTGCGAATTAGTGAAAAACAAACAAGATAAAAGACAAGCTGCCACAACAACAACAACATTAAAACCATCTACAACAACAACATTAACTAAGGCTGTTAATTAATTGTAACGAATGTTGAATTTCACGCAAGTCTCCACTTTATTTTCACCATCTTCTCCATCCACTCGGCTGGAATTTCTTTTCACTTGTCTTTACCCAAACTGACCATGACTATCTGTGTTAACTGAGCATTCGACGAATATTCACTATTTCTCCAATTATCACTACAAATATCTTTCTTCAGAGATCGGAAATAAACACTAATTTCTATATAGGAAAGTTTACTATAAAAAAATTGATTTAAATTGATAATAAATTCCTGAAACTCCAAAATTTACATTTACATTAAAAGAAAGTCACTGGAAAATAATTTATGTATCATATTCGAAAATATAATTGAATTATCATTTAGTTGATATCTAACTAAAAAAATTATATAAAATAAAATATACAAAAGAATATAATTCAAATATCATATTCTAAAATACGAAAAAGGAAATATACTAAAATACAATTTAAATATCAATTATTAAAATATAAAATACATTGTATATAAAGACTAAAATGTAATTAAACTAATATAAACTAAAATGTATTTCTTCTCTTCAATGAATTTATTTTTATCTTTCCATTGGTGTTATCTTTCTATTTTCATCTCATTTGTCTGCAAACACTCTCTCCACGTTCGTGCAAATTCATCGCTGTCTCTCTCTTCTTTTTACTTTTTGCCAATCTCTCTCCGTTCTTTCGCTCATTATCTCTTTCTCCCTCGATATCTCTTTCTCGTTCGTTTTACCTTTCTCGCTTTCTGTTTCTCTTTCTTGTAACTAGTTCATCGCATAGCTGTGTTACTAGGTCTCCGACGCATTGGCTGCGGAGTCTTAAGTCTGGCTCGCTTAAGACGACGCCCCCTCTCTCTTTCTCCCTCATCAACGCCCCCTCTCTCTCCCTCATCAATTCCCCCCTCTCGCTTCCTCCGTCGTCGTCATCATCTCCCCCATCGTCGGAGATCACTTTCATCGCCGTCATCGTCGTAATCGCGGCGGCGTGAAGAATTTTTTAATTGGATTCTTTTTCTTTCGTTGCCGCTTCTGCTGATGTTGCTCGCTTCCCATCTCTTTCTCTTCGTTCCTGCTCTCTTTCCCTTCGGTTTTCCTTTAACTTACATTCTCCCTATCTTCCTCTTATCACTCTTCATCTCATCTCTCTCTCTGTCACTCTTCTGTGGATCACTTTCATTGACAAAGAATAGGATTAAAAAATCCTCAAGAATTTGTTGTGAGAACTTAATGAGATTTCTGCGAAGCAACACGTGCTTCGACGGTTAGACTACAGAGAGAGAGAGAGGTTGAACAGAAAATGAAAGAAAGAGAGAGAGAGAATGTGGATGAGTCGCCAAGTGTTGCCACGCGACTCAAATCCAGCCACAATCGTTGAATTGTCATCGTCACCATCGACGGAAGCAGTGAGCTAGAAAGATACAAGAGTGAGATGGGAAGATGTAGAGCGAAACAAAAAAAAACTCTGATGAATACGAAAAAAATGCTAATTGTTTTACAGAGACCAAGAAGAGAGAAATGCAAAAGAAAACCACAATGGTAAAAAGCTTTCGGAAAAGCTTTCTTCATCATATATTAATTAATTTCAAGATTCACACTTAATAAGCGATAAAAGGAATTTAATTAAATTATGGAAGAATGGAAGTATTTTTTTTAAATATTCTTTTCTCTGGAAAAGGACGAGAAGAGTTAATTCATTATTTTTTTAAAATTATAATTGATATTCATAAATTACGAATTTAAATTTGAAAAATTATTTTAATATATTTTTTTAATTATTATAATTTTTTAAATTATTTTTATTTTTTGAAATTATTTTTATTTTTTTTTATTTATTTTAATTTTTTTTTATTATTTTAATTTTTTTTTAATTATTTTTATTTTTTTTCGTTATTTTAATCAATTAATTTTTTTATATTATATTTAAATTTTTCAGTTTAATTATTTTACTAAGTTAAATTTTCAATTCACATTTTAAATTCAATATTTTCTTCTCAATATCTTGAGTAATTTGTCATGTTGACGTCAACAATTTAATAATATGAGAATAATAGATAAAATTCTGCTGACTCTGAAGTTCATACGAGGAAAATCACTTCCTGCTCCATCAAATGTCGATTTAATTTCAATCGTGTGGAGAATACAAACATAACGAGGGAGTGAAAGGGAGAATGTGGAAAGGAGTAATAGAGAGGGGAGGAAATGCCAGAGAGGAGGGACAAATGTCAACTCGTTGACAAACGTCGAACGAACGCAAAATAATTGCAGACTAATGAAAATCGAGAGAGAGAGGGAGAGAGATAAAGAAAAAGAAAGTAAGAGGAGAAGCCAAGGCGAACGAAAGAGAAGGAAATATATATATTGAAAAATAGCAATCGGATTACATTCCATTTATGTAAGAAGAAATCAATATTACAACAAGAACAACAACCACAATAAAAAAAAAATAAAGAAAGAAAAATGAAGTAAAAAGGCTAAAATAAAACAAAAAGCAAAACTAAACCAAAAAGAAAAAGTGAAAAAAATATAACGAAAAATTGTAAAAGCCAAAGAATGCAACGACAACAACAATAATAACATTAAAATCCATCATGGGGTTTCCAATGAAGAATCACAAGAGAACATTGACAAGAATAAGAAGAAGAAGCAGGCAGACAGACTGACATGAAGAACGATGGTGAAGACGATGAAGAAGAGTGAGAAGAAGAAGAAGAAGAAAAAGAAGAAGAAGAGGGAGAAGAACAAGGGGGATACTTGAAGACAAATGACAAACGGCAACAAAAGGGAATTGCATAATGTGTCATGTGCAGCGAGACAGAAATGACAACAGCAACAATAAGAAGTAAAAACAAAAAACAAGCACAATAACAACAACACCAACAACAATGTGAAGAATAACAACAATAAAAATAAAAATAACAACAACAATCTTAAGACCAACATTAACAATGCTAAAGTAAATAACAACAACCAACCCAAAGGAAGAACATCGAAACTCATATCTAACAACAATAGCAAAGACATCAGTAATAACAACAACATTGACAATAAATAACAAAAATAACAAAAATAACAACAACAATAAAGACTACAACAATAACAATAAAGACACTAATAACAACACCAATATCAACAACAAAAATACCAGCAAAATCAGCAAAAAAAAAAACGAAAAAAAATCAACCACAAAAATAAAAAGAATCCTCACAAGTGAAACCTTTTGTCTGCCTTCGGCTGCACCCAGGACGACTGACGCTTGACAGTCTCGCCCTCGGTCTCCACGCCACGCCCCTCACTCCCCCCACAACGTCGTTGTCGTTGTCTTCGTCATCGTTGTAGGTTTCATCGGGGCGACTCGAGTCGTGTCGTCTCCACTTGCTTCGTTTCGTCTTCACTCGACTCATCGCTACACAACGTTTGGAACTCGCCATCCACGAGATTCTCCATGTCCCTTCTCTCTTCATCACTCTTCAATAGTCTCCACACCCCTTCGCCGTTCTGGTGTCTCCTCGCCACATGTCTCCTCAAGGCTTCACTTGTCTCTATTCCAGGCTTCTCGTGTCTCTTTTGTAGGCTTCTCGTGTCCCATCTCTAGACTCCACTTGTTCATTCTCTTCTTCTTTTTTCCTTCGACTCTTCACTCCTCTTCCTTCTCTCCTTTTCACCTCTCCATTCATTCCTCTCCTTTCATTCCTCTACCTTCATTTCACTCCCTTCATTTCACTCCTTCATTTCACTCCCTTCATTTCAGTCCCTTCATTTCACTCCTTCATTTCACTCCTTCATTTCACCCTCCTTCTCACCACTCTCTACCTCCTTCTCTTCTCCTTCTCTCGCCTCATGTTCTGTGTACAAATTGAACGCATTACAGGACACACAAAGAAATGTTTATCAGCAGTCGATGTCGTCCCGAGACTCAGGCACAACCGATGGCTTCTCCTGTCTCATTCACTCTTCTCATCTACCTCCCTTCCTCTATCTCTCTTTCTCTCTCCTCATTCTCTCTCCTCACTTCCTCTGTCTATCTCCGTTTCTCTGTTCGCTGTCCTGGTGAGCGTGTTCGGCTTATGACTACCGTAAAGTGGCCTAATGTGTTGCAACCACAATAACACAAACGCGGTAAAAGGAGTAGAGCAACAAAAACACAGCACTTAACAACAACAAGATGTAACAACAACTACAACAAATCTTAACAACAACAACACTTAACAATATCACCAAACAACATTAAGTCTTAAACAACAACTACAATTCTAAACAACTACACCTAACAACCAACAACAACAACTATAATGCCTAACAATCAACAACAACAATAACACTCAATTGCAAAACAAAAACAAAAACAACACCATCAACAACAACAATTGAGGCACAGGTAAATGGAATTAATATTGTTGTCTCTGTCTGTGCAGCAAGGCGAAACTTTAAAAGCAAAAAATTCTATTCAATTTCCATGCGAGACAGCGAGACAGAGAGTGAGAGGGAGATAATGTGGGATGGAGAGAGACGGAGAGAGACGGAGAGAGAGAGAGTGAGAGATTACAGAGGGTAGAAAAGTGCGACAATCAAATAACAACAAAAACATCTATAACAGCAACAACAATAACAATAACAATGTAACTATAGAACATCGAACGCCGTCAGACAGTCGTCTGTCTGTCTGTCTGCGGTTGTGTAGAGTTTTCGCGCCGAACTCTCCAGAGAAACAGAGGGAGAGAGGGATAGACAGAGTAAAGGTTGTTATTGTTACAATCGACAAAAGCAACGTAGACAAAAACAATTCAGACAAAAAGAACTAAGACAACAAAAATAACTTCGAACAACACGATATAATTGTGGTGAAAGGGTTTCAATTTGCAAAAATCTTTAGAGACGACACACGTTTTTATTTTTTTTTTTTTGAAACAATTTCCCTTGGGAAATTTTTGTAATTTTTCAAAAATTGTGAGGACTTTTTGTGATATTGACTGGAGACAGTATGTGGAGACTTTGTCTAGAAACTTCATGTGGAGAATATTTGTGGTGAATTCTTTTCACGACTTTGGCTATAGAAATTTCCTCAATAAAAGCTGTACTAAAGCGATTTACTTTAATTAAATTACATTTTCAAGGTTTTATTTCCACGTGTCTGTTTGGAATTTTGTCTTCTTTTGTGTCTCTTTCGCTCTCACTATCTTGTCTTTCTCTCTCTTTCTCTGTCTGTCTGTCGTTCTGGCTGTCCATTAAAAAAGGTGGCAGCTCGGTTTTCTTTCCTTTCCCCGCCTGTCAATTACTTTTGTCCAACGTGTTCAAAGGATGAGATAAAAAAAAACGATTGCCTTCTGCCCATCCCATAGGTTTCATTCTCTCTCTCTCTCATACTTTCTTCCCTTCTCTCTCTCTCTCTCTATCTGTCTTTCACCGTCGCTCTCCCTCCCCCTTTGCCACTTAGCTTAGCGAAAACGTTGTTGGCGAATTCGATTTGCGGCAACAATATGTTGATTATAAGTTTGCACGTTCCGCAAAGCTGTCTATCTAAGTGTCTGTCCCTATCTATCTGTCTGTTGGTAGCTCCCACTGTCTATCGTTCTGTCGTTACGTCCCTCTGTCTATCCACTATCTATCTATTTATCTATCTTTCTATTTCTATCTATCTAACAGACTGTTTTTTTAATTCAAACCACAACGTTGACGTTTGCATTCTCTCTTCCTCCTTGTGTGGTTATCGTTATGTTTGCGCCTTTGTCTTCCTCTCTGTTTGTCCTTTTGTCTTGCTGACGGTTTGTGCTTTTGTCTCCCTATCTCCCTCTCTTTCTCTCCACATCTCTTCTCTTTCTCTCTGTCTGCCTGATTGTCCTTTTGTCTTTTTCTCCTTGTGCCTTTGTATATCACTCTGTCTGACTGTCTCCTTGGCCTTTTGTCTCTGTCTCCTCTTTTCTTTGTCTCTGTCTCCTATTCCCTTTGTCTCTCTCTCTACCTCTATCCCCTTTTCTTTTAGTCTGTGCCCCTTCTCCCTCTTCCTCTCACTATGTCGTTTGTTAGTCTGATTTGCTGTCGCCTGTCTATTCTTGTTGCTGTCTTTATAACTCACTGTCTAAGAACGAACTTACATAGAAATATTATGCAAGTTGGCTTCGTTCCTTCGTCTATCGAATTCATCTTTCCATCCATTTATTCCTTCTATTTTGTCCCTAGAACTTTGGCCTCTTTCACTTCGTCTCTTTTCATTCGTCCTTTCAACTTCTTCTCTTTCCATTCGATCCTTCAACATCTTCTTTTCCCTTCTTTACATCCTTTTCGTCTTTTCCATCTTCTTCTCTTCATCCTCATCGCTTCCATCTTTGTTCCTTTCATCTTCGTTCCTTCCATCCTTCATCCCTTCAACTTCCAGATCTCGAATTAGTCTTCGTCTTCGTTGTCTTCTCTCATTCGTAACTCCAACTGTCTGTCTCTTCGTCCATCTGTCCATTTGTTGGTCTCTTTCTCTAACTTTCTCTCTGTCTTGCTGTCTCTCTATCTTTCTCTCTTTCATTTCTCTGTCTGTCTCTTAAACTAACGGCTCCCTTTCTGTTCCCTTTCTGAAGGAACAGAAACCTTGTTCTCAATCTCCAAAGCTGTCTGTCTGTCTTTCTCCCTTTCCCTCTAGCTGTTTATCTCACTCCCTATTTCTCTCTCTGTTTGTCTCTCTCCCTCTCTTTGTCCATCGCCCTACGTGGCTCGTGGCCTGCTGCGTGTCACGCTGTCAAATGCAGTCGGAGGCCACGAGGGCCGCCAAATCGAAATTGAAAATGCAAAACGGGGGGAAGCCACAAGAATGGAACCGAGGGAGGAGACAGAAAGGTGGGAGAGTGAGTGGGAGAGAGAGAGGGAATTTGGAAACGATGTTAGTGTGAGAAGTAGGCGAATTGCGGAAAACCAATTTACAGACGATTATTGGCGGATTAATTTCGAATTTCGAAATCCCCGCCATAGTGGAGACTCGCATTGGAGAATTTTTTCGGAGACTTGCTTTACAATTTGTGGAAATGATTTTTATTGTTTTTAATAATATTAATTAAATATATTTTTAATCATATTTCTGGTTTTTTATTATATTTTGTATTTGAATTATTCTCTATAATATTTTCTATTTTTTTATTATTTATTATTATTTATTTTTATTATTTATTATTTATTTTATTTACACATTTTTGATCATGGTTTTTATTCTTTCTTTTTGGTATTATATTTATATTTTATCAACGATTTTATTTTATTTCTTTTCATATTTTTTAAATTTCGTTTCATTTTTGTTTTTCATTATTTACTTTTGCAGTAATATAGTTATTTCTATTTCAATTTAATATATCATTCATCTCTATTCTATATTTTGATTTTTTTGGATTTTTTTTCTAAAAATTGTTGAAATGGAAACTAAATTCCCAGCTTCAATTCCTTGAAGCATTCAATAGATCTTTACGGAAACTCACGATTCTCTATTCCCACTCTCAACGTCCATCTCTTTCTCTCCTTTCTCCCTCTTGAACCTCTTCTGCTCCTGCCTTCCACAATATTCCTTTTTCCATTTCAAGCTCCAGTTGAAATTGACAGCTGTTGGAAATACCTGTGACAACAACAACAAATACAACAACGAAAATATCTGTCTCCGTGAATATTTCCCCAACCTTTATCAAGAGGGTGAGAAGGAGACAGAGAGGAAGAAAGAAATATCGAAGAAAATCGATGGAAGGTAAAAGAAATGCATCTGAAGTTTTTCCCTCAGATTTCGTTCGATTTATGTTTTGATTTCGACGTTTTGTTCGATTTGTCTGTGTTTTCGTTGTTGTTATTGTTGTTTGTTTTCTATTGAAGCTTTCGCGAATCGTCGTCAGTTCCTTTCTCTATCCTTCTATCCATCTCTCTCTCGCGCTATCGTATTGGGTTCGGTTGCCAGTGTTGCTTCTTTGTGGCGGAAGTTACGGATTTGTCACAAAGTTAAATTTATATTCTTTTCTTACGCTTCGAGTGAAAACTTGGAGACTTATAGGGGAAATTTTCTCTCCTTCCTTCCTTCTCTCTCTCTCTCGCTCCCCTTCTATAGATTCCCTTCTCACACACCTCTTCTTCACTCCTTTTATTCGTTCTCCCCTTTTTCATCATTCTTCCGGCAGTTTTCTTTTGATTTTCGCCTCTCATATTTGTGGTATTTTTTCTTGTTGATTTTTCCTCCTCACATTTTTCATTTTTTCGTTTCAATTTTTTCATTCCTCTTTTTTTTTCTTTGTTCCCTTTTCGTCTTTTATATTTTTCATTTTTGTCTCTCTTTTTTTTTTTTTTTGGTTTTCCTATTTTTTGTTTTTTCTGTTTTTTTCCTTTTCTTAATTTTTTCCCTCCTTTTTCATATGTTTTTTTCTTTACTTTTTTCCTTTCTTCTTTTTCGTTTTTCTTTCATCATTTTTGTTTTCCTCTCCGCGTTTTTAAGTTTTGCTCCTTCTTCGTTTCTCTTTTTCGTTCTCCTTCCATTTTTGAATCGAGTTGACATTGTTGTTGTTGTAACGTTGTTATTGTTGTTGTCACAATGATGTTATTGTTGTTGTTTTTATTGTTGTTCATGTTGTTGTTGTTTTTGTTGCATTCAAATTTATGCGAAACTCGGTCGTAACTTGCATTCGAGGCCGCCGAGAGGCTCCAAAGTCGCTCCTTTTCTCCTCTTTCTCCTTCTCCTCATCCTCCTTTGCTCCACTTCCACTTCCTCTGATGGGTTTTGACACTTCCTTCGGCTGCTGCAGAGTCGGAAGACAGAGCGAGAAATGGAGAGAAGAGTGAAAGGGAAAGAGTAAGAGTGTTAGGAAGTCGCGGTATGCGGTTCATAAATAACTCCTGCCACAGAGTGAATTTCTTAAAGTGCTCGCTTCGATGATTTCCACAGATTTCTCTTCACTTCTCTTTTGCAAGGATTCTTGGAAAAAAGGGTTCTGGGGGTAGAGAGAGATGGAGAAAAGGGTAAAAAGAGATGAAGAAACGGGACTCACTTTTGGGGTGACATTTTAATTGCTCACGTCTCATAAATCGATGGCGAAGTCTGATTTTGGTTGGAGTCTTCTTTTGTTTTTTATGTAGTTTTTTTTATTTGGAGTCTTGTTTTGTGTGAAGTCTTTTTTGTTTGGAGTTTTATTTTATCTCCTTTCATATGGAGTTTGTGCTCTTAATTCGTGTCTCCTGTATTTCGATTCCCCTTGAATTTATGTTTATTTTAACCTTTCACTAATGGCGGTTTTTCGTCTCGCCATCGTTAGTCAGAGTTACGATCCATTAATCCCGCTGCAATGGGAGATATTTATAAAATGCTCGAATTTATGCAAATTTTCAATATCATTATTTCTTCCACTTTGCATTCAATTGATCTGTCAATCGATTTATAAGTCTTTATTTTCAGAATTGCTTCACTTTGAGATTTACAAAAAAATAAAACACATAAGTTTACAAAAGTCATTTAGAGATTATAAATTTGACTTTATTTCTTATTTTAAATTGTTTTTAAGATTATTCAGTATTTGTAATACTATTTTCGATTTTTTGTTCTTTTTGTATTTATATTTTTGTACTTTTATTTTTATATTTTATATTTTTAATAATTTTTTTTTTATTTTCGTAAGAATTTATAAATGTTTATATATTTATATTCTTTTATTTGAATTTTTATTTTCATAATATTTTACCATATTTTCCATATTTATTTTTCTAACCTCTTACTATATCTCCATCTTCTTCCATTCCACTATTTTCTCTCTCCATTCACCTCATCGAATGACTAATATTCGAAAACACATATATTCAAATATCGGATCATAAAATCAACATGCGATTAAAATTCTCATCAGCGGTTGTCCGAACAATTCAAGGTCAGACGCAATTATCGAACGCATATTTAATTACAATTCATGAACGTCTATGAAGGTATTCACAACAACAACAATAAAAAAAACAACAACAGCAACAACAATGGCTACTAAAAACCACAAACAAATCCATTAATTCCATTAACCTAAGCTAACATAGCGAATCTGTACAGAAAATGGAAAAAGTCTCCAAATGATTGGGAATCAATGAAAACTTTTATGACTTCTATGCATGCAGAAGACTTAAGTAAGTCTCCAAAAGAGTATTCCAAATCCTATTAGCAAGTCTCCAAAAGCGATTACCAAGTCTCCAAAAGCGATTACCACTCGCAACAAAGGTCGCAGGTTTCCAAAAAAGCTTTGGTCATCGATAACTTCAACACGTTCGAAGCGTTTTTGTTGTTGTTATCACCAAATTTGAATATCCGTAAAATTCACCGAAAAAAAAAATCCATAAAAATTTACCGAAAACAAAGCTCAAAGAAAAAAATCAATATACAAAATATTTAACCAACAAAACAAAAAACCCCTGCACGTAAAAACAATCTAAAGCAATTGAAACAATCGTCTACACTGAGAGAAAAAAAACCCAATTCGAAAATCATGTTCGAAAGTAACCCACAATGAGTTCGCATTTAACCGGTATCCGTTAATGACTCAGATGCCAATCGAGTTGTACAACAAAAGCAAATTGATTCCTATGAATGGAACATGAAACAAGACAATAATAACAAAAACAACAAAGAGCGGAACAACAACTACCTAGGAGAGAGATAAATGATATACTCAGAAATGAAATACTCTCAAATAAAATACTCACAAAATATCATAGACTTTATTGAAATAACCGAGCGAATAATTGAAAGCATTTAGACGATTCGATATTCAATATTCCAATCGATTTGATTTGATTTTCAAAATTAGGGCACAACTAAACGCCATTCGTCTCGTGCAGCATGCGGTGGTGAATGAGAGTAATAATTACTATGATCGTGAAGAAACCAAATAGTCATTTGTTTTCTGGTCATTGCCTGGGGTCCGAAGCAAGGTCGAGACGAAAATTGGGTTGCCTTCGTTTGCTATGATAATCCAATTTAGAGCATGATTTATCTGAAAATCGAATGTGATGTGATGATTATTTTACTCATCATGTGGAGAGGAGAAAATTAACTTACAAATTAGGCTTTAAAGTTTGAATTATGGTAGTCAAATAATCCTTACCTTCTCTTTAGTTATTTCGCTTTGTTTGTTGTTTCGAATTGTTATTTGGTTCGTTTAGTTTGTTGTTTCGCTTTGTTTTTTGTTTCGGTTGATTTTCATTTGTTTGAAAAAACCTTCGATCGACTCGTGCTTTTCAATTGATCTCTTGACCTTCGACCAAGATTTTTTTCTTGTTATTGTTGTTAACCCGATCATTTCCGTTCGCTCTGACCCCTGAGATTTCCAACTTAGACTGAGGTTTCTTTACCAGTCTTTCATTCCCTTCTTCCTTCTTCAATCTCCCTCCTGCCTTCACTTTATCCATGTCTCCGTTCGTTTTTTTCGCCTCGTGGCGAGTTTTTCTTGAGTTGAATTCATCAAAAGCTATGGAGAGTGGGAGATGGAGGGAAAAAACTTGTGGCTAGAATCAGGTTCCAGGTGCCAGTTACAGTAAATTGCAACTAAGTCAATACGATTTGAAACGATCTCGACTGATGACGAGCGAGAACCGATGACGTTACGTCATGTTACGTAAGGTGTTGCGTGATTGGGAAATGGAAATAATTAAAATGATGGAAAATATTAAGATAATTGAAATGTTAGAAAGTATAAACATGATAGAATTAAAAAAAATAATAGAGATCGTAAAAATAATAAAAATGATTGAAATTGTGAAATTGATTGAAACTATAAAACTGATCGAACTATTAATAATAATAAAACTAATAAAAATAGTAAAAATACTTGAAATAATAAAAAAAAGATGAAAATTATAAAAATAATGAAAATAATAAAACGAATGGAAACATTTATAATTAGTTGAATAATTAATATGATTAGCGAGTGGACTTTGTGGTCAAATAGAAAACATTGAGAGAAGTTTGTGATAAACTTTTAATGAAAGAAGATAAATGAGAGGTGCAGAAGATAAATCCGAGGTAAAAGAGATTAAGCGGGTGTGTTGAAAAACTTGAAGACCGATTTTCGTCTAAGATTCAAGAGGGATTTCGATTAACCCAACCTGATTTCGGATTTTCTTCGTTGACCCTCTTTGCAGCGTGGAGAATCCTATTAAAAAGCTTAACATGTCGTTAGTGTCACACGTTGAATGTCATCTCGTTCCACTCATCCATCTCTCTCGCTCTTTTTTACCCTCACTCTTCATCCTTCTCTCCCCCTCTCACTTTCTTGTTGCTTCCTTTACTCGTTGGTAAGCTCTTAAGTCCTTAATTAGCAGCATCTGTCAAATCAGTTCCACGCTGGACCCTCGAGCTTTCCGTCGACACTTTTTCCCAACCGTCATCACAAGCACTCTATCTCTGTCTTTGTCATTCTCTTTCACACTCCCCCCCCTCCCTCCTTCCCTCTCTCTCACTCCCTCCTTCTCGCTCCCTCTTTCCTTTTCCATCCATTTGACAGCCTTTTGAAGGAAAAAAATAACAAATTCTCTCCCTTTCTCGCTCTGCTAATGTGATCTCCTTCTCAAAAGGTTGACAGCTGAATGTGAAACAAATCGAACACATACACACAAACGCACAAATGGTGCCTCACGAAAAAACACGAATGCGTGGATGACTGATGGGGGAGCAAGAGACAGGAAGTGTGTGTTAGAGTGAATTGAAGAGAGAATGAGAATGAGAGGGAGATAGTGGGAGGAATTGAAGAAAAGCTCTCCGAATATGTTTGTAGCTTGTCTGTCACATTTTGAAGCCATCCATCTATCTATGTATCTACATATCTATCCATCTATCTACATATCTATCCATCCAAACGCTGGATTCTGCGTTGATATCTGTCAGTCCATCTGTCTGTTTGTTTCGTTGTTTGTTTGTCTCCCTCTCGCTCACTGTCCTTGTCTCGGTCTCTGCCTCTGAGTGTGTGTCTCTCTGCTTGTCTCTCTCCCTCTCTATCTATCTCTGTCTGTCTGTCTTTCTGTCATTTCTCTGTCTCTGCTCGTCAATTGTTTCTAGTCCAATGTGAGTGACACATATGTGACTTTGTTGACATTTAGAGCAGTCACAACAACAACAACAACAACAAGAAAAACAACAACATCATCAACAACAAAAAATAAAACCAAGAATATCAACAACAACAACACAATTTACAATAAAAACCCCATCCCAAAACAAAAAAACTAACATCAACTACAACAAGAATCCTAATCACAAACAAAAAACTGTCAGATGGCATCAAAAGAGAGCAAAAAATGACCTCGCAAAGGAAGGAGTGAGAGTGAGAGAGAGACATAGGGGAAAAGAGATATAGAAGAAAGGGTGGAACGAGTGAAAAAGTATGGAGAGTGAAAAAGGATGGAAATAGTGAAAAAGGGGGGAAAGAGGAGAAAGAGTGCCATGGAAAAAGGACAGCAAACAAGTGAGACGGACGAGAAGTGTGATGAAGAGCAGGACGGAAGTTGGACGAGTGACACGCAAAATGATGGCCGAGACGCCGCTGGCGAATGGCCGGATGAATGGCAAACAAACAAAAAAATAGGAACAAAAAAAAAACTCTCAAAGACCAACACCTCGTTGCGTTGGCAGCGTTGCCACCTGCACGGAATATGCCATCACTATTTGAGTGATTACTCTTCGACAGGAATACCAAAAATTAACACGTGAATGGATTGGCGAGAATTTTTGAAAATTTTCTAAAAAAAACACTTCTGCATGAATATTTTTTTTTAATTTTCATTAATCGAAATTTTATTAATTTTTTTCATTTTTTGGTTAACGTAAATTTTCGAAATTTAGTTGTCTTTTTAGAAAAGTTTACTTCTTTTTTCGGGACTTTTTGAAAAATCTCCAATAATTTAACATTTAATTATTTTTAAGTAAATTTTTATATCTAATTCTCATTCTTCTTCTAATTTCTACTTTCAGGTAATTTGACATCCATGTCATTTCACAATCTGGCAACGCTGCGTATGCACTTTAAAGTGATCTGCTTAGAAAATGTAGGTTTGCTTTTTCTCATTTTTTAGTATTTTTTTTCTGATATATGTTTTTTTCTTGCTCATTTGTTATTTTGTGCAAGCTGTGAGTTTTGTTGTTGTTTCATTTGTGGACTTTGTTGTTGCAATTGTTGTCATTTTTTTGTCATCGTTTTTGCCTTTATCATCATGACATTTGTTGCATTTTTCACCCACTTTTCCCCATAGAGCTAAAAACCATGCCATGAAGGCCATTAGAAGCAGGTTAGAAGGCTTCTTCTATCCATCGACAGCGGATAGAATGAGTGATGGGAAAGATTGGCTGAAAGTGAGGGAGAGAGAGAGAGTGGGAGAAAGAGTGAAGGAAGAATGAGCGAGAGTGTTATATCTATGTATATCGCAAGTCTGGGTCATTAGGTGAAAAGCTCTCTAGACATCGGTGACAGAGGGTCAGCCGTGGGCCAGAAAAAAGGGTCAGAAGGGGGATCAGAAGGAAGTACAGAAAGATGGTAGAAAGAAGGCCCATCAGGTGAGAAGATAGCAGACATACAAAAGACGAATATAAGTATTTTAAATTGTATGGTAAATGTACAATTTGTTGTTCATATTATCAATGGTTGTTCTTGATATTTTTGATGTTGTTAATTTTTTTTGTCGTCCATTTTTTATTGTCAATTTTGTTTTCTTGACGATCTTTTTCATGTCAAATTCTTGGTTGTTATCAATCTTTTTGCTGTTGTCAAAGTTGTCAAGAAGAACAATACATGAACTTTTGCCTGAACTTTCAGTCAGGTCGATGCACAGAGTGAAAATAATTGTTCAAAAGACAAAGAGAAAAAATTTGAGAGAGGATTTTGTTTCATTATGACCTTTTTATTCATCAGGTCTACATATTCTCATTCTCAATGGATTCATTTTTGATCCTCAACACTTTCTCTATTTCTACTCATCTTCTCCTCCACTGAGTTCGCATCATACTTCTTCTATCCACCTGATTGACCTGCTTCGATAGCTATCTATCTATCCCCGAACTGGACACGAGACGACTATGAACAAGTTCGAGGCGTGGTAGTGGCAGAGACGAGACGAGACGATGAAGTTATTGAATTGACAAGTGGCTTCGCATGTTTCGCCAATTAAAAGTTCTTCGCATGCGATGGTTTCAATGGATTCATTGGAAAATTGGGAAGCGAAGTGAGTGAGAAAGGGGGAGAGAAAGAGGTAGAGGGGGAGAGAAAGAGGTAGAGCGGGTGAGAAAAAGGTAGAGGTAGAGAACCAAAATCAAGGTGCGGTCGGTGGATTCTATGTTGGGATTATTAAGTGGATAATTGATCGATGGACGAATGAATTGATTGAATGGGGCGACTTTAGACAAAAGGGGGGGAAGAGTGAGGGGGAGACGAGTGAGAAGGAGAAGAGAGAGGTGAATAAGAGAAGAAGATCTGAGAAGACTGAGTTGAGGTATGAGTGGAGAATTCGGAGAAAAGGTAGAACAAAAAATGTTCCAAATGGTTGATATATAAGATTGTTGAATAAAATGAATAATTTTTATTTTTTCGAATTTTAATAAAAAAAATACAAATTTTATTTAAAAAAATTAATTATAAAAAAATATAAATAAAATAAAATAAAATAAATTTAAAGTGCATTTTTCAATATTTTAAATAATTTAAACATTTTTTCAAATTAAAAAAAATATATATTGAAATGTTAAAAAGTAAATTTCAATTTAAAAACATTACATACAACCGAAATTTCGAAAAATTTCTTCGATGTTCAAAATTAAAACAAATTTTCTAATTTTCTATTCAATACTGATTCTATTTCTATTCAATAATGATGCCATTTCTATTGAATTATTATTTCAAAAATAAACCCAATTATAGGAAACCCACAAAATTCCACCGAAACTATCTACGAATTTTGTTATGGGATAATAGATTTTAATTACGTGAAGGGCGGACATTTTTGTTGTCATTGCAATATGGCCGAAAATGTTGATAAACAAAAACACATACACATTGACACACTTACTCACACACACACGAACATAGCAAACACCGACAGCTGTGCCTACAATGTGTTTGTGTGGGGGAAGGAAGAAGAAAGGATTCGTGTTGTTGTTTTTGTGTTTTGGGTGAAATATTTTCGGTGAAACGATAACAACAACAACAACGACGCGAGGGAGCCGCCAATTATTTCGACATCATCGACAAACACGACCAGGAGGCAGAAAGGTGGAGAGAAAGAGAAGGAAGAAACGTAAAGAGAGGGAGTGAAAGGAAGAAAGAGGGAGCTTGTATGGTGTGTGAGAGAGGGAGAGAGAGCAACATATCGTCGAACACGAGGACGCGTTGTGGCGACACATTTTCGAAAATTGCCAAAACCCTCGGGGACTCCGGCCTGGGTGGAGTCGATCGAGCCACGCCCCCTTTGGCCGCCCACTTTTCGGTCGCCACATGGTTTCAAAGTCTTCTCCATCTGTTTTCTCCGCCTCTTTCCTTCCTTTTTGTCCTCCTCTTCTCTCCTCCTTTTTACTCCTCCACTTCTCTCCTCCTTTTTTCTCATCCTCTTTTCTCCTCCTTCTCTCCCTCTCTTGCCTCTCACTCTTCCACTTGCCATTCGTCTCGTTTTACATCGTTTGACATGTCAGCAACATTTTCATGTCGACATCGTTGTTGTTGTTTTTGTTGTAGCAAATGTTTTTCTTGTTGTAGCAGTTGTTTTTGTAGTTAACGTTGTTTTAGCTACCGATGTTATTCTTGTAATCAATTTTTTCCTGTCATTCATATTGTTGTTCTTGTTGTTGCTGTTGTTAGCTTAGCTGTTCTTCTTTCTTTCGTTATGTCAACATCATTACAAGTCAGAAATTTCGCCTCCAAACGCCCACTTCCAAATTATCCTCCTCCATCGCCACTGTGTTATCGATATTTATTGCCGTGGGTGAAAACAATAAGCAACAACAACAACAACAAGAATCTCCAAAAACAACAACGAAAAAATCACAAAAAAAAAATCTCCAAAAACAACTTCAACAACATCCCCAACAATATAACCATAAATCTACATCAAAATCTCGCCTAATGTCTTTAACAAAAAAATTATTTTTCAATTTAACTGAAGAAAATCGAACAAAAATCGTTTCTGAATTTTCTCTCCATACCTGATTGGAATTTTCTCTCAGTGTGTGATTGGAATATTCTCTGTGTGTGATTGAAATTTAAAGTGTTCGATGGTGGTAGAAAAGGAGACAAAGGATAGAAAAAGACAGGGATATCGCTTTACTGAAACAAAGTTTCTCCTTCGATATGCAAAGTGTTTCGACGACCTGATTCTCTCTAGTATGTTTGCCTCCGTCGCAGTCGGTCTTTGTCTACATTTCTCTCTTTTTTCATCTCTTTCTCTTTTTTGGAGACTAACTATATCCTCTTCTCTCTCTCTTTTTCTCCCTCTCCATTTCATTCTCTCTCTTCACATCCTCCCATCACCATTTTTACTTTTTACCTCTATTTTTCTGTCACCCTCTTCTCCTCTGCATCTTCTTCGAATCTGGGTCCCTCCTCCTGATGGCTGACAACACGTGGCATGCATCTCACTCTATCAGCCTCCCTCTCTTTCCTTCATCTCATGTACTTCATCCATGGTGGCATCGTCATCAATAAATCCTTCCCATCAATTCATCATTAAGCTGAGTGAATTTTAAACCGAGTAAATTTCTAGGTAAGCGTTGACATTAAAACCCCGCTAGCGACGACGACGACAAAGGAGCAAGTGAGACAGAATGATAGGGGAGGAGAGAGGGAGAAAGGACTAACACTTTTGTGTTGTGGGATCAGGGATGGAACACTCAGTAAGGAAATGGATTCAGTGGTAAGGAGAAAGAAAAACAAAACCAACATAGAGGAGAAACCACAATGAGAACAGAGGGTGAACAGAGGGAGGGAGTGTGACTGAAGGACAGAGGGAGAAGGAGAGAGTGTGAGGGAGAGAGTCGACTAAGTGAAGGAGTAGATCCAGTGGGCGAAGGTGGTCGACCAGGTGCTAAAATAAGGAAAATCCAGTGAGAAAAAGCACGAAATCCCATGAGGAGAAGAACAAAATCCCAAGAAGAGAAGAACGAAATCCCATGAAGAGGAGAGCGAAATCCCAAGAAGAGAAGAGCAAAATCCCATGAAGAGAAGAGCCAAACGAGAGAGAGAAATCTGAGGGACAGACATCGTGTGGAAAGAAGAAGTACCAGATATCGAAGTGAATAAATTAAAAAGTGCAGTGAACAGAAAACAGAACCGATTACAATAACACGAAGACAAAGAAGAAAGGAAAAATGTATGGTTGAGTGGGAAATATTGTTATGGAAACATGGAACAAATGGGAGAAGAGTGAAAATGTAGAGAGAAAAGAGGAAAAATATGAAAGAAAATGAAGAGAGAAAAGAGGAGAAAATATAGAGCGAAAAGAGGTAAAATATGAGGATACAAAGAAAAGAAACTATAAACAAAAGAAAATCCTCGAAAATAAAAGGATTTCATTGAAAACAAAAGCTTTGGGATGCGAATGAAAACGGAAATAAAATGGAATGAAAGAGGAGGAAAAAATAGCGAAGAATAAAGTTCAAAATAGGAAGTTGAAAATAAAAAACTCAAAAATAGAGGAAAGAATATAGACCAAGAGGAAGAAATCAAGCCCGAAGAGAAGGTAAATCATGTGAGAAAAAATGAATGGAAAATCACTCACCGTGCAAAGAGATGAGAATCGAAAACCAAAACCCAATATTGAAGAGAGAAAGAGAGAGGAAATCTCAGGATGTCAGATGAACAGACCCTGGGAAGAAGAGGAAGAAGAAGGGGATTTCTGTCACACATGTGTTCCTCAATTTATGTGACATTATTTATGCATTTATGTGTGTGAAGAGATTCTCTCCATGATTCTCCCAAAATACACACAAAATTTATTCAATTTCCCCCCCAAACTTTAAACAGTCAGAGGAAAATCATTTGACATTTTAATGATGTCAAGTGGATATCTCTGAGGGATCATTAGCAGTTTGGGAGAAATTTATGAACAGCAACAAAACATCCTCTGCATCATTATCATCATCATCGTCTACTTCTCCTCAATGTCTACTTTGGGAATTCCCTCTTAAGTGGCGAGAAGAGAACTCGGATAAGAGTTTTCATTGAAAAGTAAATCTTTCACAATATTAATTTATGAAAAAAATAGTTTTCAGAAATTTCAAATCACCAAAAATATGTCCAAAATCTTGCATCATTATCTCAGAAATTGGAAATCTTCACTATTTCCATTTCACTCAGTGTCAAATGTCTGGAGAGAAAAGTGAAAGAAAATGTCATTCAACTGTCAACAGATGTCAAAGCATTATTGTGTCAATTTCCTATTCCTGAGTATTTTCTTTATTTTTTATTTTTTTTTTTCAGAATTCCTTTTTTTCTATTTTTATTGAGAAAATCGTAAACCAAAAAATAGTTGTCATTGTAAGAAATTGTTCGCGTCCCACAAATCAAATGACAGTAATTTTTTTTTATTTAATGACTTTTTTTATGATTTTAATTTTTTTTTATGAATTTAATTTTTTTTTTATGAATTTAATGATTTATTATTTTTTTCTTCTCTTTCTAAATTTGATAATAAATATTTTGGACTTTCCGTTGGCCGGTGATTATTTCTCACCATGTCAGACATATTTACGCGTTGACAGATGTCAACGTGACATGCGAACCTGTCGTTTGCAAAATTAAAATGTCAAAACTAATGCTACGACATTTCCCCCCTAATTACTCCATTTAACCGAAGTCAGCAACTTTTTCTTTCATTGGCCCTTCTTTCACTCATTACTTTTTCCACATTTTCAGTCACTCTTGCTCGCTCTATCATTCTCTTTCTCTCTCTGTCAGTCTTTCTCCCCTTTCCCCCCTTTCCGCCCCCCTTTCCGCCCAAGCTCTGGACTCCGATTCAAGTGCAGATTTATTGCGGAAAATGGATTAAATTTGCGTGAAAAAATCGCATTAACATTGAATTCATACATACAAACATAAAATTACACATCGTAGGGTGCCGTAGGTGGGCGGGCGTCGGCTAATGGGCGTGCCGTGGCGGGAAAATTGAGTGCGAATCAAAATGGCGAGGGAAATTATTCTGACTTTGGTAGTTTACTATTTCATGTTTTGCCCTCATTCGGCAGGAAAACGAAATTGTTGCTGTAATAATAATGCTTATAATAATAATCAGTGTAATAATAATATGCATGCGTTTGTAATTGAAATGCTAATTGAAATTTCGAATTCATTTTCATTTGATGTGGAATTTTCTCTGGTATTTATTTTGTTGTATGAGTCATGGAAACTGTAAATTTTTTTATTTATTTATTTTTTTTTGTATCAATTTTGTTTATTTGTTATTTTTCACTATTATTATTTATTTCGATTTTATTAATACATCTTTTTGTATTAAATTGATTAAATAGAATATTAAATTAGTTTAATTGAATTATTAAATTTTTATTTAATTTAACTTTTTCGTTTGAAAAATAAAAACTGATATATGCAAATTAAAATTAAACAAATCTTAAATTTGTTTTAAGCTCGCTTTTCAAAATAAATGTCCCAAAAAAAGTTCACAGAAGAAGTTTCGAAATTTCGTCACGTCTTCTCATTAGCACGATGCACATTTTTTAACCTCGTTTCTCATACGCCTGACCTCCCTCTTCACCGCCTCTCCATCCTCTTCTCCATTCTCCTTGCCTCCTCTCCATCCACTTCGCCTCTCCTCCACCCTCTCGTCTTCTCCACTCTTCCACCACTCACATGCTCCCCAACTCTATCTCTCTGATCTCTTGTCTCATTGCATTGCGCGTCATTCGCTGTCTGACATTTGGTGCCATGTTTTCCTAAACACCCGCTAGAAAATGTTAGTCACATCCATCTTTTTTATTTAGTTGTGCAGTATTTTTTAATTTATTTGTTTTTTATTCATTTATTGTGATTATTTAGTTCTATATAATTTTTTGGAATACCATTTTATTTTTGATTTTTTCTTTTTGTTTAGAATTAAATTTTTTATCTTCATTCTTTAAATTCATGTATAGTTTTAAATTTTTTCTTTCATATCAATATTTAATCTAAATTTGTAATTCTATTTTTAAATGTTTTTAGTATTTTAAGTTATATTTTTTTATATATTCATTTCATTGTTATTTTTCACTTGAAATAGTGAGCTTTTTTTATTTATGAGTGTCACGATTCTTTCGTTATCTTCCACAGTTTTTTTCACGCTTCCATTTTTTGTGATTCGGCGATGTTTTCCTTTCAGACTTATCCTTGGCTCCCTCTTTATTCCCGGAATTTCCTCTTTTATTGCCACCTTCTCTCTTCACTCCTTCCCCTTCTCTCTCCAACCTCTTCTTCTCTCGCATGAACCGCATTTTGGTACATGACCCAGTCGTCTCTAGAATTCTATGAGAGCAGCGAAAAATAGAAACCCACAACAAGAAATAGAACCCACGACAAAAAAAGAACCAAAAATTTAGAGGAATAAAAGATTTTTGTCATTTTAATTAAATACAACAAAAACCACCTTTTCTTTATGGTTGGAGTTGTTGTTGTTCTTTTTTATTCTTTATGTTTTTTCTTTGGTTTCTGACGTTGTTTTTGAATCACAAGCCAAGTCATCCCGTAACTTTGAGGTTGGTCCGCCTCCAATTTTTTTCCTCCTCTTTTTATACACATTTTTATACCTATTTTTACTATTATTGCTTTTTCATAGTTGTCAATCATTGCCGTCATGAAAGAATTAGGTGGGAGTGGGAGGAAGGTAAAGAGAAAAAGAGAGGGAGGGAGAAAAGAGAGTGAGAGAGGGAGTGAGGGAGGAGAGAGATTACAAAGCGAATGAAGTGAAGAATTGATGTGAAGTGTGATGCGATCTTTTATGACACTTTAATGCTTTTTTCATTATTTCATTAATTTTTATCTGCTTGTAACGTTTCTCATCCCATTTTTTCGCTCACTCATTTTTTTCTCTCCCCTATTTTTCCGCTCTTTTTTATTTGTTATCATTTGGTTTTATTTTTTCTCTTTTTATTTATCTTAAATTTTTAAATAATTTTTTTTAAATCATTTTTTGTTTCTTTATTTGTTTTTAAAGTTCTCATGACTGTTTCTTTTGAACGACTTGCCTGAGAACTGTGAGAATTCCTGGCATTGAAAGACAACAATTGCATTGACTAGAGTTAATTAACTCTTTTTTTTCAAATTATGATATAACAATCATAAAGAATTTAACAATTTCTGAAATTTCATAATCACAAAAATTTCTCAAAATTATGGTTCTTATGAAATTATGAAATTTTTATTAGTTTTTCCAACTCAATCAGCAGGCGTATTTGTCAATAAAAATCCCAATTTAATAAATGCGATTTGTGAGCAGTGTTGCCAACTTCGCACAAAGGCCCACCAAAATCAATTGAAACTTCTTCGGCAAAGAAGACATTAAAACAAAAGTTATAATCACAATTAACTTAATCGATTTTCCCCTAATGCCCACCTTGTTGCCATCCTCCGGCCTAATCGGATCAAATGATGGTCGTTTATTGTTTATTACGATGGGATCCGTGGCTCGTGGGTTGGGTTGGGTGAAGTTTCTCTGAGTTGGGTTTCCATGGAGGAGTCTCCTCTTGATTTCCTGCTGGAGTCTCCTGTGGATTTTCCTCTTTAGTTTCCGCTGCATCTCTTCTTCCTTTTCCTCCAGAGTTTTCTCTCGATCGACTCCATCGTTTCTCATGGTCTTCTACTTCGTTTTTCTGGTCTCCTCCTTTGATTCTCCTGCAATTTCATCTGTTTATTCTTGTGCCCCTCCATCAATTCTAAAACTCTTTGTCATCCTCTTCACGTTTCTCCATTAGCTTTCGATTCCCTCCATCATACCCGAGTTTCTTTCAAAGCTCCGAATCCTCTTGCCCTCGACCAATCTCTCTCCCTCTTTTCGCGTTCACTCTTCCTCTATCTCCCTTTCTCTCTCTCTCTTGTTTCTCTTCTCTCACTCTGCTCTCAATAGAATAGCATCAAGCGTTGAAAATTCGCATTAAATTTTTAAAAACACATTAACTACGCCAGCATCCGGTCGTTCTTCTGTCTGTCCATCCATCCATCTGTCCGTCCGTGAATTTATTCGTCTGTCCAGCATCCTGTCGAGCTTAGAAAACAACAAGAACAATAAAACATTAGCAGCTATCTCGCTCCCTTCCTCCTCCTCCTCCTTCTCACTATCAAACCGTTCCAAAGGTGCACGAACTCATTTATCGTATTAATTTCATATTTTCGAAATTTCCCTTTTCATCCCTTGCCCCTTCTTCTTTCGATGGCCCCCTGCGTCGCGTGCCCGCCCCACCCCTAGACGGATCCTTTGTTCGTTTCAAGGACTCGCGCTCTCGAGCCGTTGATGCCGAATGTGATCCAGATGCTAGAAGAGGTTGAGAGAGAATAGGGTGAAAGAGATGAGAGTGAGGGAGATGGGGAGAGTGAGAAGGGGAAAATATTAGTGTGCGTGTTGTCAGCGCTTTAATCATCATTATCTCGATAGGTTTTGTCCCTTCCTTCAGCCTCGTTCTCTCAAACCTTGTCTCTATTTAGCTCTCCTTGTCTCACTTTCTCCCCCATACCCTGATCTTTCTTTCTCTCTCCTTCTCCCCCTCTCCCCCTCTTTCCATCTGCTTCGATCCCTTCCAGAGGACCTTTCTTTGGATTGTGTGAGCTCGGAGAACAAAGGAGATATTTGACATGGATTTATTAGTCGAAGCTGCTGGAGTAGCTCGCTTCGACAACGATAGCAACAACAATAACGACAAGATAACAACAAGAGCAACAAAAACAACAAAGATGATAGCAACAACAATTACAACAACAATAATGACAACAACAGTAACAACAATGAAGAACAGCAACACTTGAAGGACGATGACGAAGACAAGGACTCGTGTCCATGCGTTTCGCTTCCATGGCAAATTCATCATTCTTGCTGCACACAAAATCGCAACTCATCGCAACATCAGATCGTCTCTTCCTTCACCTCTTCTTCATCCCTTCATCATCGCCTTCTCCTCATCTTCTTTGGTTCCTCCTCATATTCGTTGCCTCATTCTTCTCTTCTCATCCTTTCTCTCCACGGTGAATGAGATTGGAGGAGACGAAAGAGGCGTGAATTTCAACATCACTCCACCCTTGGGACTCTCGACGAACCTTGTTTTTTATCTCTCGTTCCATCATCTTCTTTCCATCACCTTCTTTCTATCATCTTCTTTCCTTCATCTTTTTTCAACCATTCTCTTTCCACCATCCTCTTTCTATTATCCCCTTTGCTCGATCTGGTCCTCATCCTTCTCACTTTCGATTTCCATCCCTTTCTTTCACTTCCTGCAAGTTCGTCGCCCTTCTCATTGTCTTTTCCATCATCCTCCTCTTTTTTCTCCCCAACTCTTTTTTGTTCTCCCCATCGCCCTCCTCATTGTCCTCTTCATCCTCCTTCTTCTCTTCATTCTTGCCTTCCTCCTTCTTCACGTCCTCTTCATCCTTTGTCGACCCTTCATTTATTTTGTTCTCCAATCGCCCTTTCTATGCTCTACGTATTCCATGTTTTTTCTTTCTCCTTCTTTGCCACTCCCTCATTGTTTGCCTCTCTTTTTTCCCCCTCTCTCTCCCTCCCTTCCCCGTCTCTCTCATTGCAATTGTTACCCATTTCAAGGGTGTCTCGATGGCTCCTGCTGCGCGATCCTCATCCTCTATTTCCACCTCCTCCTCATCGTCCTCCACTTCATTGTCCTCCCAGGACCCTTCGGACGACGCATCCTCGTCTGGAATATGTTTTTTGTTCCTCTCGTCCTCACTGGCCTTTTGTCTTTTTTTCGTTCCCCTCGTTGGACGTCGTCTCTGTCGCTCGTTTGATTTGTCAAACAAAGCGTTGGTCATAAAATTTTAATTGTGAGCGAAATTTTGCCCCTGTCACCGAGGGTGAGTGTGATGAAGAGAGAAGGAGGAGGGTCGAGAGGGAAGATGAAGGGACGAGAGGGAAGAAGAAAGAACGAGATGGGACGATTGTGAGAAAACGGGATGGGACGATGGGAGAACGAGAAGTTTTTCGGGAGTCGTGCGATAAATTATGTCTGTTGACTCGACTTCTCCAACTCCGACTCTGGCTACACTCGGGTTGAGTTGATTTGAATTGTTTGCCATTCGCAATTAATTAGTTCGTTCTTCGGGTCGGCGTGGCGTTGCCAGATTTCCCGAATCCCTATTATTAATGGTATTCGCATTAATCTCCAGCAATAATTCAATAGATTCCAAACGAAATGTTTGCTTTATAATATTTTTGAATTAATTTTCTATTAAGAAATATCATTTTATGGAAACATAATTTTTTGTCTAAATTTTTTTTAAAAGTTTAACCAATGAAGGAATATTTTTAAACAAAACATAAATGTTTTGAAAATATATTTTTGTATACCAAAAAATTTATTTATTTTTTATACCAAAGAATTTATTAATTTTATACCAAAAAAATTTATGTTTTTGTATTTAAAAACACTTAAATTTTAAATCTCTCCACAAATGTGTTTGAACTTATCAAGAATATGAAAAATCAATTTGTTACGGAAAATAATAAAAACCAAGATCGGATAAAAATACCACATATTGAAAATTCCTCAACCGATTGCGAAAAAAGTCCTCGGAAATTTATTGCTCCAAAATAAATTTAATAACTTCGAGCGGTCGTTTATTCATAAAAATCATATTCGAATACGCTCGCGAAAATTTCACCCATTTAATTTCCCCACAAATAATATTGCGTTTCTCGCCTCCCCCACCGCGTTTATGATCCATGAATATTTTGTGCGGATTTTGATCATTCCCATTCGGTGGAACGATATTAAAAAATTTCCCCTTCACCCCCGATGAGGGTCAGAAAATAACACCGTGTTGTAAATAATAACCTCGGACGAAGAGTGTTATAACAAAAATGTTAAGGTAAAAAAAATGTTTTTGTAAAAAAAATTATTGACGATCCTTTCTTTACGTGAAAAAAATGCCCATTTCTGTGGAAAAATATCTCAACTCACATGGTGAAGGAAAATGTATTGAATATTGAAAAACCATTCGTTCTTCAAATAAAAGTTTCAATTCATTAAAAAAATGTCCATTGAGAAAAAAAAAATCTTATTGAGGTGAAAAAAATCCAATTGAGGAGTGAAAAAATCGCATGGAGAATAAAAAAAATTGAGAGCAAAAAGTTCCTGGACCATAAAAAATCTCTTCAAATGAATAAAATGAATAAAAGTCGATAAAAGAAGAAAGAAATAATTTCCATACATCGATCGGCGATGAAAGCCTGAAATTTTTACAACAACCAAAAAGCAGAAGGCGACAAAAGTGAGGAAGAGGATGAGGATGTGGGAGCGTGATAGAGAGGGCAAAAGAGAGAGGGAGAGAGAAACATAAATAAAAACTGTCTCTGACAGCGGGCGCAAAAATAAATGTTGCCAACTTTTCGACTTCAATTTGATTTGAATCTCAATTATTTCAAAAACCCATTGACACATTGCGACGAGTGCTCCGATCGCTCGGTCTCTTTCTCACACACATATCTCTCTTTTCTTCTCTCTTTCTCCCATCCTCTCGTTCTCGTTCTCTCCCTTTTTCGACGTGTGACTGTAATGTTCTTGTTGTTGTTTATGCCAGCTGCCTCTCGCTCTCCAGGAGGTCCTGACAGAAGCGTGTGAAAGAGAGAGAGAGACGAAGAGTCAAACACTTCACTCACACTCACAAACACACATATATTTCAACTGTAATTGAAAATTCCCATCAACACACTGTTGTCGACAAACGAGAGGAATTTATTGAGTTGTTTCCGCTCACTTTTTTATTACGAAACTTTTTCATGTTTCTCTTGCGTGAGGAACAGAAAAACCAACAACAAAAACCCAAAAAACAACAACAATTGCCTTCACTAATAAAAATAATAACGATTTATGTGTTGTTGTAATGGGTCTCGGGTCTCAGAAAGAAAATCCCTGCAAGGGTTAAACAACGACTTCCAAATGATTTTCTCATGTTCCGCACGTCGTTAAAAGGCCGACGGGGGCGTGGTCGAGGGGATGGAAAAAAAGGACCATGCGATATTTTCATCAACTCGCATGAATTTTTCTCTCTCCTGCTGTTTAATTTTCTTATTTTGTGACAACAACAACAACTACAACTTTTGCTCCCAAATATATTTTTCTTTCCGGAGAATTATGAATAAATTATTGCGAAATCCTCAAAGGGAAATTTCGCACAAAGGAAACTATAATCAGCTTATAAGGAAAATCAAGAATATAAAATTTCCATCGATTGGGATTTTTCTTCGGGAACATTAAATTTAAAATTTTTCGGATAATTTTCTATTTTCTTTAAATTTTGATAAGTTGAATTTAATGTTTTTAGAAAACATTTTTTTGTTTTATAAATTTTTTGTTAAAAATTATAAAATCAAAATATTTTCATTTTTTTAAAATCAATATTTTTATTTTTATGTCAAAAATTCTTCATAAATTAAATTCTTTAAATTTTTCGTAAAAAATTGAGTTGATATATTCTTCTCAAAAATGTGCTTATTCTTTAATTTCCCGTCACAAATTATTTAAAAATTGAATTTAATATTTTTCGTAAATTTCCCTTTTTTTCCTTTTCCTTTAATTTCCCTTCACAAATTATTCTGCTCCTTCGCTTTTCGGCCCTCATTGCAAAATCACTTCAGCTCCCGGCTCTTGAGTGACGGCCGTCGAGAGCAGCACAGAGTTGCCACCTTTCGGTAAAAATTTTGTCGACCACAGTTTTCCACCCACTTTCAGTGACAAAGCATTTTTTCGCTCCCTGAAAATGGGATCACAAAGTGGGAAGGAAGAAGAAAAAAAAAGATGGAAAATTTGCATATTTAAAAACTAGGCTTCGGTGAATGAAGGAGAAAAAAGCGGGAGAGAGATATTTGATATTGAAGGAGTGAGAGGGAAAGAACTCTGAAGGAGTGGAAAGGAGAGAATGAGTGAGCGACTGAAATAGAGTGAGATAGACTATGATAGAGTGCTGGTGAGAAGGAGGAGGGAAATTTTTTGGCTCTCAACTCGAGAGCAATTTGTTACGAAAATCGACTGTAAATTTTGTTTTTCTTCCGCCAAATTTGAGGCCAGGCCAAAACCCGACCCCGGCGATAAGGAGCGAGCCAAGTACCGAGAGTTGTAAAGAAAGAGAAGGAGAGTCTGTAATAGAGAGGGAGTGATAGAGAGGGAGGGAGAGATTGGAGAACAGAAATTGAGGGTTGGGGATTCCAGAATTTATGTCGAAAAATTATAACGCTTCGATGTTGTTTTTTCTTCCTCCTTCAAATTGCTTAAATTTACGTGAAATTTTCCACCTTCCGCCGTCACCTCCAGAAGAAATGAAAAAAAAATTGGAATTGGAAAAATTTTTCTCTTTTGCTCTTTCTTAGTTTAATTTTTCTCTCTTACTCCATCTATCAATTTCTGTCCCTCTTTCTACTTATATCCCCCTCTCAATTTCTCTTTCCTCTCTCATTGTCTCTCTCTCACTCTTGTATTTCCTTCTCTTATTTCAAGCTCAATTAAATTCCCCCAATTGTTTGCAACAAATTGAAAAATTCGTTACTCTGGTGGTCCATGAAGGGAGGGAGAAAAAGAGAAATGTCCCTTTTGCAAATACAATATAAAAGAAAATCATATTTATTTGCTGTAGTTATTGCTACCATTTTTGTTATTGTTATCATTTTTGCTTATTGTTACCATTTTTGTTATTGTTACTGGTTTTGTTGTTATCGTTGTTATTGTTGTTGATATGAATAACAATCAAATTTCATTTGACTTTCAAACTTCCGGTGCCCGAAACCATTCAACAACCAACATCTTCCCCTCGATTTCTATTCTATTTTCTATTTTTTCTCTCTCTTCCTCTTCCTTTTCCATTCTCTTGTCGGAACCGCCTGTTGTTGTTTGGGCTCTTCGTCCTCCTCGAGGGTCCCTTTTGCATGCCAAACGAGGGTCAAACGCTGCGGTAATTTTCATTTTCAATCACGAGGTTCCGGCCGAGTTCCCCTCGTGGTCGTCGTCGCCGTCATCATCCCTCGCAGGATGCGGGTCGGCAGGACCTCCGTTAAATAGAGCACGAGGTGAGGATTTCGTTCACGAGCCTCAGTCCTCGGTTTATTGTTCGTGTTCGTTGTTGCTTATTTTTCTGCTGGTTTCTCCTCAATGATGAAAAATGTTTTCCAATCTCGGAAACACATCCATTGTTATTGTTGTTGTAGGTGTTGTTATTGTTGTGGCAACTCGAATGTCCTTGAGTCACGGAAGCTGTTGGGCTGACTTGAATTACCTCGATGCTAATAAGAATTTACCCGAAATTTCTTCCCTCTTCAATTCGTTCTCGTTTTAAATGTTTTCCTTGCTAATTTTCCTAGAATTACATTTCCGTCGCTTTGGGGAAAATACTTCCGTTGGTTTTGGGAAATTATTTTCGTTGTGGGAAATTATTTCTCTCTCCAACACACACATAGGTATACGCTCTCACCAACACAATGATACAGCTCTGCCGACACATTGAAAGGGAAATAATTTCATTTGCAAGAAACGTCTTAATTCCATTTCAGATGAAGTGAATTTTCTTCCCATTCATTCCCTTCTCATTTACCTCTTCCATCTCTCTCTCAGTCTCTCTCCGTTTCCCTCTCTCTATAATCCTCGTTGCTCCATTGTTGCGGTTTTCATTGCAAGGAATAACAAGAGAGAGAGAGAGACGGGAGAGTAAGGGAAAGAGATGGACAAAATTCCTCTTATTGCGACGAAGGCGTTGAGGTGCAGGAGAGCAAAATAGGTCAACACCGGAAGGAAACTCCTTTTCTTCCCGGTTGCATAGTGGAAAAAAAAAATACAATTTTCTTCTCCGAATAAAATAAACTCGGGAAGACTTCCTTCGCAATAGAAATACCCTTCTCTCTTTCCCTCTTAAACGTACAGAAATTTCCTTTAAAATCTTCCTCTGGCTGAATTCGCGGAAATTTTAATTTTCCCTTTAATAAAGTCCAGAAGAAAGTTCAAATGGCAGAAGACTAATGGGAAGGTAGAAGATTTAAATAAAAATCATTCACAATAACGGCAAACGCTTCATTAGCGGAAATAAAACGTTAGTCGAACGATTGGCAACGAAATCTCTTAATTGAGTTATTATTATGATTAATTTTTCGAAAGTATTCATTCTACAATTAATTATCGCTTGGAGTGATAAAATCTTCGTGGCTTTGATCTTTCGTTAAATTGCGATTATTTCCATTAGTCGATTAAAATCCGATGCGAGAGTATTTTAACCCCAACGTGGATTTTTCCTTCCGGCCAACGTTTAGTTGGCGAAATTCGTTTAAAAATAAACACCATAATTAATTTCGGTTTTTATGTGCTTTTTTAATTTGTCAGAAAACTGTGAACATGTCATTTTTTCAACTCAAGTGTTCGTGTTCCTCTATTTTTATGAGTGTTTTTTTCATTAAGCTATAATTTATTTTGTCTGAAGATTTTCGTGTTTATTTAATTAATTTATTTTTTGTTATAAAAATCATAATTTTATGAATGGTTTATTTTGACATGTGTTTTATTTATTGTATATTATTTTTATGATTTAAATCGCGATTTCAATTAAATTATTCTTTTGCGTGATTTGTAGTTAATTTCAAATATTTTTCAACATAATTATTCAATTAAATTATTCCGCCCATATGATTTGTAGTATTATTTCAAGCATTTTTCAATTTCCGTAATTTATTTTTATTTAATTGAACATTTATTTTTCTGAAATATAATTTCTTTTTTTTAATGATTCATCGTACTCGGTCATCATTTCATTCATCTTTTAAACTTCTTATAAAACTATTTAAAATTTTTCGAACCATTGTCCGTTGTGGCCGATGTCCGATTGTCCGATTTTTGAGGAAAATTAATTAATTTACGATTCCGATGAATTCATTAGGAAATGAGGCAACGCGACGCCCACGCGCCATTTTTCACCTCAGCGAACAATTTGGTTGTTGATGTTATTTTTGTTGTATCGTTTGTTGCTGTTGTTTTTGTCGTGGGCATGAAACTATTTTTAGTTCCCCATACGAGAGGCTGCTCAAAATTTAACGTCAAATGAGCTATAAAAAAAATTCTTCATGTTTCGAAAAAGTGCCAGAAATTTAAATCCTTTTGTGTTTCTCACACTGTATTAATTAGCCGGGAATTTATGGATTTGAATTATTAAATGACAACGGGTGTGAGGAAGATCTGTATTCCCCAAGGAGATTAAAACTTTGAAACCCAATGGAAGGAGTTCTTAATACATTTTTGGAATTCATGATTTATTTTTGAAATTCTTCTCACAAGCTTTCACATAAATTAGAAAACAAAATCATCTTCTGCGTCTTCGTCTTCAATAAAGAATTATAAAGAAAATAATTTAATGAAAAAACTCCGATGGCACGAGGTATTGAATCATAAATTTCCCACAACAACAAAAACTCACTAACTCACTCACTCACTCAGAAGTAGCCAAAAACTTTGGCAGACAAAATTTTCACACTCAGAAAAGAAAACTTTTTCATCAAAACCTGAAAGAAAAAGAACCAACAGAAAAAAAATGCACTCCATACGAGACGAAGAAAATTCGCAGACTCAACACAAATAAAGGAAATAAAGGCAACATTTTGAGGATGAGAGAAAAAGAAAAGGGTATTTGGGAAGAAAAAGAAATGAAGTATTGGGAAGAAAAAATAAATAATATTGGGGTAGAAAAGTAAATAGTATTTGAGAAGAAAAAGAAATATTATCTGAAGAAAATGTGGGTATAATTGATATAAAAGAAGAGAAAGAAAAATAAAAAGAAGGAAAGTGATAAAAGACCGTCTAGCCATACCGCAAGATAACCAACTGTGTAAAGTTAGGAAAGTTTCTATCGATCTTCTATAATTAGATTCCACGTGGTCATTATCTAATATAAATAATTAGAAATTGTAAATAGTTTCTTACTGTAGATTTTAATTATAGTACTTGTAATCGTTTAATATATTCTAAGCACATTTTTTATAGTTATTGTTCCATTCATTAGAATCCATATAAAAATTCGACCTTGACAACGAACGAAGCAACGAGTGTTGTAGACATCGACACCAAAATTAGTCGTATGTGTGAAATCGACTAGTAGTAGTTGTTATTGCTGGTGATGATGATGAAGCAAGCCTTAAAATAGTTGTAAATCAGACAAATACTTTTAGAGACCTGGAGAGGGAGAGACAAAAGCAATGGACGGACAAAGTCATTGGAGAGACAAACACGGAGACCGCCAAATAGATGAAGAGCCACCGGTTCGATAGACAGATAAATAGATAGACAGACAGAAAGACCTCCACGATTGTTCGAGACAGACATAGGGTTAGACAATTGTGATTTGTCTATCTATCTTTATATCTATCTATAAATAAAGACAGAAGTTTGTCGAATCCACTTCGCGGTTCATCGTGAACTTATCACATGATATCATAATTATTTTTACAACAACTCCCTATCATCGATGAATTTCAATAACTTTATGGATTTTTTTATTGCTATTGTTGTTATGTTTATTTTTGTTATTGTTATGTCATTGTTGTTGCGGTTACGAACTGCGAACACGAGACTTCTATCGATGGCAACTTCTTCTTCATCTTCTCCTCCTCCTTTACTTTATCACGGTTTCGCCAACTTCCTCGGTTTCTCAAAGTTCTCAAATTCCAAACTAAACGCCGTCAAAGGCCTCCATCGTCTTCTTCTTCGTCTTAGTCTTCCTCCGTTTCTCTCCTCGCTCATCTTCCTACCGTGATCTTCTGGACAAATAAATAAATAAAATACCTCGGCATCAGCATCCGTTGATTACTGTGATTAGCAGCATCTCGAGTTTTAGATAATATTTTACGTATTTTGTTTTTATCAGCTTTTGTCTCTTCTTTTTCGCCATCGGTATCGGGTTGCTTTTGTTGTTTTTTGTATATTATTTTTTTATTTTTTACAAAATTTTTTCTTATTTTTTTGTTAAATTTGTATTATTATTATTTTTTTTGTAATTTATTTATTTCGTTGCTACGCCATCAGTTTTGTCCATAATTAATTGTTTGTTGTTTTTGGCCTCATCCGCCTCTTTCTCTTCGCCATCATCTTCTTCTGACGTCTTCTCCTTTGATATATTTCTCTCTTTTATTTACTTATTAATTATGATGCTTGTTTATTTATTATGATCGTCTCGATTTCTGTCTTCCCTCGCTCGTCATCGGTTTTGTAATTTTTTTCCTCGCTATTTTTTCCCATAATCGTCTTCCTCTTCTGCTTAATCGTCTTTCGTTTGGCTCAACGTTGTTTTTTTTTGTTTGCCTTCTGGTTGGCGAATCGTGATAGGTTTTGAAAATCATCACCGGAAGATCATTATCTATTTATTGTGTTTTTGTTCTTCTACGATTTTTTGCTATTTCTTCTATTTTTTGTTATTACTTCTGTTTTTTGTTATTTCTTCTAATCATTGTTCTTCCTCATAGTTTTTGCGTTCTTGAGGAAATCGTGAGTCAGAAAAAATTCTTGCGTTCTCAAGTTCTGACGTTCCATTCTTATCGAAGTTATTTAATTATCATTCACGGTGTTTTTTTTTTAATATTTTGGGTATTTAATTTTTTTTAGTTTTTTTATTTAAAAAAATAATAATTTTTGTTAATACTTTAAAAATGTGTTTTCAATAAATAAATTAATTTATAAAATAATAATTTTCGATTAACCATATATTTTATTAACGAATTATTTCTTATTAACAATAATTTTTAAAAAATACATTTTTAAAAAAAAATAAATTTATGAGAAATTGTATACATTGGGTACATTGTATTTCTATATTCTCAATTTATTGACCTCATGCAAATTATTTATACCGGTATTTAAATTCAATTTGTACTTTATCATATTACCAAATTTATTATTACACATTTTATATTTTTTAATACTTATTTAATATTTTATTATATTTAATTCCATTCTCTTATATTCGAAATTTCACTAAATTAATATTCTCCTCTTTCATTTTCAGACTTCTCCATTCGTTTTGCTCACATTATTCGCATGCAAAAGGATGCTTGTGTATTAAAAGGTAAACTATTATATTTCGATAAACTGTTGTCTCTGTGAGTGAATTGCAGAATGTAATTGGGCAAAAGAGAGAGGGAGTGAGAGTGGGAGCGACCGTGTGGGAATGAGATAGTGGGATCATTTCACAATCTGCATACAATTAACTTTTCCCCTCGGTCCAAGCTTGCAACACTTTTCTAATTATCCCCGAAAATGAACTCATCGCGAGATGGGCTGCAATTTTGACCAGCAATGGTTGGGTCGCTCGCTTTCTCTCTCTATCTGTCTGTCTATTTATCTGTCTGTCTGTCTGTCTGTCTCTTTCTATCTCTCTGTCTGTCTCTGTCTCTCTCCCTCCCTCTGGTTGTGTTTCCACCGACAGCTAACCCGATATCATCCTGGTCATCCTCTGTCCTCGCCTTCTTTTGGTGGGGACAACGCATTATGTCGACCGCAACAAAGTTTGCTTTTAGCCAAACCAAACCGTGTGCGCCGCAGTCCACGCGGATCAGATCGCGCGGTGTTCGTTCGTTCATGAGAACAACAACAACAAAATTGACAATAACAACACCAAGCTATCCTCCGCCAACAACAAAAATAAATAAACACAGTACATCCGCAAAATTTGCACAAAAACGCAAATAATGTGGGTTGGCGAGGGACGGCAGAAGCACCGGGGTCCGCCTCCGCCAACCATCGTCACGTAATGATGCGTCCGCATTACTGCAATGGACTCGGGTCGCTTTCCCTCCCCCACCGAGCTCCACCCATCGATGGATGGACTCGATGAACCCCACCTGCTTCTGAACCCTCGGGTTTTCATCCTCGGTTCTCCATCCTCATTTCTCAATCCTCAATTCTACATCCTCAATTCTCCATCCTCTTGTCTCTTTCCTCGATATTTTCCGCCCTCGAATCTCTCCATCTCTCGAAGCCCTGGCTCGATTCTCATCTGGCTGCAGCTGTGGTCAACGATGCGGCCTCGCCATAGAGTGCCCAAAAGGATGGGCGAGCCATGGGGGAAGAGTCCAAAGGAGTGGAAACCATGGATGAGGATCCAAGGGTGAGAGATCCAAGAGAGAGGAAACCATTGGTGGAGACCCAAGAGTGCGGAGCCAAAGGGAGTGAAATCCAAGTGAGTGGGAACCACGGTTGCGCCGCCCTGTTTTGGGTGTTATCAACATAAAGGTTTGGCGCCTGGTTTTCTCTGCTGTGGCTGTGGGAACTTAACATGAAATAAACTGCCTCGAGCTAAATACAACAAATACAATCTACCAGCGATCCATCCAAAAGTGTGGGTGGATTCAGGAGTCTGAGAGAGAGAGAGAGAGAGAGAGACAGAGAGAGATTGAAATATTTGATATAATCACTATTGCATTTTCTAATTCAATCCTTTTCTGAGGGATTCCAGGAAAGATCTATTGGAATTGAACAAATAATGGAATATAGGAGAAAAAGATAGGGATTGGAAGATTTGAATACGTAAAATAAAATAGTAATAAAATAAAAAAAGAAATGTTTTTAAAATTTTTAAAAATATTATCAGAACAACGGATCAGAATATAATTTTAAAGAATATATAAAAAAAATTAATTCTAAAAATTGACAAATAATAAAAATTAAAAAAAAAAATTAATAAATAAGGTAAATTTTTATCAATATCAATAGGTCTTCAAAATAAATTGAAAAATTGACATAAAATTAAATTGATACCGACTTTGAGGCCACAATAAACCCGAAGAGCCCCAATATAATAATTGCGGTAATACAATAATATTGTTAAGCCCATCAACTGAATTATGGTAATAATATAAATAACAAGCAACAACTATGATTATCGTAATGTTTTCCCTTCAAACGAGCTTTTTAAAATGCATCGAAACCTTGGCATCGTTCTATGCAAACGTTTGATTGATTGTCATCATCAGTTTCATCATCATCATCTTACAATTGTCAAGAGTTTCATCATCATCTCTGACGCCGTCGTCATTTGAAATAGTCACGAAGGATATAATGTCTATATATAGAGATCGTTTAAGTTGAGAAAACGTTTAAGTTGAGAAAAACGTGAACAAAATTAAATGGAAAAATCTTGGACGAGATGATTTTCTAGTTGTTGATTTGAAATTCTCTGCCAATTTAGCAGATAAACAAACGATTGAATAATATTATTATCATTGGGATGTTTTGTTGTTGTCATTTAAGTAGTGATGTTTTTTTTTTATGTTGTATTTTTTTCTTCGAGTTTTTTTGTGAGTTCTTTCAATTGTTTTTTTTCTATATTTCTTCTATTTTTTTGGTTATTTTTTTTCTGTGGCTTCTGTTGCCAACCGAACGCACTTTGGTCATGACTGTGAAAACCGCTGATGCTAAACGACTCAGCTATATCATCATCATCAACTGGAGTCCCCTTGTGGTTACCCCATCCCTCCTCTCCTCTTCCACTCATCCCCCTCCCCCTTTCGTGAATTCTCGGTTCGCTAAAAGCTTCAATCAAACAAACAATCCATCGACACTGATGACGACGAACAACGATTTTTAACGAGGGTTTTTTTTGCTGGTCGGTTGGTTGGGATTTTTTCGAACAGAGGGGAGAAAGAATGATGGGGGGAGGCTGAGAGTAGGGGATGGTGTCAGAAGCATTATCGACGATCGGGGGAAAAAATCCAATTTATAGAAAGAGAGAGTGAGACAGAGTGAGAGAGAGGGAGTAGTGGAGAAAGCTTGGAAAAGAGGGAGAGGCCTGACGAAGGCGACGAAGAACGCGAGATGAATGTTGATCGACCAATAACGAAAATCACAATAACAATATAAGAATAATATACAACAATGTAACAACGATAATATCAACAACAACAACTACAATAACCACGTCAACAATATTATCTACAATAATAAATTCGTCGAAAAAATTGTTGAATTAAAATTTTCACTGGTGTTTCGTGAGTTTCGTTTGTTGTTTCAATAAACCGCGAATGATATAACAACAACAAAATAAATAACAACAAAAATACACAAAAATAAAAATAAACAACAACAAATATAAACAACAACAACTACAACAGCTTACCCACTTACAATAATGCTCATTAAATAAACACGCAATCGCATCATCATAAAAATTCGCACAATTGGCAACACTGAATCATCCCATTAAATATTTAATAATTTTTTTCCTGCAATGATTTTTCATTTTATTTGTGCAAAAGCTATTGAAAAATATTTCACCAAAATGATGTTGTTGAAATATTTGAAATTTTTTCGAATTTTTTGCTCTTCACTTGGGTTTTGTTGAAAAAATCACTTGATTTTTGTTGAAAAATTTCATTTAATTGTTTAACATTTTGATATTGAATTTGTGTTCGAAAACAACTAAAAACAAAGTGAAACCAACGAGTTTTAATTGTTCTTGTTCTTCCTAGTTATTGTTTTTGTTGTTCTTGTTGTCATTGAAATATGAGTAGAAATAAGTGAGTAGTGGAAACCGGAAATTAAATGTTATTTTTATTCTAATAATATATATTTTTTTCTACTCTAGTCTTCATTTTGCGTTCTCGTTATTTTCTCTCTCTTTCACTCCTGTCGGTCGGTCGTTCGACGTTGTAATTGATAGTTGGCAACATGGTCAATGGCTTCCAGTGTTGCATTTCTCGTTTGGTGTCCACACAGGAAGAACAACTAACAATGGCGATGACAAGAACAACAAGAATAGCAAGAAGAATAACAACATCAATAACAATGACAACAAAAACAATAACTGGAAATTTCTATTTTTAATTCGCGACATTCATCACAAACGCCATGAAATCTGAGCGCAAAGAAGAGGAAAAGGGAGAGAAAGGAGAATGAATAAAACAAAAAAAATAACAAAAAATATAAAAATAATAGCAAATAACAAAAAATATACAAAAATAATAAAATAATGTATTTAAAAATATATAAAAATAACATATTTTATATACAAAAAAATGAAATTCGAAATTACTTTACAAACAAAAAAATATCATACAAAAAAAATATAAAAATATTATCCAATAAAAAAAAATAAAATAAAAATAAAAAATATATAATAAAAAAATAAATAAATATTTCGCTCTTTTCTTTGGCCTGTTATCACCTGTAATCGATAGCCGGCCAGAGTTGCCAACTGCGCCACGGTCCACGGAACCCTTCCAGAAGAAAGGAAATCAATAATTGAGTTCAAACTCAAAACTAATTAAAACTACTTTAAATCAAAGCAATTACTAGTTCCGAGATGCTAATTAATCGTTACATGCATGCAATCGTCCGTTAATTACTCCAATTACCGCCCAGTCGAGGGCCGACCGACGATTGAAATAATTGCGAGCGATGATGATCACGATGATGACGCACTGTGCGTCGTCGTCGTTCCACTGTGGCGATTATTCATTGCTCGCATTCAATACGATTTCAATTGCGATGGTGATGGATTTATTTTTATACTCTTTTTTTCGTTGTAATGAAAATGAAATTGTCAATAATTGTCCGCAAATTGTTGCCGTCGGCAGTAGCAACAACTGTTGCTGACAACGATGACGATCATGATGACGATAAAAATGACCATGATGACGATAAAAATGACAATGATGACGATAAAAATGACGATGCCGATGTCGTCGTCGTCGCCGCAATCGGCCCTCGGAACCGAAACAGAAACCGAAAGTAGTTGTTGCCCGCTTAACTCGAGATTTTCCACTCGGCTGCCCTCGGAGTCCCAACAGAGTGCGGCCGCGCCCCCTCCGCCCACCCAGTCGCCCACTCAGTCGCAACCGATTGCATGAGACGTCGTCGTACAGGCCGCGAACGCAGTGGGGAGTGGTGAAAGGGAAAATCACGGCAAATGGAATTAAGAAAATTGCGAAAACTCAAACAAATCATCGAGGCTGGGCATTTTCAATTGAAAGTAATATTTTTTAACTATTTTTTCTCGGAGGCAATATCGATAATTCTTGCTTATTTATTCTTAAAGAAAATATTTTCTTAAATTGTTTCATATTTTCTCAAACTGTTCCTTAATATGGTTTTACATTTTTCTCAATATTTTTATTAATTTATGTTTTTACTTACTATATAATTTTTTATTATGTTAAGCACATATTTTCATAAATTTTCAATGTATGAGCAATTTTTATATTTATTGCCATTAATTGCAGTAATTTCTGCAATTTGCTCCGCCGGCTCACGTGAGGCATTCGGTAGTCGAGCGTTACATTACGAACCGTGACATCGCGTGACGTGACGTGAGGCGATGCGACCAGACGCAACGCATCGTGGCGCATGCGAAAGTGAAATAAGTAAAATTTTCTGCTCCTCCTCTTTCGCTACGTTTTGGGTCAGTTTCGGAGTAGCTGATTTTCCCTTTCAATATTTTCCTCTGAGTGTAATTTCTTCTTGTTGTTTACCTCCATTTTTTGCATTATTAATCGATGTGGCAACGCCATTAGGGATTGTAGGGGTTTTGTTGTTGTCGTTTGCCTTTTGAAAGTATTTATTTCTATTTTTAGTTGGATCATTGGAATTTGGCACGAAATTCCCGCTCGCTTAGAATTTCGCAAATAGTTGGCAACACTTTTGTGGGCGCCCAAGGGACACGATGTGGGGGAGGGTGGGAGTGGCGGAGAGAGTTTGAGTAAGCGAAGAAGGAAATTAAATTTTACGATCTAAGATCGAGAGAAGGAAAAACGAGGATGAGGGAGAAAAAGGAAAATTTGCATCGATTGCCAAGTGAATTGGGAAATTTCCCGTTTTAGAGGGATTTAATTTAATTCATTTACTTTTCCTTAGATGAAACGATAATCTATATTATATCATTTGTTATAATTCCTCAAAAATTTCCCTAAATTGGCAAATCAGAAATAAAAAACTGTGGCAAAAATGTTTGCATTCTTTTTTTGCATTTGAAAACTAAATGAAAGTGCAAGTGATGTTTTTTTTGTTGTTATTATTGTTGTTTAATAAAATGTTGTTGTTATAAATGTTGTTGTTGTTATTGCTGTGGGTGCCGGTGTTTTCATTGTAATTACAGTTGTTGCAATTGTTGTTTATGTTGATGTTATTGCTCTTATAATTGCTTCAACTGACGTTGTTGTTTTTGTTATTGTTCCGCTGTTTACTTAACATCATTTGAAGCGGTTTTTCTATCTCACTTCCCCTTAATCTTCCTCTCCTCTCTCACTCTCTCTCGTCTCTCCCTCCCTCCACTCTCTGTTATTACAATGAAATCTTCCTCTCGTTTGCGATTTTTTTTTCACTTCGGTGTTGTTATTGTCATTATTGTTGTTGTCTGTGTTGTTTTTTTTCTTATTTTTTTGTTATAGTTTTTTTTTTATGTTATTCTTTTTTTATGTTTTTATGTTTTTCTTTTTTTATGTTATTATTGTAATTGTTGTTGTTAAAAATTATCTAATCGGGTTTTGTTGATGCTTCTGCTGCTGGTGTTGATGTCAAAGTGAATTTGATGTTGTCAACAACTCGAACAACAACAAAATTGATGACACTAACAAAAAAATGGTCATAACAGCAACAACAATAACAGTGGCAACAACAACTGTAGAAACAACAACACTAAATTCCACAACAAAATCTATTACTACAAGAAAAATCTAATAATTATAATTTACTTAATTTCATTTATTTTACCTAAATTGCACTATTGTTGTTTTTGTCATTGTCCTAGTCATTGTCATCGTAGACTATAACTACAATTGTTGTTGTCATTATATTGCAATTCTTCAGCAACAATAATAATAACAACAACAACAACAAATTTCCCTCATTACAATCCCATCGTTTCTTTCACTAGGTTGGTTTTTCATCATCAAACTCATCTTCATTAACATTATTATCATCATAATCATCGTCGTCATCTTCGACATCTGTAGGTTTTTAATTTTCTGGCAGCTCGCACGATTTGCACCGACAGCTGGCAACACGCATAGCGACGGCGGTGTTGCCAGACCGACGATGTTTATTAAATAATTACAAGGTTTTATTGTCAACAGTCTGGGAAGGAGGAAAAGAGAGGGCAAAAGAGACAGCGATGGGAGATTAGTGTAGGTGAAAGGGAAGCCAATGATGGGTGAGATGAGGCTTAGAGAAGAAGGAGGAGGAGATGAAGAGAAGGTGAAGAAATATGTGAAGGAGGAGGTGAAGAAATATATGAATGGGAGATGGCTGTGGCTATGTTGAATCTCATCCGAGGTGTGGGATGAATTTCAGCGAATTGTCATAAAAAGACATGCTCCTGGATATATCATTAAAATGTTCCTTATTGTCTAATTAAATATTGCAATTACAAGGGAAACGACTAGAGAGAGACAGAGAAAGAGACAGAAAGAGAGGGCGAGAGCGTAAGAGTCAAGAAAACAAAGAATAAAATTAGAGTCTTGCGTTTTTCTTACCGCTGGCGAAGTATTTTTCTGGGAATACAAAATTCTGCGAAAAACAATTTCAGCGAATAAAAAATTCCGCGAAAATTAATTACAAAGGAAATCTAATTATTTTTTTTGAAGAAATAACAATTAAAAGGAAACAAAAATTTAAATTCAATTATATTCCACTATAATTCAAATAAAATTCAGTTATAATTCAAGAGACACAAACCAATTCCAGCAAAACTCAACCACTTGAAGATATAAAAAATATTTTATTTGTCGTTATCTCATTTTTATGTTTATTTTTGTGATTCTAATAAAATTAGAATAGAAATATGAAGGTGCGAAAATGGAAAGAATTTTAAAGATTTACCAATGACTCGCTAATTGTTAAATAACACGTGATTAAATTAAATACCCATATAGGAATGAAATAAATGAAATATTAAAAAAAGGGAAAAAAGAAAAATGGAATAACTTTCATAGCTAAATAAAAAAGAAATATATATAATATTTCACATTAAGTATTTTATTGATTTTTTCATACCAAAAAATATAAAAAATAGTTGTTCTTTATTCCAAAAAATATTAAAATAATTTTTGCATACCAAAAATGTTTAGATTATTTTTCACAATTTTTTTTTATTATCTTTTTGATATTTATTTTAAGAATTCTTTTAACTACAAATTTTAAAATATTCAATCAATATTTTGACAATTTCAATGGTGTCAATGATAAGAAACAATATCAAACATCGTTATGTGTTATACAATACCAACAACAACAACGACAGTATCCGAAAATTTTATTGACTTGCAGTCTCATTAATTATTATTTTTTCTCTCGCTCTCTCCAAGTATTTGTGATTTTGTGTATTGAGCGTGACAACACGAGGGTTGCCATATTTTGCAATAGAAACGGCCAAAAAATAACAATCATCTCAATCTCTTCGGCCTGGAGGGAACGAAGGCGAAGGTGGGCGTGGCCGAGTATGGACCGTGGGTCGACGTCTCCTGGCGACGCCCACAGGAAACGCATTTTGTCAACGTCTCGAGCGTCACGTGACTGGCGACGATGACGACGGCGATAGAGACAGAGGGAGATGGAGAGAGAGCGAAGAAAGAGGGAGATGGAAGAGAGGGGGAAAGAGATAGAGAGACTGTTACGACCGAGAGAGTTCAGGCGTGTGTCTCTATGTGTGTGTGTGTGCGGAAGTCGCTTCAATGAGTTTTAATCAAGTTTTTATTTTTTTAATCGAAAAGGACAGACAAAAAGAGAGTCAGATGAACAGATAGACGGGTGAACGGACGGATAGACAGAGGGAGAGAGAGAGAGGGCGACGGAGATAGAAAGAAAAAGAAAGTAAAAATAGATGGATAGATGGAAAAATAGACATAGAGGAAAATATTCAAAAATATAGAAAAATAGACAAATAAAAAGAAAAATAGGCCTTCAAATATGCAGAAAAAAGAGACAGACAAATAGTTAGACAGATAAATAGTTAGACAGATAAATAGATAGACAGAAAAATATACGGATTAACAGTGAGATTAACGAACGTCTGTGCGGATGAGTAATGGACGGACGTGGATAGACATCCGGAGATGCAGACAAATCCACGAATAGCTGGAGTGATAGATGATGGTGAACAGACGGATGAGGGACAAGCAATCTTATTAGGGATAGACAGACAGACGGTGGTACAGACAGAGAGACAGACGATGATACAAGCCGACAGCGGATGGCACAGACAGACAAATGATGGCACGCTTAGGTGGATGAGAGGATGAGAAAAATGGATGAGAGGCGGCTGAGGTGGATGAGAGGTGAAAATTATTTGAGAGATGGATAGATAAATAGTTAGATGGGTGGTGGATAGGTAGATAAGAAATCGAGAGATGGATAGGAAGATGGATAACCGAGAGATGGATTAGCAGATAGATAAACGAATGAACAGATGTGTTCAAAGATAGATGGGAAGATAATCCGTGTATAAATAGCGAAACAAATGATGGGTTGAGCGATTCAAATCTAAATGAAATTTTCTTCACAAGATAATAATTTTATTGCACATTGCGAAAATAATTTCGAATACTAATTAATTTTCTAATCACTTGATTTTTAATTAATTTTTTTCACCAATTATTTTTTAGTTAAACTTTTCACCAATTATTTTTAAATTCATTTTCCACCAATCTTCAATCACCAGTTTTTATTACCATTCAACTATTATGGAATGTTTTTATGCTATCAATTTCTTTTAATTTATGGCTATGAAAAAATATTTTTATTGTTTTTATATTTTTATTTTTTTTCATCCATAAATTTATCACAGTATTCACAATTTCTAATATTTCGATTAATTTTCCTATGAAATATTTTGATTAATTTTTTTATTATACAAACTTTTTTATATAATTTTTTAATTTTGTTTTTTTTACTATTTTATTTCTTTACTATTTATTTTTTAATAATAGCCATATTTCTATTTAAAGACATTACAAATTTGCTAATTCCATTGTGTTGCTAATTTGTGTTTTTGTGTAAATCTATAAACTTTTTTTCGATATTTTCTTTATACACATTTTTGTGTTGTGAAACTCGACGTGCGTTCAAACGTCACCTGAACGAAATCTGTAAAGTTTTCCATAATTTCGACGCCTCTGCATGTGTTTACATGAGAGGTGGTCACATAGATGTGTGTATGTGTGAGTGGCTACACCTGTGTGTGTTCGCCAACGGAATTTCCAGTTTATTTTAATTTATGACACTTCGATTACAACAACAAACAGCAAAAAATTATCGAAATTTTTGTTGATCGCAGCCGTTGACCAAGGCAAAGAAAAAAATAACGAGATGAGAGAAAAAGAGAGACATTTGATGTGAGACAAGGAGGGAGAAAGAGAGACTGGACGTCAGTCTGTCTAAAATACACTGAGAGAAAAGGAGAAAAAATGAGAGAGCGTTTAAAACTGTTTGTAGTGATTGCAGTTATTTTTGAAAATAAATTTCACGTTTTATTGATTTTTATTCGTATTCATTTTTCGATTTCGGCTATATTTTTATAACTCAAATTCTGACAGAAAGATTTACGAGCGAGCGTCGAAAATTGCTTCCGCATCCGGTGATTCATCGGCAGCACGTTCGGGGCCACATGGAACAAACAGGTGAACCAAAAGTGCGCAAAAACAAAACATCAAACGAATTAATTTCGGAGAGAAATCCATTTGGGAGAATGAGAACTCGAAATGTTTTGGGTATTCATTAAAGAAGGCGTTTGTGTTCTGAAGGAGAATCTATAGAACATTTTCATTCCCAGAATTATTCATTGGGAATGACGAATAAAAAGCAGAATGTGCAAAAATTCTTTTAACCCAAATTTAAAAAAAAATAACGTAAATATAATGTTTTTTCATTTAACTTTTTTCCCAATAAATTTCTATTACAAGTTATTTTTGATGAATCGTTTAAATTCATAATTTAAACAAAAAAAATAATAAATATTGAAATTTTTTGAAAATTAAATAAATTAAAATCGGAAAAAAAAAATAAAATATATCTAATTTATAATTTTTTAAAAGAAAATATTTTCAAATTTTATGAAAAAAGGCATTCATCAAGAAATAAAATTCATAAACAAAGCCACGCCGTCGACTTTCGACATCGAAACTCGAATTTGAGCAAGAGCGAAAGTTTTGTGTTGAACGACGTTTAAGGGAAAACTCGGTGGAAACCAGTTCGAAAATAGAGAACCAAAGACGGTGGCTGTTAATGTTACAGTGAACGACATTTTATTTGTTGCCATATTTTTTTTCTTCTTCTTCTATTTTTTCAACAACAATAAAAACACGAGGTTAGGACGACAATAATTACAACAACAAGAACAAGAGCAACATAAATGGCAAAAAAAAAACTTAATTAGAAGCAGGCGTAGGCATGTGACAGAGACAATGACAAAGAGAGAGAGAGAGAGATCGAAAGAGCGAGCATAAGGGAAGCATTAAAAAAACAATAACAACAATGGCAAAAACAAACTCATTAAAAAGGCCTTGAAATGAGGTCCATAAAAACCAACAACAACAGTCACAATAACAACAAAAATAGCAACAATAATAACAACAACAATAAGGAGAAAAGAGCAAAGAAAAAGAAGTTTAGGAAAATCTGGTTATCGGACAGTCGAAGACCAAAGGTGGAAAAAAGTCAATTAAGAGGTAATTAGGGGAAGAGGGGAGAAGAATATGAGGAAGAAGAGATAAGGGGGACACGAAGTGAGGGACAAAAAAAACTGTGAAATGAGGAAGTAAATGAAGATATGAGAGGGAGCAAGGTACAAGAAAGCGATTGCAAATAAATTTAAGACAGGGAAGGAAGGAAAATTAATAGAAAGTGTGAAAGAGATGGAACGTGAAGGAAATTAGTAATGAATAAAATAAAATATAAATAAAATATGGAAATAATATGAATCATCGTCTGTCTCTCTGTCTGTCTGTACCACCGTCTGTCTGTCTATCCCTAATACGATTGCTTGTCCCTCATCCGTCTGTTCACCATCATCTATCACTCCAGCTATTCGTGGATTTGTCTGCATCTCCGGATGTCTATCCACGTCCGTCCATTACTCATCCGCACAGACGTTCGTTGTATGAATGAATATAAATAAAATAAAAATTTAAGATATAATATAATATAATAATTATTATAAATAATAAAACATAAAGATTAATAATTTTGAAATCCTAATAAATTAATTGCATTAATTAGTAATGAATGATAATAAATAGCAATAAATAGAAAACAAATTTAAATTATTAAGATAGAACAAAATATAATGATCAACGATCATAAAATATAATGATTCTATGAATATATAGCGATGAAAGATTGCCAAAAATCAAATTTAATTTATAAAGGCTTCCGAAAAATATTCTCCCGCCGACAGAGACGTCGACGCCTGACGCTGACGCCAACGCATGACGCCGACGCGCGTTTGCAGAACCTCGAACCACGGCGTCTGGGGGCCGATTAAGTGGGGATTTGATGGTTGTTGTTTGTTGTTGTTGTTGTTGCAGGGTACCATTTATTGCCGATGACTCGATGAAACCCACAACAACAACAATAACTAAAACCAAAATCCCACTTAAGTCCATGATAGAGGAGGTTGAGGAAACAAATCATGACGATGGATAATGACGAATGAAGGTGATGAAGGTGAAAAAGAAGAAGGGGAATGTGAAGAAGATGATGGGGGGAAGCTGAGGTATGAGAAGGGTGAAGCAGAAGAGGAAGAAGGAGTAGAAAGAGTAGACAGCGAAGAAGAAGAAGAAGCACTGAAGCGTCCAATGCCGACAACGGCGCCGACGTCGCTGTCGGCAAGAAGGTAATTGAACCATGTCTAACCTTGACTTGAGCTCGATGGTACCATGATGTTGTTGTTAATGTTGGGTATTATCGTTTTTGTTTTTGTTGTTTTAATGCTGGCATTATCGCTGTGGTTGTTGTTAATGTTTCTGCTGCTGTTGTTGCTGTTGTTGGTGTTTTTTGGTGGTAATGGTTTTTTTATTTCATTTTCTTTTTGTGGTTTTTCAACGATGTTGGATTTTGGCCAAACGAATGAACGAACGATTGAACGAAGAAGAAGCGGTCAAATGTTTGAACTTGAAATTGTTAAAACAAATACAACAACCATAACAAATAATAATAAAAAAATTACAACAACAGCAACAATTTGAAGATCTCTGGGTCGTGAGAAATTGCGCAAACTTTGTGTGGATTGAGATCGAGGAGAATTTTGATAAATCTCTCTATCAAGTGGTTATTAAGGGATCTTCAGTGGTTCTCAAACTTCGCAAGAAGACCTTCTCAAGGAAAACTTCTCAAAGAAAAGTCCTCAAAGAAATTCCTCAAAGTCTTCTCGACTTCTCTTCCAAGTCCTTGTGAAAGTCTTTCTCTCAAACAAAAATCATCCTCTCAACAACCGATCATTGAACTGATCTTTTCGATCTCTCCAATCGCCTACCAATTGTATATCTGTCTGTGATTTGTATGTTGTTGACCTCACAATGTTTCTGTAGTCTCTCGGATCCATCAACAAGACTTCTCTTTCTGTCACTCTATCCTTCTCTCTCCTTGATTTTTTCTCTCTCTCTCTCTTGGTTTGAAAAATGTTGCAAATGTCGTTTTTTTTATTGTTTAATTTTTGTTGAATTTATTTCTGTTGTTTTTATCGTTGCTGTTAATTTTTGTAGTAGTTTTTGTTGTAGTTGCAGATTTTTTTTTTTGTAATTTTATTGGTGTTGTTTTTGTTGTCATCGTTGCCGGTTGTTTAGTGTTGAAAACAACAACAATCGCTGTTTGACAAGTTTCTTTTCTTTTTGTTTCAAACATATAATTTTTTTTGTTTTGTTTTTTATTGTTGTTGCACATAAATGCGATCAAATACCGTTTCACAAAAACAACAACAAGAAAAAATCAAAATATCTACAATTTACTACAATATCTATTACAACAACATCCACTGCAACAACATCTATTACAACAATATCTGCAACAATAGCAAAAACAAAAAATACCAAAGTGCAATTTTCACTGTGCGTGCTTTCTTCATCTTCCTCTGGTTGAATGTGAAGATCATGTAGTTGTTGTTGTTATTGTTGAACTTCTTCTTGTTGTAGTTGTTATAGTTGTTTTCATTGTTGTTGTTGTTGTTTCGGCTGCTGCTCTACAGACATTAAATAAAAAACTAAGTTAGAAGAAACCGGACGAACTCGTTTTCAACTGCAGCGGTCGAAGTCTCCTACAACAACAACAATTACTACAACAACAATGTCCAAGACCACAACGATGGTGACTTCGACAAAAAACAACAACAACAAGTCGAACAGCATAATTTCCTCTGGGCCACAAAGAATTGACGACACGATCTCGAACGATGCTTGCTTGAAACGCAGGTCTTTTACTTTATTGTATTGTTGTTGCAGGTTGTTGTTAATGTTGTTGTTGCATATGTTTGTTGTTGCATATGTTGTTGTTGTATATGGTGTTGTTGCCTTTGTAAACTTGAACTTGCTTCACCACCGGCCTCAGATGATGATGGATTGCACTGACGATGATGATGATGATGATTCGTTATCAACGACGTGGACGACGATGAATCGCAGTCGGCGTCGACTTCACTGTCGACGTCATCGTCGCAGCATCAGCGACGTTGGACGATGCTGACGACGCTGGTCAAATGACACACGAGTGGCCAACAACAACAACAACAAAAATAACAACATTAAGTACAACAACAAGCATAACAACAACGAAAGACAAAAGCATCCACAACAACAAAAATTTCACAATCCTCTGCCAATGTCTTTGATGCGTTTTTATCTCTATCGCTCTCCCTCTTTTTCGCTCTCTCTCTCTTTCGTTGCCGTTGTCGCGAAACCAGATCTCGACCTCAGCAATAACAACAACAACAACAGTAAATGCTTGCTGAAAACTAGTTAAAATGATGATAAAGAGAAAAAAAAGAAACCAAATAAAAACAAAACCAACAACGACAACAACAATAAGAAGAAGAAAATAATATGTGACGTTGAATTTTTAATCGAAGCAAAAAGCAAATATTTTTAGGTGAAAGTTGATGGCATTTAAAAAAATTCAGAAAAACTCAATCGGATGAATTCATTAATAAATTTCCGAGTGAACAAACGATGGATTCGTTTTATTGAATTTTATTGAAAATAGAAATGATGTGATTAAAAAATGAAAATAATATATTTATATTTTAATATTATATATTATATTATAGAAAATATATGTATATTTTAACAACTTTTTCATATTCAATATACAATTTGTTTTAAATATTATATTCTCTTTTATTTCAGCTCAATGCGCTGTTAAAAATTTCACAACTATTAAAAGGTGAGTTTAAATGAAATTTATAAAGTAAAAAAAAAAAACAAAATGAAAGCATATTTCACAAAACTAGTTGAAGAATTTTACGACTAAAAGGACATTTTATCAGAAAATTGTGATCAGAAAAATAGAAGAGAAACTAGCGCACCGGGGTCGCTTCGCTCCCCCGGTTTGCCTGGTCCACCCAGGCAAAAACGGTTAACTTCGGCCAGGCCGAAGTTTACATACCCTACACCCTGCTGACATATAACTTTAATTTAAAAAAAAAAAATAAGACTGAATAGAAATTTTGTATTATTTTATGAATTTATCTAATTCTTATAAACAACTAATAATACATTTCGTTATAAATCATAAATGATTTAGTTAATACTTATAACTACGCCATCATGACAACTGTAAACAGTATCATACGTCATTGCAGTAATATCTAACGCCGGTATATTAAAAAAAAAACTGAATATAAATTTTGTGTTGTTTTATTAATTTATCTATATTTATATTCAAAATTCGGTCATGTGATGTCATAGTAATACTACTTGATCGAACAAAAAAAAAATATCATACCGATATATGTTACAGTTAACCCATATTGAACTTTATAGTTATATGGGAGGTGGGCGTGTGCGTTGGGCGATCCATTTTCGGATTATAACCTCGTATCACACACAATAAAAATGCATTTCTATATATACCATAGTTCACCAGATATGCCATATAAACCTTTTACTTTATATGGGAGGTGGGCGTGGCCGATGGGCGGTCTTTTCCATTTTTAGCATGTAAGCTTGTATCGGTGATACATGATCACACACAAAATTTCATCCCGATATATACCATATTTCACCTGATATGCCATATAAACCATTTGCTTTATATGGGAGGTGGGCGTGTCCGATGGGCGGTCTTTTCCATTTTTTGCACGTGAGCTTGTATCGGTGATACATGATCACACATAAAATTTCATCCCGATATATACCACAGTTCACCAGATATGCCATATAAACCTATTGCTTTATATGGGAGGTGGGCGTGTCCGTTGACCGAATACGCCCATTTTTACATACAAGTAGCTTATTAATATAGAAATACTAAATCCAAAATTTCAAATCAGTATCTCTTACCGTTTCTTCACAAAATCTATTTCCACAGACAGACACACAGACACACAGACAGACAGACAGACGGACAGACAGACGGACAGACAGACAGACAGACAGACGGACATAGCTAAATCGATTCAGGAGGTGACGCTGATCAAGAATATATATACTTTTCCATACCTACGACCTCTCCTTTAATGCGTTACAAACGGAAGGACAAAATGAATATACCCTTACCCACAGGGTGTAGGGTATAAAAATTAAAAAAAAAAAAAGTAAAAAAATAACAGAAAAATTCCCTACAAAAGGAAACCTCATGAAACTTTTGCGACGACAACAAAAACAAAATCAAACGAACCACAGGAAAAAAGTAATTACAAAAATGCGCGCACCATCGCTCATGCACTGACCAGAGTTGCCAACTGCAGGAAACAAAATTTTTAGTAAAAAATGTGTTTTGAAGAGACGAAAAGAAATAAACAATAGTGGAAATTGTTGTTGTTTTTGCATAATGCCGTCATGTTTACCAACCGCAGAAGCAGAGGCGGCAATAACAACATAACAACAACACAAACTTTCATTTGTTACAAAAAAAAATTAAGAAGGAAGAAAAAATCATCATCAACTTCGTCGTCAAAAAAAGGACGACATGTAAAACGCATTTGATGCGGGTTTCGCCTCTCGTTCTCCTCTCTCACTTCTCTCCTCCTCTCTCTTCTTCCTTGGACTTCGTGTTCCATTGAAACTTCCGTCCCTTTCTCCATCTAAATCCTGTTCCATTTCCGTTCTTCCTCCTCATTCCAGAGCTGATCTCTCATCTCTCTGCTTCCTTTTGCTTTTCCTCTTCATCCTAGCTCTTCATTCGCTTTCGTCGATTTTCCTCCGTTGCCCTGGCCTCTCTTTCTCCCTCCTACTCTCTCTCTCTCTCTCCCACTGTATGCTCCCATCTCCTTCTTCTAATCCCTTTCGTCGCCCACCTCGTCCAGCATTCAAATTTTGAAAACTTCACGAAGACCGAGAGGAGCCAACAGAGAGATAGAAATAGAGCGAGTGAAAGGAATAGAGAGAATGAGATAAAAAGGGAGGAATGGGGAGTAAAAAATGTGAAAAGTCGGAAAGGAGCGTTTGCCGGAAGTCGCTTTTGTGTCTATTGAAAAGTTCATCCCGTTATCCTTGATATCCTTGTTTATTCAGAGGATTCAGCGTTTGACGGAGACTGCAACAGCGACAACAACAATAACAACAACACTGACAATAACATCAACGACAACAATAACAACAACAACAAAAAACAACCACGACAACAACAATAACAACAAACTACCACGACTTCTGCATCGAAGCTTCCTCTAGTTTCCCAGATTAACTTTTCGTCCTTTTCGTCCTTCCTGGACCCAGTTGAAGTCAGGTACAGAAAAAGTTGTTCCCATAGGAAGCAACATCATAAATTAAAATTAAAACGAGAATAAAATCGGAAAGAACAACAAGTACAGAGATGAAGAGAGAGAGATAGTGAGAGAGAATAGAATGAAGAGGGATAGAAGTTGAGTTCAAAGATTTTTTGGAAAATGATTTTTAAACTTATTTCAAAAGATTATTGAATTTATGAAAATATGAAGAAAATATTATTTAATTTCAAATAATTAAAAATAAAATAATAAAATGAAGAAACATATTAGTTTGGAAATATTGAGAAGATTTTATACAAGAGTGCTATCCGTAAATTCTTTCGAAAGCTCTGGATTATGAAAATGAAAAAAAATCAAAAAGTTCTTCACAATTTGTCTGTATTATTCAAATCAAACCTATGAATTCGTTCAGAAACAGGAAAAAATTCTGAAATTAATTTCCCAGATAAATATTTGCTTTGAAGGAAGTTTATTAGCTGAATTTTCAACTCATAAATCCCATAAGACAATAGTACATATTTCATAAATAAGAATTTCTACCGAGAACTTTTTCAATCTTACCACTATCTCTGTTTCACTCTATCTCTTTCCTTTCTCAGCTTCTTGCTCGTGTTTTCCTCAGGTCGCAGGCAATTAAAAGGCCATCGGCACAAGGACGATATCCAAGGATATCCATGTCGAATAGTTTTGAGAAACGACATGAACAAAAACAATTATTAGAATAACAAAAACAATAATAACAATAATTTCAACAACAACAACTACTTCAACTAAACCGAATTCAACTTGTCTCATAACTCATAAACAATTAGAGAAAAACCCAAAAGGATCCGCAAAATATTCATTTCACCTTCTTCCCAAACAGCTTTGGGGGAAATTTATTGCCCCGGTGAGTTCCAGAGAAAGAGCAAGAAATACTGAGAGAAAGAGAAGGCTAATAGTTGTGTTTGACGACCGCCCATTGGGCTGGAGAGGAAGGGGGCGTGGTTCAAGTTGATTACTTGAGGAAACTATTATTGAGCGAGTTGTTGAATGTTTTTAATATTGCGTTGAATGAGCAAAGTTTTCATTTCTCCATTTTGTCTGTTCGTCTATTTATATGTCTGTCTTCCTTTCTGTATAGTTGGCCGTCCTTTTGTCTACTTGTTTGTGTTTGTTTAAGCAGCTTGAATGTCCTTAGAAGAGGTTATAAATATACCGTTATTGAGCCATTTATTTGCTCGTCCAGGCAAAGTTTTCAACCGAAAACTAACCGTAATCGAGATTTTCCACCGGAGAACTTTCGGTTGCGAAGCAGAGAGTTAGAGAGAGACAGACAATTAATTTCGATGCTGGAAAAAAAGTCTCTTGTGAACAAATATTTATTTTGAGTTCTTTTTGACGAATTTTGTGGAAATATATTCAAGATATTTATTTGAAATAAATTTACTACATAAAAATAATTTTTTTACATTTTAAATATACATTTTTCTAATCATTTAAACTAATTTGCCATAATTGGTTTAATTAATGATAAATGATTTAAAATATATTCCAGGAACTCATTAAAATTTTGTATCAATGAAAACAAAAGAATTAATTTCAATTCTTCTGCGAAGACACTCCCTCCTGCCCTTTTAAATGAAAATTATTTTCACTCCCTCCTTCCGTTATATCACAAGCACTGATTGACCTCTCTTTCACACCCGCCCCCTCCCCAACCAGAGGGCGTGACATCTGCCAACTTGACAGCGGCTGTCATCATAAAGTAACACAGAAACTTTTTTCTGTCCAGGAATTTTTATTTTATTTTCCTTACAGATTTTTTATATTTTATTCTTTTCTAATTTTTTTCTTCTTTTTTCTAACATTTGTTATTTTTTTACTTTAATTTTTGTATATTTTTGTTCCTAATTTTTATTCTATTTTTTGTTGTTCATTTTTATTTTCAAATGTGTCCAAAACACTTCCTTCAAGCTGAGTTTGAAATGATGATGAGGAAGGGAATTTTATTATTTTTCATTTCTCACCAAGGTTCTTTTCGCTTTCTGACTTGTCATGGCTGTCATGTCGTTCTCGTAGAGAACGAGATGGGGCAATGGGGACAACGAGATGAAGGACAAGAAGTCTTCGTCCTCGTCTTTGTTTTTTCGTCTTCCTTTTGGTCTTTATTCCCTTCTGCTTCTCGTTTTCAATCGTGCCTCTGTTTCAATTTCTATCTTCCATTTGATTTCTATTTTGAGATCTTTGTCGTTAGTGCGTGGCGACAGTTGTTCGCCGCATTCTATCGCTCTCTCTCTCTCTCCTTTGTCCCTTTCGTTTTTTCCCTGTCTTTTTATTCCCCCTCTCTCACACTTCACTATCAACAACTTTGTTTGCTTCTGCGTTTTACAAACTCTGCGTGAAAATAATTATTTAAGCTTCGAATGCAATTTATCGTTCTTTGGTTTCTACCCTCTCCGTCTCTCTGTCCCTTTCACTCTCTCTCTCACACACTCTCTATCATTTTCCCTCTCTCCTACTCGCAGTATCTTCTTCGCCTTCTCTCAAGTGGAGTTCGCTAAGGATTCTTAGAGTTTTAGAGATGATGAAAATCATCGTCTTCAACATCCACTTCTGCTTCGTCATCATTATCGTTCTGGTGCACGATATTCTCAAAATCTTCTCCTGGGTTTCACTCTTCACAATAGAGAGATAGAGAGTGAAGAGAGCCACTCTCTATCTCTCTATTTCTCTCTCACTCAGTCTTTCGTTTCAATTGTCTGCATCTCTTGGGTTTCTGTCTGTCTGGAAGTCTTTGAAAATATCTTTCGGCAAATATTTCCACTATCGACCATGTGTTTTTATATCTCAAGCTCCCTTTATTTATCTCTATCACTCTCTCTTCCTCCCATCTCTCTCTCACTCTCTCTCCATCACTCTATATCTTAGCAGTTTCGGATGGTTTGTTTACTTTTCAGCGCATTCTTTCGCTTCAATTCTACTTACCATCCATCTCTTTTTCGCCTACCTTCTTTGTGTTTCCGCTTACCATTGGTCCTTCTCATTCTCGCCTCTTGCCTCTCTGTCTCTCTCTCTTCTATCCCTATATTTCCTTCTCCATTGCTCCCTCGTTCTTGTGCTTCGCAGTCTTCTGATCCATTCTTAATCTCGTCCACAACCTTCGTTTTATTTCCTTGCTCTTGGTTTTCATCTCGTTCGCCATTAATCTCTCTGTCACTCACTCTTCATCTTCTCTCTCTCTTCCTCTCTCACTACCTCTCTCTCTTCCTCTCTCTCTACTTCTCTATCTCTCTTACTTTTCTCATTTCCTTTGTGCATTTTTATTTTAGTTTGTAGTTGTAGTTGCAGGTTTTTATTGTTGTTGCTTTTAAATACTTGACTTTTTATTGTTCGCGTTTTAATTTTAGTTGTTGCTGTTGTTCTTGTTCTTTTTATTGTTGTTGCTTTTTATTCTTGTTCTCGTCGTTATCGTTGTTGTTGTAGTTGTTATCCCTAATGCGATATCATCTCAAAGACGCCTCGAGCCTTCATTTAAAATAAAACGATTACAATTCTGTCTCCCCCTCGATCTACTTCTTGCCCTCTCAACTCATTTCGATCTCATTTTCTTCTTAAATTTTTTTGTTTCTTTCCTTCCTTCTTTAGTTTCCTAATTTTTATTTCCATTTAACTTTATTTTTTTTTTTCTTTTGCCTTTTAATTATAATATTCTTTAACTTTTTGTTTCACCGTTTAATTTACATTTGCTTTTATTTTCATGTTTCATTTTCTTTTTTCCATTTTGTGTCTTATTTTGTTCATCTCTGTTCTTGTCGTTCTTTTATTTTTGTAATTATTCTTCATTTATCTTGGATTTTATATTGCATTCTTCTCGGCCCTTCTTCTCCTAACCTTAGCAGCTAGTTTCATAACCTAACTATTTTTCTAGTCCTTGGCTTAATTTTATGAAATGATTATTATTTTGGATTTTTTGGTACTGACTTAGCAATCATTTTAAATTTGGCTAGTTTTGCCACACGAGTTCCTCATGCTCAGTTTTTTGGCATTAACTTTAACTTTCATCCTCAATTTCATCCTTAATGTCATATTATATACCACCATAAAGACCATCCTCAAAACACCTCAAAAACATTCTGAAGGACATTCAGTTTTCTTCTAGCAAAAGTTCCTCAAAGTCCTGAGGTCAATCTTCAACAGTCTCGTCATCTTTAACATTCTCCATCACTCTCTCTTCCTTGCTCTGATTCATCATCGTTGAACTTGAGGACTTTCCTTCATCATAATTTAAAGTTTGACTAAAAATCTTCTCTACAACGGCTTTCATACAATATATTTTTTGTTGTGGGATCTTCAGGAAGACGAGCATCATTCGAAGTCCATTCGGTTGTTATATATATATATATTATATATATCAATATATTTTTTGTTGTGGGATCTTCAGGAAGACGAGCATCATTCGAAGTCCATTCGGTTGTTGCTTCAACTTTTCTTCCTTCAACATTTTTTTCCTTCAATATTGTTTCCTTCAAGGTTTCATCCTTCTACTTTTCTTCCTTCAATTTTACATCCTTCAACGTTTCTTTATTCAACCTTCCTTCCTCCAACCTTCCTCCTTTCAACTTATCTTCCTTTCTAGAACCTCCTTTCCATTAACCCACGTTTCTTCTCCTCACCTGATTCTTCAGTTCACTTCTTACTCGGCTCCTTTTCATCAAGCTGGACCTTTTCAACATTTTGCTCATTTTCTTCCTTTTGGTCCTTTTGTTCATTCTGTTCCTTTTCAACATTCAGCTCCTTTTCTACCTTTTTTCGGAGTCTTTCCTCCATTCTATTTCTTCATTCAATCCCTCAACTTCTCAACTTCGGATCGCGTCATCCGCGTTTCAGCATTCAAATTTTGAAAACTTCACGAAGACCGAGAGGAGCCAACAGAGAGATAGAAATAGAGCGAGTGAAAGGAATAGAGAGAATGAGATAAAAAGGGAGGAATGGGGAGTAAAAAATGTGAAAAGTCGGAAAGGAGCGTTTGCCGGAAGTCGCTTTTGTGTCTATTGAAAAGTTCATCCCGTTATCCTTGATATCCTTGTTTATTCAGAGGATTCAGCGTTTGACGGAGACTGCAACAGCGACAACAACAATAACAACAACACTGACAATAACATCAACGACAACAATAACAACAACAACAAAAAACAACCACGACAACAACAATAACAACAAACTACCACGACTTCTGCATCGAAGCTTCCTCTAGTTTCCCAGATTAACTTTTCGTCCTTTTCGTCCTTCCTGGACCCAGTTGAAGTCAGGTACAGAAAAAGTTGTTCCCATAGGAAGCAACATCATAAATTAAAATTAAAACGAGAATAAAATCGGAAAGAACAACAAGTACAGAGATGAAGAGAGAGAGATAGTGAGAGAGAATAGAATGAAGAGGGATAGAAGTTGAGTTCAAAGATTTTTTGGAAAATGATTTTTAAACTTATTTCAAAAGATTATTGAATTTATGAAAATATGAAGAAAATATTATTTAATTTCAAATAATTAAAAATAAAATAATAAAATGAAGAAACATATTAGTTTGGAAATATTGAGAAGATTTTATACAAGAGTGCTATCCGTAAATTCTTTCGAAAGCTCTGGATTATGAAAATGAAAAAAAATCAAAAAGTTCTTCACAATTTGTCTGTATTATTCAAATCAAACCTATGAATTCGTTCAGAAACAGGAAAAAATTCTGAAATTAATTTCCCAGATAAATATTTGCTTTGAAGGAAGTTTATTAGCTGAATTTTCAACTCATAAATCCCATAAGACAATAGTACATATTTCATAAATAAGAATTTCTACCGAGAACTTTTTCAATCTTACCACTATCTCTGTTTCACTCTATCTCTTTCCTTTCTCAGCTTCTTGCTCGTGTTTTCCTCAGGTCGCAGGCAATTAAAAGGCCATCGGCACAAGGACGATATCCAAGGATATCCATGTCGAATAGTTTTGAGAAACGACATGAACAAAAACAATTATTAGAATAACAAAAACAATAATAACAATAATTTCAACAACAACAACTACTTCAACTAAACCGAATTCAACTTGTCTCATAACTCATAAACAATTAGAGAAAAACCCAAAAGGATCCGCAAAATATTCATTTCACCTTCTTCCCAAACAGCTTTGGGGGAAATTTATTGCCCCGGTGAGTTCCAGAGAAAGAGCAAGAAATACTGAGAGAAAGAGAAGGCTAATAGTTGTGTTTGACGACCGCCCATTGGGCTGGAGAGGAAGGGGGCGTGGTTCAAGTTGATTACTTGAGGAAACTATTATTGAGCGAGTTGTTGAATGTTTTTAATATTGCGTTGAATGAGCAAAGTTTTCATTTCTCCATTTTGTCTGTTCGTCTATTTATATGTCTGTCTTCCTTTCTGTATAGTTGGCCGTCCTTTTGTCTACTTGTTTGTGTTTGTTTAAGCAGCTTGAATGTCCTTAGAAGAGGTTATAAATATACCGTTATTGAGCCATTTATTTGCTCGTCCAGGCAAAGTTTTCAACCGAAAACTAACCGTAATCGAGATTTTCCACCGGAGAACTTTCGGTTGCGAAGCAGAGAGTTAGAGAGAGACAGACAATTAATTTCGATGCTGGAAAAAAAGTCTCTTGTGAACAAATATTTATTTTGAGTTCTTTTTGACGAATTTTGTGGAAATATATTCAAGATATTTATTTGAAATAAATTTACTACATAAAAATAATTTTTTTACATTTTAAATATACATTTTTCTAATCATTTAAACTAATTTGCCATAATTGGTTTAATTAATGATAAATGATTTAAAATATATTCCAGGAACTCATTAAAATTTTGTATCAATGAAAACAAAAGAATTAATTTCAATTCTTCTGCGAAGACACTCCCTCCTGCCCTTTTAAATGAAAATTATTTTCACTCCCTCCTTCCGTTATATCACAAGCACTGATTGACCTCTCTTTCACACCCGCCCCCTCCCCAACCAGAGGGCGTGACATCTGCCAACTTGACAGCGGCTGTCATCATAAAGTAACACAGAAACTTTTTTCTGTCCAGGAATTTTTATTTTATTTTCCTTACAGATTTTTTATATTTTATTCTTTTCTAATTTTTTTCTTCTTTTTTCTAACATTTGTTATTTTTTTACTTTAATTTTTTGTATATTTTTGTTCCTAATTTTTATTCTATTTTTTGTTGTTCATTTTTATTTTCAAATGTGTCCAAAACACTTCCTTCAAGCTGAGTTTGAAATGATGATGAGGAAGGGAATTTTATTATTTTTCATTTCTCACCAAGGTTCTTTTCGCTTTCTGACTTGTCATGGCTGTCATGTCGTTCTCGTAGAGAACGAGATGGGGCAATGGGGACAACGAGATGAAGGACAAGAAGTCTTCGTCCTCGTCTTTGTTTTTTCGTCTTCCTTTTGGTCTTTATTCCCTTCTGCTTCTCGTTTTCAATCGTGCCTCTGTTTCAATTTCTATCTTCCATTTGATTTCTATTTTGAGATCTTTGTCGTTAGTGCGTGGCGACAGTTGTTCGCCGCATTCTATCGCTCTCTCTCTCTCTCCTTTGTCCCTTTCGTTTTTTCCCTGTCTTTTTATTCCCCCTCTCTCACACTTCACTATCAACAACTTTGTTTGCTTCTGCGTTTTACAAACTCTGCGTGAAAATAATTATTTAAGCTTCGAATGCAATTTATCGTTCTTTGGTTTCTACCCTCTCCGTCTCTCTGTCCCTTTCACTCTCTCTCTCACACACTCTCTATCATTTTCCCTCTCTCCTACTCGCAGTATCTTCTTCGCCTTCTCTCAAGTGGAGTTCGCTAAGGATTCTTAGAGTTTTAGAGATGATGAAAATCATCGTCTTCAACATCCACTTCTGCTTCGTCATCATTATCGTTCTGGTGCACGATATTCTCAAAATCTTCTCCTGGGTTTCACTCTTCACAATAGAGAGATAGAGAGTGAAGAGAGCCACTCTCTATCTCTCTATTTCTCTCTCACTCAGTCTTTCGTTTCAATTGTCTGCATCTCTTGGGTTTCTGTCTGTCTGGAAGTCTTTGAAAATATCTTTCGGCAAATATTTCCACTATCGACCATGTGTTTTTATATCTCAAGCTCCCTTTATTTATCTCTATCACTCTCTCTTCCTCCCATCTCTCTCTCACTCTCTCTCCATCACTCTATATCTTAGCAGTTTCGGATGGTTTGTTTACTTTTCAGCGCATTCTTTCGCTTCAATTCTACTTACCATCCATCTCTTTTTCGCCTACCTTCTTTGTGTTTCCGCTTACCATTGGTCCTTCTCATTCTCGCCTCTTGCCTCTCTGTCTCTCTCTCTTCTATCCCTATATTTCCTTCTCCATTGCTCCCTCGTTCTTGTGCTTCGCAGTCTTCTGATCCATTCTTAATCTCGTCCACAACCTTCGTTTTATTTCCTTGCTCTTGGTTTTCATCTCGTTCGCCATTAATCTCTCTGTCACTCACTCTTCATCTTCTCTCTCTCTTCCTCTCTCACTACCTCTCTCTCTTCCTCTCTCTCTACTTCTCTATCTCTCTTACTTTTCTCATTTCCTTTGTGCATTTTTATTTTAGTTTGTAGTTGTAGTTGCAGGTTTTTATTGTTGTTGCTTTTAAATACTTGACTTTTTATTGTTCGCGTTTTAATTTTAGTTGTTGCTGTTGTTCTTGTTCTTTTTATTGTTGTTGCTTTTTATTCTTGTTCTCGTCGTTATCGTTGTTGTTGTAGTTGTTATCCCTAATGCGATATCATCTCAAAGACGCCTCGAGCCTTCATTTAAAATAAAACGATTACAATTCTGTCTCCCCCTCGATCTACTTCTTGCCCTCTCAACTCATTTCGATCTCATTTTCTTCTTAAATTTTTTTGTTTCTTTCCTTCCTTCTTTAGTTTCCTAATTTTTATTTCCATTTAACTTTATTTTTTTTTTCTTTTGCCTTTTAATTATAATATTCTTTAACTTTTTGTTTCACCGTTTAATTTACATTTGCTTTTATTTTCATGTTTCATTTTCTTTTTTCCATTTTGTGTCTTATTTTGTTCATCTCTGTTCTTGTCGTTCTTTTATTTTTGTAATTATTCTTCATTTATCTTGGATTTTATATTGCATTCTTCTCGGCCCTTCTTCTCCTAACCTTAGCAGCTAGTTTCATAACCTAACTATTTTTCTAGTCCTTGGCTTAATTTTATGAAATGATTATTATTTTGGATTTTTTGGTACTGACTTAGCAATCATTTTAAATTTGGCTAGTTTTGCCACACGAGTTCCTCATGCTCAGTTTTTTGGCATTAACTTTAACTTTCATCCTCAATTTCATCCTTAATGTCATATTATATACCACCATAAAGACCATCCTCAAAACACCTCAAAAACATTCTGAAGGACATTCAGTTTTCTTCTAGCAAAAGTTCCTCAAAGTCCTGAGGTCAATCTTCAACAGTCTCGTCATCTTTAACATTCTCCATCACTCTCTCTTCCTTGCTCTGATTCATCATCGTTGAACTTGAGGACTTTCCTTCATCATAATTTAAAGTTTGACTAAAAATCTTCTCTACAACGGCTTTCATACAATATATTTTTTGTTGTGGGATCTTCAGGAAGACGAGCATCATTCGAAGTCCATTCGGTTGTTATATATATATATATTATATATATCAATATATTTTTTGTTGTGGGATCTTCAGGAAGACGAGCATCATTCGAAGTCCATTCGGTTGTTGCTTCAACTTTTCTTCCTTCAACATTTTTTTCCTTCAATATTGTTTCCTTCAAGGTTTCATCCTTCTACTTTTCTTCCTTCAATTTTACATCCTTCAACGTTTCTTTATTCAACCTTCCTTCCTCCAACCTTCCTCCTTTCAACTTATCTTCCTTTCTAGAACCTCCTTTCCATTAACCCACGTTTCTTCTCCTCACCTGATTCTTCAGTTCACTTCTTACTCGGCTCCTTTTCATCAAGCTGGACCTTTTCAACATTTTGCTCATTTTCTTCCTTTTGGTCCTTTTGTTCATTCTGTTCCTTTTCAACATTCAGCTCCTTTTCTACCTTTTTTCGGAGTCTTTCCTCCATTCTATTTCTTCATTCAATCCCTCAACTTCTCAACTTCGGATCGCGTCATCCGCGTCTTCAACTTTAAAGCTTTTCATGCTTGTTGTTTCATGACACTTGTTGTTGTTTGGATATTGTTGTCTCAATGTTGTTGTTTCAATTGTTATTTGTTGCTCCTCTATCTACCTCTCTCTCTCACACTCCTCCTCTCTTTCTCCCTCTCTGACACAACATTTTCGTGGTTTTTGTTTCATTTCTCTTCATCGACCCGATCATCGTTGTTCTTGGACGCCAAGCGTTGAATTGAAATTCTTGGAATGATTCAATTGTTGTTATTGTTGTTTTATTGTGGTGTTTGTTGCTATTGTAGATGGTGGTTTTTGTTGTTGTAGATGGTGGTTGTTGTTGTCTCCACTTCCCATGATAGTTTGTTGTTGTTTGTTTGTTTGTTGCTTTCTGCTGCTGCTGTCAGAACTCTGATGTCTAGAATGGAGATTAAGACACGCTCTCAGCCATGATTAATGACTTATTTTTAAAATAATTCCTCCTCATCCTCACCCACATCCTCTTTGGTTTGGCCATGGCTTGGTTTCGCTTTTCCAAATCGTGTCGGCGGTTCTTCTCTTTCTCCCTGTCTCTTTTTCTCTCTCTATCTCTTTTTATCTCTCTATCTCCCTCTTCTTCTCCGCTCTTTAATCACCATCAACTGTGTCCTTCGTCTCCTCATGCATGGAACGAATTGTGGCTCGCCTCCGATTGTGGGTGCCTTTTTCACTTTATCTGTCTCTTTACCCTCTATCTTTTCCACTCACAATATCACTCTCCCATTCTTCTCACTCCATATACCTCTCCCTTTCTCCCTCTCTATTCCTTTGGAATCGCCAGACTTTTGAATAAAGGGTTTTTAATTAGAATGAGTTTCGGTTTTCGTTCTGTGGGAAATTTAATGGATCGATGAAATGGCATGAAATCCTATGGATAATACAATATTTTCTCCATCATTTTGTTGAAGTTGTTGTTATTTTTAATTCTCTTAATCATTCAATGGAGTGAAGGATTTTCCAAATTTTCTCTCCAAATTCCTCTCGTTTCTATTCCCTAAAATGATTTGTATTTTTCAGTTATTCTTCTGCATTTCATTTGACTTGGCTCTTTAACTTTTCTCCTTCAACTATACCAAATTTTTCACTATTTCTAGTACATATTTTCTACATATTTCTATTTTTTCTCTCTTTCTACATCTACCTGAGAGAGCCTTTACTATTATTTTCTCAATTTTTTTTCGCTCTATCTTTCTATTTTTTTTTCTATTCTACTCTCCATTCTTACATATTTTCCCTGCATTTTTTTGCAAATTTGTTCCTGGCATTTCCCATGGGTTTCTTCTCAAATTTTTTAACCTCCATCACTTGCTCGCTCTGTCTCTATTTCGGTCTCTATCTCTTCAATACTACCTCTATCTCTCTTTCTCTCTCTTTCGCACTCCCTTTCTCACTCCCTCCCTCTCACTCTTCTACTCCATCCATCTCTCCCTCACTCTCTGACCATCGATCTGGCCTCGTTTAGTTGTCTTTTTTTTTCGATGCCCGCGAAAACTTTACGGTATCGAACAGTCGACTTTTACGCGCGTCAAGTTGTCAGCACTTTGTCAGCTTTAACTGAGCGCCGCCATCTTTTGTTGCTACAGCCGTCGTAGCGATGTTGGCAACGCTTAAATTCAACCGAAAAAACGTGGAAAAAGTGGGAGTGAGAAAAGGAAGAAGAGGAAAGAGAAAAGAAGGAGGTATGAGGAAAGAGAGAGAGAGAGATGAAGAAAGAGAGAGGAAGAGTGGAAAAAATTCAAGGAAGGAAACGTGACGGAAACGAAGGAAACTCCAGTTGATATGCCGAACGAAACGAAACCAAGTAGTGTGGCAACGCTGTTCGGTTTCGTTTTCGCAAAAGTGAAATAAAATCAAAAAAAAAATTCCCGACGCTTGGCCGGAGGTGGAGTGAAGTGACCAAATGTAGTGGAGATATTTTAAATACAACAACAATAATGGGTACTATTTCAATACAACAACAACAAGAACTCTTTGTATACTACTACAACAATTATCTGCAATACCCAGTGACCCAGTGACTTTTGGTCCAGGGGACTCGTTTATTATAACACAACAAAAACAATGAAAAAAAAACCGCAACAAGGAAAAACAACTACAAAAATAATAACAACAACACTAGATGGATATGACAAACAATTATATTATCATATTTGTTGTTGTGTTCGTTGATGGTTTCTTCTTTGTTTTGGTTTTTGTTGATGGTTTTGTTTTCGTTATTGCTTTTGTTGTTTTTTTAATTGTCTCTTTTATTTCTGTATTTTTTTTTTTTTTTTATTGCTTTTATTTTATTGTTGTATTTGTTTTAATATTGCATTTTCTTCAATGCTTTTGTTGTTATTCCTGAGTCTACTATTTAATTCATTTGACTCGAACAAAAGTCCGCACTTGGTCCGAGGCAAACGTTGGCCCACCCATTGACTCCCACCTAACGCCCCCTGGGGAGCTTTTGTCCATTCCATTCCTGGGTTTCGCAAGGGTTCAGGTCAGGCCTAGAGGAGGAGCTTTCAATCCGTTTTTATCCTCTGACCCTATTCGACTTATCCTTTCCTGATCTTTTTCTCTTTCTCTCGGCGTCATTTTTACTTTTGTTTTATGTGATTCATATTGTTATTGTTGTTGTTTTATGTGATGCATATTGTTGTTGTATTTAGTGTTCTTGCCGGTGTAGATATCAAATCCCCAAAGTATTTTCCCTTTCTCTTTAGCATAGACATTGTGGAATACAATAAATAAATAAATAATTTTTGAATCAAATGTTAAGAACAAAAAAAATCAAAGAGAAATCTTAATTGTGTCTGAATTTATTTTTCATGCTTTAATAATTTTTTTTAAATATATATATTTTTAATATTTTTCTTAAAAATTTAAATTTTTTAAAAATTTAAAAATTAAACAATAAATATAAAAATTTTACAAAAAATAAAAATTTTTCAAAATTATAAAATTTTACGAAAATGGATCAAAATTTTAAAATTTTACGAAAAAAGTGGATTTCTAAAATTTTTTTTTATTTTTTTTTATAATTTTTTTTTACCATAAAACACGAATTATTTAATTTCTTTCTCATCAATTTGAATTCCAAGTTTTTGCTCATTTGATGTTTCTCAGTTTTTCTTTCCCAAATGTATTTTTAACAATTTTTGTCCCTAATGGAATTGAATTGATTTCTCGTCTTTTATTTTTGATGAATCGATGACCCGGTTTCTTTAACACTTCAACGACTGAAGGTCAATCGGTCACCTTGTTGGCCATGCGAAACCCTCATTAAACTGAGCTCAATATTATTGTTGGTTTTGTTGTTGCTGTGGTAAATGGCGTTGCCAATCATTGGGCGAAAGAAAGGGAGAAAAAAACATCATGATGAAAGAGGGGAAAAAATTGGAAATGTTTAAAATTCACTTTCGCTGAACATTTCCGCTGCAATTGTTTGTGGAGTGATTAATGTTGTTGCTATTGCTGTTATTATTTTTTTTCCCTTGATGGTCGATTGTTGTTGTTATTATTATTGTTTTTGTTGTTGTTGTTGCATGCACCACAATTAGGTGGCATGCAACGAATTTCCATTTCTTAGCCATGAAAACCCCAGAAAATCGAGACCACCAGACCGAGTGAGAGCCGGAAAGGAATGAGTGAGAGAAGAAGAATGAGTGTGTGAGGGGCAGGGAGAAGCGGAATGAGATGGAGATAGAGAAATGAAACGAGAATCGGAAGCCGCCCATTGCTTGGTTTCCTTTCCGCATTCCCTTGAACCTTCTTCATCCGAAGTCTTCTTTCGCATTTCGATCATTTTAATTCATTCTTCCCTTTGCCACTGCTCTGGTGGCATGCAAATTACGAAATATTGCTCGGCGCGTGTTTCTAATGCTTGTTTCCCCGTCTTTCTCTCTTTCTCTCGTCTCCCTTGTCTTCCTTTCCTTCAGCCTTTCCTCTCTTTCCCTCAGTCTGTCTCATTCTCTCTCTCTATCACGAGATTTCCATGTCGTGTTTCTTCTTGGTTTTGCATGGTTTTCACCAACAACAAATGAGAAATTCAAAATAATACAACAATAACAACCACGACAACACAATAAACATCAGCTGTAATACACAACAACGATTGCAATAAGAAAGAACAACAATAACAAAATCAACAAAAACAAAATCAACTACAACAAATGCAAAATCATAATTCAATCCAATGCATCGAACCGAACTGAAACACCCACCACTAACAACAACAACAAAAACCATATCTGTGGCATGTTGCAACTCATTTCAATTATTATTGTTGTTGTTGTTGTTGTTGTTGTTGCTATTCTTGTTATTATTATGACTGCTGTCGGCGGTTGGCTGGAAATGAAATAAGAGAAAGGAATCAAATTTAGGAGAAAAAATGTATATGAAAAAATATTTTCAACTATGTGTGTGACTGTGTATTTCAAATGGTAAGCATATTATGACAATAACAACAACAACAACGAGAGAAATCTACAACAACAAAAGGAAAAAACAACAGCTAAAAAGAAAACGCAACAAAAAGTAAAACATCAACAAAAATAAAAAAAAACTACAGAAATCTCTAGCATCAAAAAGAAAAACAACAAAATCACAAATAACAAGAACAATAAGAATAAGAATTCCAACAACAACAACAACAACACCCCCATCATCTGGAGCAGTTTTTCACGTGTCGCGTTGCCAACGCATAGAAACAGCAACGGTTAAATTACAATTTAAGCTGCTGTCGCCAACACGCGCCAACCAACAACAACAATAACAACAATTTCTAGTATCATGCTGCGCTTTGTCGGCAAAGTCATCGTCATCGCCGTTGTTGTCGTCGTTATTGTTGTTATTTTTGTTGTTGTTTTTAGCTCTCTGCACTTTCGATTTCCTGAAGACCTTGAGAGCAAATGGTGATTGTACCGCTCGTTGGCAACGCGGGTGGAAAATCTGCAAGTTTTCTGCCGCCTGCGTAGATTGGTTTTATTGTTGTTGCAGTAGTTATTGTTTTTATTATAGTTATTGTTGTTGTTATAGTTCTTATTGTTGCTGTAGTTATTTCTGTTCTTGTCATTGTTGACATCGTTTGAGCAATCGTTATGGAATGTGCAGCATAGGCGAATAGGCAAAGGTGAACCGAGTTATCGACAGCGGTGGAAATAGAGGAAATAGTGAAGAGAAGAAGTGGGAGTGAAAGGAGGGGAAATAAACGACTTTGCTGTGGGTGAAATTTGCAAAACTATACGGAAGCAATGGAGTCGTCATCAATACGAACCGCTTTATCGACTGAATATTTGATATTTTAACTTGTTTGCTCTCTATTTGTTCATTTCTTTATTCTCTTGTTGAGTATTTTTAGTATTTTAGTATTAAAATTGTTGCTGAGGTTATAAAATACAATATATGTAAACTATTTTTATCGCTTTTAAATTTTCCGACATACTATGTTGGAAAATCTATTTATCGACACAATAATGTATCATCGAAGATTTCAAGCTTTATTCCACTGTATAGATGTGATTTTAGAAACCATCGTCTTTCTTCAAATGAAATATTTTTCTTCCAATATATCGAACCTTTTTACTATCATCTCACATGAAACCCCCTTATCGACCTCACAATCATCAAATTCATCCACGCCAATAAAAACCATGACTTTAATTTAGAACCAAATTGATTTCCAACAATAGTAAAAAAATTGCACAAAAAAAGTACATCTAGAAAGAAATTAAACGAAGCCAAAAACTACGAGAAAAAAACAATTCTCAACTTCATCAAGTTGAAGTTTTTTCCTCCGGAAAATATGCTCGGCACGCCTCATCGACTGCATGTGTGCGGAATAAATTTTTTGTAAAACCCCGAACCCTGATCAAACGATGGAGCCGCTCAAATCCTTCTTCATCTTGAAATTTCAGTCAATCCTTTATTTTGCTCCCTTCACAATTTCCTCTCCTTCCTCTTCTCTCCTCCCTTTCATCACCTTCGCTTTCTTTCTCTTCCCTTCTCTCTTACTCTATGTTGCTGTGAATTATACTCCGGGTTCAAGAATTAAAAACTTGGCCTTTTCATCGTCGCTCGAGGCTTCCTTTCTCTTCCCAGTTCGCCAGTTTAAGCAAATTATTAGATTTGCTTCTCCCTTTCCCTCTCTCTGTTTTTCTCTCCCTCTCTTTCTGTCTCTACTTTTCGCTTCCTTCCTCTCTTTACAATCGCTTCCCTCCCCTTCCTCTCTTCACTCAATCCGCATTTGCATCATCGGCATCGACTGCAATCAACCTCCGATGAAGACATTCGAATGCGAACGACTCGACTGACTGTTGGAAAAGGGGCGTGGTTGTGGAAGGGGCGAGGGCCCGACTTTATGTTGCTCGTCACGTATGTGTTAACGACATAAGGAAGAAGAAGAGGAAGAGGAAGAAGTAGAGGAACGACAACGACGACGACGATGAGGATGTTTGAGAATGAGGACGAGAAGTAGCTCGAGGGAAGGAAGAGGCGAAGGAAGAAGACGAAACGAGACGAGATGAGGCGTTGTCGATTGGAAAGATGTCGATGGATGCTGACGAAGGAACAACGAGAGGGAGGAGATCGGAGAATAAAGGAGGATGGAGAGGAGATTGAAAGGAGGATGATGAAGGGGAGATCGAAAGGAGAATGATGAAGAGAGAATCGAAAGGAGAAGGAGAATGGTGATGGGGGGATCGAAAGGAGAAGGAGGATGAAGAGAGGACGACGACTTGGACAAAAATCTCGATTGACTTTGATTGCAATGCATGGAGCGTCGAGGGAAATGGCTGAGAAAATGAATGGAAAATTCAATTTTTGGCATCGAGTCGGTTTCTTTCTCTTTTGCACACACTCCCCATCTCTTTCTTACTGACTCCCTTTTTCACTGACTCCCTTTTCATAGACTCCCTTTCTCAATGACTCCCTTTCTCACTCTGTTTGGCTTTCTCACTCTCTTTCTCTCTGAGTCTGACGCTCGTTGCATTTCAAACTGAGGAAATATTTACATTTAAGTTGATATAGTGGTGCGTGGTCGTGATGGAGAGATAGAAAGAAAGAGAAGGAAGATACTGGTGAATGACTGCATTATCGACAACCGATTTATAGACCTCCCATCACAGGCGACGAAGGCGTTTGAGAACGATTCTCACTAAAGCTGCCAATCTCGTTCGATCCGATTGTTTGCCAACCTCCTTCGGCCAATGTCTCTTTGTCTGTGTGTGTGTGGGTAACAGAGTGCGAACTGTTTTAACGACATCGTTAGGCAAACATGATCATGATCATAAGCTTGTTATTAATGACTCACGTGACGTCGGTTGGAGGCCGAATGAATTTCCGATGAATTCATTTTCAGGCGACTAAAAATTGTGCCAATAAATTGTTTTTGAGTGGAATTTAAAATGCGAGAGATATTTTTTAATCTACGAAAGAGTTTCCAAATATATTTTTAAATCCACAAAATTGTTTCAAACCTTTTTTTTTTTGTTCTCTGGGCTTCAATTCGATGATGATTTCAATTTTATGATGACTGTAATTCAAATCTCACTAAAATTCAAATCTCACCAAAATTCGAAGCTGACAAAAATTCGAGGCTGACTCAAATTCGCTGCAGAATCTCGTAAAGTGCGATGATTTCGCTCTGAATCGTAAAATGATTTGCGGATTTTCGTGCTGCCGTTTGAAATTTGAGAGCATAATAAATATGTGATTTTTATGCGAGTTCCCAGCGGTTGTTTTTCGAAATTCCAGCTCGTCATGCTGGCAATTGCTCGGTGTGGTCTGGTCGTGTCCATATTAATATTTTTTATGGCTTTTAATTTGTGACTTCCGTTTGCGGGTTGCGAAAAAATATTTATTTATTTATTTTTTGTTTTTTGTTGTCATTTTTGTTTTATTGTTTATATTACTTTTTCAACACAGTTTTGTTTACACAACGAGAGGATGTTTTTTAAGAATTCCTATTATTTATTTACTAGCATTGGTTTTTGTGTTAAACGGAAATTTTTACCAACTGAAATTAAATTCTCTTGAATAATATTTCTATTTGAAATCGAGATATTTTTTCTGAAAGAGATATTGAAATTGAAATAGAAAAACAAATGAAAACAAAATCGTTCGATTTCCATTTTAATATTTTAATCAATGGTTTTATTATTATTATTATCGAGAATTTCCATTTATTATTCCCACAATACCTTTTCAAATATTTACCTTGTGGTTTATAAATGTGGTTTATTTCCTGGTTTCAAATTTGTCCAACTGTACGTGGAATTAATATAAAATTCATCTCAAATTCGATTTTCTCCCAATTCTATTTTTATTCTATCAATTTTTTTTCTCACACTTTTTTGTTTCAATATGAGAATTTCTCTTGAAATATGAAATTTATGAGAAATCAATTTTTTATTCAAATTCCGACTTTCGTTCGAAATGTGAATTTAATGCGATTTTTTTCTGTTTTCTATTTTATTTTGTGTTTTTTTGTTCTTCGAAATGAGCGTTTTATGAAGAGAAAATTCGCCCCAAGATATTCCATCCATGTGTCCGTCCGTCTGTTCATCTGTCTTTCTATCTGTCTGTCTGTCTGTCGTTCTCACGATTCACGATTCCCTTGACTCCGACAAATGGCTCGTGTTTCCCTCAACCCTATCGCTATCTCGTTTTCTCTCAATCGTCTGTCCCTTTTGGGAGGATGATTCCGTAGAAAATCAATTTCATTCGCATCGCGCGAAACCGCGACCAGAACACGATGGAGAGACGGACAGATGGAGAGAGAGAGAGAGGGATGAAGAGAGAGAGGAATGGACAGACAGACAGACAAACAGACGGATGGACAGACAGACAGACAGCCTGATGGAGAGACAGCGCTGAGTTGCGGTTGTTACAGAAATAATTTCTGCTAAAATTATTCACAACGCAAACACACACACGAACGAACTCAGTGGCCAGACGACAGATACTGACTCTGTCTCTCCATCTTTCGGATACATAAACAAACAATCTGTCAGAAACATACACACACGCATACACTATGTCAGCCATTTTTAGATGCAACCAACGGATGGACGAACGACGTCTCATTAAAATGCAACGACTGCCATCGAAGTCAATCAATGCGAAGCCGAACGGATAGATGGGAGGACGGATAAATACTCGATGGAGGATCGCGAGACGGATGTCCAGAAATATAGGGAGAGAGAGAGAGAGAGGGAAATGGGGCAGAGAGATGGAGGGAAGACAGGAGTCTTGAAGTCAACACGCACAGTGGGGCAAATAAGGAGGAACGATCGATTGGAAGATTGAGATGAGAGGAATCGAGAGTGATGGAAGTTGAGGATGAGAAAAGTTAGAAGGATGAAGAAGGATGGAGCTAACGAAGCTAGGATTGAAAGAATTTTGTGATTGGATTGAAAACAGGTCGCGTTGATGGAAATATTAAAACGAACAAAGACTGAAGATGATGAGAAAGAAGGATGATGAAGAAAAAGAAGAATTATGAAGAGAAAGAAGGATGGATTAGAAGCAAAAGAAGAAGGTTAGAAGTTAGTTAAAATCAGGTTAGAATCATGTTAGGAACAGGTTTGGAAGGAAATTGTTATTGAAGTATGAACTAAGATAAATCGAGACGAAGTCGGTCGTCTGGGATTAAAAATCAGAAAGGAGGATGGATTCAATTCTACAAAGGAAGTCATGGAGAGTCTGAATATTCATCAAATAGAAGACCGGAGGAAAACGAAGGAAAAAAGAAACATACGACCAAAGGGAAAAAAATGACCGAAGGAAAAAAACTGAAGGAATGGAGGGGGAAAATCATAAGTGGTCGATTGCATTTGGCACGATCAGTATAACATCTAGGGTAGGCAAATCAATACACGAGATGGAAATTAAATCGCAATATCAAACAATAGGTATGATGAAGGATGAAGAAAGAGATGGAGCGATGTGGAATTAAGGAGTGGAGCAGAAATTCATCGATCACGAAACATGACGAAGGCAGACGATCGATGATCGTCAAATTGAGACGAGGTCGGCGGCGATCGTGACGATGGTGAGGATTTCGATGAAGACGGATGATGCTGTAGATGATAATTTATATTATAAAGATGATGATTAGAATGATGAGGACTGGGATTAGGAGGATGAAGATGATCATTAGAATGACGAAAATGTTGATGAAGATGATTCGATTGCGAAGATGATCCAGGCGATGGTGTTGACGATGACTATCGATGGTTGCATCGACAAAATCTCGAAATTTCCATCGAAATTGAGGAAAACAATTCTGTTAGAGAGGATTCAAAAAAAAAATGATACAAACGATCCTCCAATCGATCAGTGAAAAATGAGAGACGATCGTGGGGCAGCAGATGCCAGAAGACTAGAATGGAAATAGGTTAACTACTAATTGCAACAACAATCATTACAAAAACCACAACAGTAACAAAAACAATTTCAGCAAATCGAATGCAATTCGAAACAAACAAACACAACAACAACAACTGGAAAATGACTTCCAACAAAATTGCGCCAACGGACGATGGATCCATCAATCCATACATCCATCCATCTATCAAACAATCGATCGTTCGGTGTAGCCATCGGTCGTTTGGGGAGAGAAATGAAAGAAGAGGAAGCCACGATGCAATTTCAGGCTGATTGTTGAGGCGATGGGAGCAACTAGTACAATCACAACAACGAAAACAAAAACAACAATAGTTCCTTTTTTGTACTTTTCGGGAAGATGCAACCAAATGAATATCGTTTACCAGACCAGACAAAGAGAGAAAGAAACAGAAGAAAATGTGAGACATGAGTGTGTGAGAGAGAGAGGGGAGACAAAAAAGTCGTGACGAAAAAGTCTGGACCGCAGACTGTGGTAAAGGAATGGGAGCTGATGCATGCAACAATGGCAACAAAAATAATAACCACAACAAAGACAGCAACAACAACAAAGACAACCAACAATAAGAACAACAACAATAACAACAACAGCAAATTTAGTACAAAAACAATCACCAACAAATCTGTTTGCGGTATGCGGCCAATAGCAATTTACAACACCAATAATAATAACAACAAATAACAACAACAATCTGACCGCAAACGGGAATTCCGTAAATTTTGCTTCCTCCTACTTTCTCCTCTCCTCTCCTTCCTTCTCTTCTTCCTCATCTTCTTCCTCCTCTTCATCATCTTCTTTTTCCTTTTCTTGACGACATGGAAATAATTAAAACAACAACACGAGACGAGATGAGAAGAAGAAGAAGCATCGGCTAGTGATCCCTGGGTGTTGCTGGTGATGCTTCTTCTCCTTAGTCTTCGCCTTCATCTCCAGCTTCATTATCATCAACGTCATGGACGCGATTACGTTGCAGGCAACATCGACGTCGTACGTGTTGGCAACACTGGCGTGGCGTTGCCAACAACAGTTGGCCGCCTTTTGGTCTCGTGGTGGTCATTGTTGTTATTAATATTACTGCTGCTTTTGTTGTTAGTGTTCTTCTTAGTGTTGCTATATTCGTAAACATTATTATTGTTGTAGTTATTCTTGCTGTTGTTATTATTGCATTTTATCCCATCGGAAATGAACAACCGCTGACTGCGCATGGGCGCCGTCGGCTGATCGTCTGCGCTTGCGATTCGCAAGTTCAACCAATGTTTTTCATCTCTCTCTCCTTCCTTATCCATCTTTTTTCCATTGGTTGCTCCATCGTCTTCCACTTCTCGCACTCGACTTGCAGGAAATAGTCGAATTCATTGATTATTTTTGACAAAAAAAAATGTAACTTCTTAAATAAATTTGGTGAATTCTTTGAAAATTTCCATTTTTAACTTATTTTTATTTATTACTTGCATTTTTAATGTTGTCATATTTTACAAAAATTTAATAAAAATTTTAATCTTTTCCAAAATTGTAGATTTTTGGGTATTTTATTATTTTTGATTTGATTTTGATTCGCATTTAGGTAATATTTACATATTTTTTTAGAAATCGTAATTGGGTTTTTTTAATTCGATTTTGTGAAAGCTGATGTTGTTCTAACGGTATTACAAATGGCTTCAAGGTATTTACGATAAATTGAGGGTATTTACGCAACAACAAAAAAACACAGAAACAAAACAAATCATAGAAAACAATCGAATAGAAATTAGAATTTCAATTAAAGAAATTCACTTAGTTTTATTGTTTTTTTTCATTGGTTTTTTTGTTGTTCTTATTTGTCTGAGGCCAAACTAGGTTAAAAGCATTCCCAGGTAATGCTGAAGCACCAAGAAAAAATAATCCATTGAGAAAAAATCCCAACTGGTTCTCGATAGAAGAGCGAAAAAAAAAACAAGAATCGAAAAAGAACTAAAGATATAAAAATCAATTCAGAGCAACGGACGGATCAAAATCCCGTTTTGCTCTCCAACTGCAAATGCAAATTGAAGAAATAGAAGAAAACTTTCAAGTTATAATAATGGGAATTGATGGAAATAACATGAATAATAGAAATTGATAGAAATAATAAGAATACTAGAAATAATAAAAATTGATGGAAATAGTAGCAAAAATGGAAATAATAGATAGATATATAGAAAAAATAGTAATTGATAGAAATAAATAAAAATAAAGAAATTGATAGAAACAAAAGAAATAAAAATAATAGAAATAAATAGAAAAATATAGAAATAATGGAAATTGAAGACACATTGGTCCGAGGTTAGAATAATAGAAAAAAAAACGGAAAAGTAGAAAAAAAATCGTAAAACTAGCAACAACTGAAGATCAGGAAGCATATGTAGATGATGATGATGATGGAAACCAAAGATAGAGATAATGAATAAGTAGTAGAAGTAGGGAAAGAAGAAAAGAATCTTAACCAGTTGCAGGTCATAAAATAATTTACAGTTATCGACGTGATCGCCGCCAACCGGCCGAGAGCGGCAGCAACTTTCTTCCTCTTCTTCGACTGCTTCTTCCTATGCTTTTTTCTTCTTCATATGATTTTTTCTTCTTTGGGTTCTTGGCTAGCCGTCTGCTAGCTCTGGGTGTTGCCAGATCGTGCCGTGCACGCTGTCAGATCATTGATCTTGTGGAAACTCCAACTGGTCTGAAGTGATTTCTGACTCATTTACAGCTTCAAGCGGTCTCTTTCTCCCCCCCATCTCCCTCTCTCTCTCTCTCTCTCTCACTCTGATTCATCGTCTCTCGATTGATCTTCTTGTGGTTATTCCGTTGTTGTTGTTATGATGGTTATTATTTTTGTTGTTCTTGTGGTTAATTCTCATAAAATCTCAGCTCAAGCCGTAAGAATTCTATGAATTCCTCTTTGATTTTTGCGGTCATTGATTCATCAACAGTTCAAGTAGAAGAAGTTGAACAACAAAACTCAATACAACAACAACTAAAACAACAACAACAAAAAAACACACTTCAACTCACCTCGCCGACCATTTAAAGCTAACGGTAACCCTCACCTAACCCCAACATCGAACTCTTCTTTATTGTTATTGGTTTTTTTATCTTGTTTCTGTTGTTCTTTTATTCATCTCATTCCCCTTGTTTAATGAGTTGCCAATAAAAATCGCTCGCAGCAATTATTTTGTGATTTTCGATTCCATCAGTATTTTCCCCCTCTCTCTTTTTCTATTCTACTATCTCACTTTATTTTTCTTTCTCAACTCATCTCGTGCCTTCGGTTTTTAATCTTTTATGCAAATCCAGCAGCTTTCGCAGCCTGTGGCCTTTCAGCGAAAAACTTCCTAGTTTCATGCGAGTCTAGAATGATTTTTTATAATATTCTTTTTATATAGTTTTTTTATTTTTAGTATTTTTTTATTTCTTGTTCGTATCTGGTGCTGCTTGTCATGTTGTGATGTTGTTGTTGTTGTTGCTGCTCGCTGATTCTATGCGCAAGCGCGCACGTTCACTTGGATTTGGGTCAATTCTACGGCCTGGTGTTGGCTGATTTGCCTCCGTTTTTGTTGTGTTCATTTTGTTCAGTTTTTTTATTACAATTTTTTTTTTTAGTTTTTTTTTGCTTTTGGTTGTTTTAATTTAATTTATTTTTTGTTTTAGTATTTCTTTATTTCAATTTTTTTGTCATTATATTTTGTATACATTTTTTTTTCTTTTCTTTGTTGTTATTGACTTGGACCTGTTCGACCTGACTTCCAGTTTCTCACTATTTTCTCCTTCTTCTACTTCTATTTCTGTTTTTTTTTCTGCTCCTCCTTCTATTTCCATTTTCGTGTATTTTTATGTTAATCGCATTCTAGTTTTAAATATCATGTTTTTCCTTTGTCTGTCATTAATTTCAGATTTCTGTCATTTATCATTGTCTCTGTCACTAGTTTCTTATTCGGCTCTTTTGATTATGCTCCGCGCCCTTCTCTTTCGCTCCAGTCGTGCACTTTTTTGCTCATTACGGAGTTTTTTCTGTATAAATAATTCCTTCGATAGATTTATCAATTATTTTATTCGAAATTAGTTTCCGATTTTTATAATTATTTATTTTGATATCTGGGGATCTATCGTAATATTAAATACAATTTTTAATTGAGTTATTATTATGAATTTATGATGAAAAATGGTTGTTATTGTATAAAAAAAATAATTTTTTCAAATTAAATTTGAAAGTTGAAGTAGACATTTGTATTTTATAATTTTCTTTCTAAAATTTTTGTTATTCCTACTTTCATTAATTATGTCTTTCTTTTATGTTTGTATCACATCTGTAAATAATCTTGACATTCTTCTAAAACTCTTCTAAGCCAACCGATGCTTTTATTAACCAATTATTCCTTTTTATTAATTTCACTTCTATATCCATTCATCAAATCATTTGTCATTCTTCCGTCATTGAATAGTTCTTTTTCTCTTTTGTCCAATCTTCGACACGGTATTTTTTTACATTTTTTTAATTGTCTCTTGTGTGCTTTTGTCCTTCTAATCCACTTTGTTTCTGGGCCTTGCTTTGCTCCGATTTCGCCGCCCACGCCGATTTCTTTCTACCCAAAACTTGTCGATACGCCCCGAACACACCCAGCTTTGAGTTGTTGTCCATCGGGTTTTTCTCCACTGTATTTATTTTGTTGCTTTTGGTCTGCTAGAACTTTTCTAGTACTTTGCTGTTGTTCTTCTAGTATTCTCTTGTTGTTCTTCTATTATTCTATTATATACATACAATTTTGTTGCTGGTTTTTTGTAATTTTTTCTATCCTCGATATTTCTTACTCGATTCTTATTTTTTACCATTTTTGTTCTTTGGTTTTGGTATTTGTTTTTTATGCTAATTCCATCGATTGCCTTGTGGTTCTTGACATGTTGATGGATTTGGCCGGAAAGTGTGCTGCGCTCCAGTTCCAAAAGACCCCATAGAATATTCTTCTACATTCTCCTAGTCTTTTGTATTCTGCGGAGAGAAAGAGCGAGGCGTCTCCGGCATAAATATTGAATCGTGTCAAAATTCCAGATGTAATTTTTTTTTTGGGTTGTTTCACACGTCGGTAGTGGGAGAGAGTTAGTTGGGAAAATATTTAGAAAGCAATTCTTTTGGAAATATTTATTTATTATTATTTTATGAGATGTTTAGTTAGAGTTAGATTTATTCACAATATTCTAGGCTAATATTGAATATTATATTTCTCCCATTTATCTCCACCATGGGTCAATAACCATCGTCATCTCTGTGACACCAAGCCTTTTATTTGTTAATTGCAAAAACAGTTTACAACAACAAACGCATAGTTTGCATTTAATGCAAATTGCTGTGCACTTTCGTCAACAGCGAGAGAGTAACAACAACAATGACAAACATAACAACAGCAACACATCACCGACAACATCAACAACAAAAACAATGTGTTGGGAACGTTTTTCAAGTGCCCTTGGGAATGTGGGCGGGCGCCCATCTCTGTGGTGGGGTGGGCGTGGCAGTGGGCGTATCTCCATGCACTTCCGTCGTTCATCGTCGTCACCATCGTGTCGACGTCATCAACCGTTATTGTTGTTGTTATTGTTGCTGTAGTAGTTTTCTTTTTGTTGCTCGCTTTTGCAATTAAACTTAAATAATTGCAAAAATATCTTTCTTCGGGTACGTTGATCGAAATGAAAAAAGTTTCAAGAAAATGTGGATGGATGAGAAACAAAAATGGGAATTTATAAATTCGTTTTTCATACATTTATTACTTTAATTAAAATTATGATAATTTTTAAACATTTTCTGAATTTTTAAATATTTTTTAATTTTTTAATATTTTTGGAATTTTTAAATATAATTATTACTTATAATAAAAATAAATGTATATATATTTTTTAATTTAAATATTTTGCTTTAATTTTAAAACAAATGGTGTTTGATATAAAACTAGCAAGTCTTTCCACTCATTTAACTTATTTTTCTTATCCTCTTGTATTCTCCATATCGCAACCACTTCAACCTGTTTCTCTTTACCCATTATTCGCCTCGTTTCATGTCCTGTTGTGTCTCAATTTCCCTCTCCTTTCGCTCGCACTCGCCTCTTTCTCTCACTTGTTCCTTCGATATTATCTTTCAATCTCGACCATTTACCGCAGCCACCTATTATCATCATCATCCTCGTCCCTCATCGTTTCCTCCGCCCAGCTTTCTTCACCTGCCTCTCATCCATGCATCCGTCTTTCTTCTCCGTGTTCTTCTTCTCCACCTCCCTCTCTCCTTCTCTCTCCCTCCTTCTCTCTTTCACGGTGTTGTCTTTCACACTCTTCGAAATTTCCCTCGACACCAGCGAAAATTTTCCACCTTCATCTCGTCCGTCCCATGTCTTGAAATGCGATCCGGCTCCGGATTTTCTTCGCCCATCCCCTTCTTGTGAACATTTTCTTCTCTCCTTTCTTTTTCTCTCCTGCCATCTCTCTCTGTCTGTCTTAACCTTCACTCTTTCTTCTCTTTCTCCCCACACTAACTGCTCGATGCGACAATTTTTTTCATATTTATCGTCGCCCTTTAAAATGTTAACATTCCAACTGACGTCTGAAGGAGGCCGATAAACATGAGAGCGAGGGAGAGAAGTGAATAAGTGAGAGCGGGATGGAAGATCAGGGAACCACCCACAGACGACCGAGAAAAAGAAGAAGACGAAGGCAGATGTCGTCCAGCGGGTGGGGGACGAAGTAGGGGAATAAGTTTGCCATAAAAGCCTTTCACAAAAGATATGACATCTCGTCGTGAGAGTGGGGAGCGAAGGAGCTACATGGAGGGAAAGAGAGGTACAGAGTGAGCGAGACAGTGAGATGAAACCGTGGCCACAATAGTTGAGTTCGCCTGGTGGTCGTCGCTGGTTGGATGGCGCGGCAGAGGTTTTTAATTTCCCTGCCTGTCGGCGAGAAAATTCCCAGTTGGACATGCAATTTGTCCGATGCACCGGCTCCAAACACGGTGACAGAAATGAATATGGAATCGTTTTATCTTGGAGCCGGTTGTTCATCAATGAATTCTTTTGTGAGCCGTTTGCTTTTATAATTAGTCTCTTGGTTCTCTTTTCCGTTGGTCTCCTTTGCTTCATCTTTAATCGATTTTTGATACGATCGGAAGTTTTAATGGATCCTGTTTCTTTGAACTTCCTTCCGAAGGTTCTGATGATCAACGCCTTCCTAATCAAACTCTTTCTATCTCTTTTTATCACCTCTTTTTATTACTTTTTCATCTCTCCCTTTGGCTGCTTTTACATTGTTTCAAACTCTTCAGGAAATTCTCGTCAAGCTCTGGAGGACGACAAGTGAAGATCGTTCCACCCGAAGAGCATAAGAAGGGAGCATGAAGAGAGGCGTTGAGTGGGCGTGGCGGGAGGTGTAGAGGGGGGCGTGGATCCAATTTTCTCTGGCGTGGCGTGGCGTTGCAAAGTCGGACCAGAGATGATGACGATGAAGACTTTCTTTGATTTCCACCAGGCGTCACGCTACGTTCGCCTGGGAATCACTTCATTTGCTGATGGATCTCTATTCTCATTCTCTCCATCTCCCTCTGTCATCACCAGTTGCCTTCTCGCTCTGGTCGCTTTGTTGATGTTGCTGCTGCGGCTCGTTAGGCGGCAACTATGTTGTTATTGTTGTTGTTGTTGTTGCTAATGTGACTTTAATGAAGGCCTCGCAAAGAACTTGATAACTTGAAAATTTAATTAAAAAAACTAAATTAATTCAGGTCTTTCTTATGTTTCTGATATTTTTTATTATTCTTTTCATCGTTTTTTATTTTTCACATTTTCCTTTTTCATATTTGCTCATATTTTCTCATTTGCTAATTTGTTTCTTTCTTTTCCTCTCATTTTAGCGCTTGTTGATGGCCCTGCAAAGGAAATAACATCAAAGACACACAAAACACACACGAAACACGCATACAACGACGTGAACATATCACAAGTCAAGATCGACAACAACAACAAGCACGACACACACTCACACACACAGTCACAATGGCCGGCTCCAAGATCATCCTGCGGATCCTTTTCTCGCTCTGCGTCTGGTCATTCGTCATCATCGGCCTGTTCAAGATGCATGGAACGAATATTGTTCCACAGGAATATTCGGCCGCTCCCCTAAGTGGGCGAATCCTTCTCCAGAAGGATATGCTGCGGTACGAGACGACCTCGACCACAACCGATCGCTTCGATCCGTCCGAGATCCTGGTGGACAATCGCACCGGTAAGTTGAACCTTTAGTTTTCTTGCATTCTATCTGACTCCGTGGTAACTTCACTCTTTATCGCACTCCTTGATCATTTCATTATCTAATCTTTTCATCTAACTCCTTTGTAATTTCTCTTACTAATCATTCGATCCGACTCGTTGGCAATTTCCTTAATTAATCTTTCTATTTGACCACTATCATTTATTTAATTTCCTGATCTTTTTAACTAACTTTTAATTACTCATTCTCCTTGATAATCTTTATTATTTCCTTGGTAATTAATTTAATTTAATTCTCCAATCTTTCTATTTAACTTCTTGTTAATTTCATTCTCTAATCTTTCTAACTAACACCTTGTAAATTTCTCTCTCTTCCAATTCTCCTTGGTAACATCTCTCTCAATTCAAAATTCTTTCTTCTCTCTCTCTCTCCCTAGCCATGGACGATGAGCAGCTGGTGCGCGACGTCGAGTCGCGGATCCCCTCGCTGCCGATCGCCTACTGGAGCAAGAACAAGAACTTCCTGCAACAGAAGTCGACCACCTGTGCCAAGTACCCGTCGATCTTTGAGCTCGAGTTCAACAACATCTACTGGCAGACGATGCGCACCTCGAACGGAACGTTCCAACTATTCGGCGCCTACTACGACATCCGAAAGACTTCGCTGCTGGGGCCCACTGTGCGGATTCTCGGCATGATCGATCGCATCGAGCCGAAGGTGAAGACGTTCTGTCAATTCTGGTTCGACGGCCAGAAGGAGCCGTTCATCGTGAAGACCTTCGAGTACAAGTACATCTGGTACAACAAGTGGGGCAACTACAAGCAGGGCATCTATCAGCCCTATCTGATCGCCTGCCAAATCCCGAAACCCTTCCACGGCGTCGTCCCCTCGTCCGTCTCGATGGTCGAGAAGGAATGCGATACGGCCACGAATAATTTGCGTGTGATCTACAATCGTCCGCCCGATGATCAGAAGAAAGGTTTCGCCGTCTGTGTCAAGGGTTTGGATTTCCTCTACGATGATCTCTCCGTGCGTCTGATCGAATGGATCGAGATGCTGAACATCCTGGGTGCCGACAAGATCTACTTCTACAACCTGCAAGTGCATCCGAACATCTCGAAGGTTCTCAGCCACTACGAGCAGGAGGGCAAGGTTCAGGTCATCCCGCTGACGCTGCCCGGTGGCCAGCCGAACGTGCCCGGCTTCCAGCATCTCTACCTGACGAAGAAGACCAACCACAAGCGCCAGAACGAGGTGATCCCCTACAATGACTGCTTGTACAAGAATCTCTACCTTTACGATTACATTGCCTTGCTCGATATCGATGAGGTGATCATGCCGAAGGGCAACTCCGTCCTCTGGTCGGAGCTGATGGCGAAGGTGGTGCCCGAGTCGCAGAAGATCAAGCCGGAGGGTTATCATAGCTATAATTTCCGCAATGTCTACTTCTTGGACGACCAACAGCACGAACACGGCTGGCACAAGGACATTCCCAAGTACATGCACATGCTGCAGCACGTCCACCGGGCGAAGAACTACACGAAACCGAATCAGTATGTGAAGTGTTTCCACAACCCGGAGCGTGTTCTGACCCTGCACAATCATTTCCCGCTCGCCTGCTTGGGTGGCGTTTGCAAATCGTATCCGGTCGACACGGCCGATGCCCAATTGCAGCACTATCGAGCCGATTGCGTGAAGACGCTGAAGAAGAGCTGCGAGGAGTATCGCGAGAATTCGGTGGAGGACACGACCATCTGGAAGTACAAGGATGAGCTGATCAGGCGCACGATGAAAACGCTCGATACGCTCGGCTTCTTCCGGCGGCCGTCGTCGACCTTCGGCAGCGGCGTCGGCTCGACGACGCACTCTTCGGACTCCTCGTCGCGGTGATTCTCGGCCTTGGGCCAATGGTGGGCGGCGGCGGCGGCGGCACCGTGGACGAGTGGCGTCGGTGGCGGCAACGACTACGAGACGGCGGAGCTCGAGGGCAGCAACGAGTTCTTGTGACTCCGGCGTTGGTTCTAATGACTGGTCGGAGGTCGGGGGCGACGGGGCGACCCTTAGTGTAAATGATCAAGAGGCAAGCTATAAAGTGTTAATATTGCAAGTTTATTTTGTTAATTTCTTGGTGTTTTTTAGTTTTTTACTATTTTTATGTTGAAGATTAAAATTCAGCTTTTATTTTACTGACATTTATTTTTTCATTTTATTTTACTTTTTTATTTTTCTCTTCATTTGTTTATTTTTTATTTCACTTCTTTTATTTTCCTTTAATTTTTTTTATGTCAATTTTTTAATTATTTATTCATTTTTTAAATTTGACTTTAATTTTTTTTCTTATTTTTAGTGCCTAATTTTTTCCATTTCCTATTTATTATTTCTATCCTATTTTCAAATTGAACCAAATGTCCCAAAAGTATCCCATTCCATTCATTGGAAACTCACCTCACCTTCAGACAATACTAAAGTTCATACGCCCTTCTCCACATTGGCCTCTGCCTTCTATTTTATTTATCATATTAGTTTATTATAATTTAATTCTACCCGAGGATGGGTGGATGAAAAAAATCCCGCCCTCCTTGGAAAATGTCACAAACCCGGACTGTTTCGCGGTGCTCGACTTTAAACACTTGAAACAAAGATGGCTGCCTTCTAAACATCTATGAAAGACAAACACACACACACACATACACTCACTCACTCACATACAAACATACACAGTACTTAAACTTCAAGTTTCACACAGATACAATAATAACTAGAACATGAAAAAAAATAAGAAAAACTTGTTAAGAAAAAATCACAAAGAATTTTACGAAAATAAGTGAGTTTTATCGAGTTTTATATACATTTAAGGAAAAACAGTGAACTATCGTAGGTTTAAAACAAAAAGCATACACAAAAATATAAATATACTATAAATGATAATTAACTTAAATAACAATTTAAGTGGAAGAATGTGAAAGAAAATCTTAAAACGTGCCTTGAAAATTGAAAATTTTTTAAATCTTTTTAAGTGAAAATTTTGCGAAAACAAGAGAAACCCTAAAAGACAAACCACAAAAACAAAAAAAACTATTTAGCCATTAAGTAAGGTCGGCCAGGTCTGGCCACACTGGCCGCCAGACACTCTCCAGCCGGCGAGAAAGGGACAGAAAGAGACGTTCAAGCCTTTCCTGTTGTAGTAGAAAGAACAGAAATTGACAAAAATTCAAATTGAAGTTTGTAAATGAAAACGACGAATGGAAAAGATATAAAATTAATCCTTAAGTTAAAGACTGACGGCGTTGAAAAAACGAAAAAATCATTAATTCTTACGAGCGATAAACCTAGATGAACGAAGAAACATAAATAAATAAATATTATTAGAATAGAGAAATCAATTCACAAGAAACATTGAGAACAATTCACAAAAAAAACCAACAAACAAACTAATTACGATATTTCTACAAACAACATCTGTAAATTTAAGCAATATTTAAATAAAAAAGACACAAGAATAAATCGCAAAGATTGAAAAAGAAAAAGATATCTTTAAAAATTTAGTTGCAAACAAAATTATTGTTGTAAATAAAATTGTAAAAAAACAACGGTCACAAAATAATGAGAAATCACATTGTAAATATTTGTTGAGAGAAAATTGCGATATTAATTTATGTTGTTTTTTGGAAATTTAATTTATTTCGAAACCCTGTAAAAATTGTATTCATTTGGATAATCGAGTTAAGTTTTTTTTTTCCTAAGTAGGATTGGTATTTTATTTTTATACACTTTGCCACGGATCACGGCAAGCGTTTAGTCAACTGTGTTTACTATATAAAATATATGTATAAATAATTTTCTTCTACTTATTTTAATTTCACTACTTTTCTCTTCCGTTCTATTCACAATTGTAACTTTTTCTTGATATTTAATGAATGATTTGTAAACATTTCACTATTTTACTACTACTACTTACTATCACATTGTTACTACGATTTACTAATGCGATAAATTCTCTAAAACCTTTATTTTTATGAATGTTAACTGCATCAAATGAAGAAAAATATCATAGTTATAATGAATGAAATATTAAATATTATAAATATTTATAATAAATGAAAATAATTATATATAAGCGATATTAAATAAAAAAAATTCAATAATAAAAAAACAGTTTTTTAATTTTCCATCAGTTTCAGTTGCATAGAAAGAAACCCGACGAGGTTCGGTTCTTGACTACGGGCGATGACACGAACCAAGACAGAAAAAAGTAACGAGTTGTCGCGAGTGGAGATTAAGGAAATTATATGGAGGATTTTGGGAATTTCTTGGGGAAATTCGAATGGTTTGAGGATAAGCTAAAACAACAGAAATAATGAAATTTGGGAAATTCTCCAGACAATTTGTATATATTGTGGGTGGCGCCATCTACCTTTCAGTTTGAATATTTTACTACAGTGCTTCCCCACTTGTGTGGAAAACGTTTCTTCTACAGTTATCTTGAACTGTTTGCTGTGATTTACAGCTGCTTTCAAACTGTGAACAGGTTGGTAGTAAATCTAGCAAATTTAGGAAATTTCTTGGAAAATTATGGGAAATAATTCGGGAAATTTGTTGAATTTTTGTGTTCTATGTTTTTTAACCGTTATTTAGATTCTTGTCATCTCTTTCTCGCATCGCGAACGATAGAGAAAGAGAGGGAATGATGCCGCAGGAGTGATTCAAAGGGTTTCACCGGCCTTGTTGTGTCTTCTCTACCTCCTCTTTCAACTATGGATACCCCTCTAAAATAAAATAAAATAAAATAAAATAAAATAAAATAAAATAAAATAAAATAAAATAAAATAAAATAAAATACAATAAAATATATAAAACAACAAATAGTGTAAAAACTAAGAAAAACAAGAGATTTCATTTACTGACGACGAGACCACGTTTGGAACGTGGGAAAGCAATGCAAGTTGATGGGTAAAACAAAACATTTCAGGGGTCAGCGAGAGATTTGCGAACCGAGATGAAGAAACGTGACGAATGCCTGGGTCAAAGGTCAAAAATCACAGTGAAGTTAATGGATTTGCCTTAAGTGGAATAGAGCGGAGAAATGATATATATTGAAGAGCTGTCGTTTATTTATATTTCTCTTGTGATTTCCACATTGAAATAATAATATTCTTCTCTATTACATTTTAAAGTTTTCTTCTCAATAAAACAATTTTCTTCTTAATATAAATTTGAAATTTTCTTGTCAATAAAATTGTAAATTTTCTGCTGATAAAATTTTAAATTTTCTCCTCAATATAAAATTTCAAAATTATCTTCTCAATAAAATTTCAAAGTTTTCTTCTCAATAAAATATTGAAAATATTTTGTTCTGAATAAATTATATATTTTCTCCTCAATAAAATTCAAAATATTGTCTCCTCTATGAAATATCAAATATTCTGCTCAGTAAAATCATTTTCTTCTCATTAAAATAATTTTCTCCTCAATAAAATTTCAAATGTTCTTCTCAATAAAATTTTAACTTTTCTCTTCATTATAAGAACTAATTATGATAAAATGATTCCATTACTAGTAATTTGCACTGGAATTTATATTTTGGAATCGACAAGTTCACCATAAAATCTCATCGTCGTCGTTGGTGGAGAATAAATTTAATTAACTACTAACTGCAAACAGATTTATCAACAGTTCAGACAATGGAGAGAAGCATCGGTTGCAGCGTTGCCACCTCATGCACTTAAATTAGCATTCTAAAGTTGGAGGATTGCATGTGGTTCGGTATTAATTTACAGGAGATTAAATTACAGGACATTAATTCTAGATTTTCCGCTCAACTGTGGGCGGGAAGAGCTTAATGTTATCTCTGTGTGTATGAGAGAGAGAGAGAGAGAGAGGATGATTGTAGAAAATTGGAAAGGGATGGACGAACAGTTTTCGCACTCACACAGTGTCTGTCGACCATTAAATCTAGATTTCATTGTTTTTGTGTTGTAAAGATTTCTCTGCTCTGATTTTATTACAATGAAATACGCAACTTGGTCTGAGTTTGATCCAAATTTGATTTTATTCTCATGAATTCCTCGTAATGCCATATAGAATTTTCGAATCGATTTTCTGCAGATGAAGTTCTGAAAGTTTTCGGGTGAACTCGAAATTATTTGATTATTAAATCCGACAATTTGTTGAAATTTACCTATAGCTTAGGTTTCATTAATTTGATAATCTACTAATAAATAATTAATCAAATATTAATAATTTCAGAGAAACAGCATTATTATTAGATGAAATAATAATGAAATGAAATAATGAGAACTATTAAGATAAATAAGAGATACACTGAGGAAAATATTAAATAAAATAATAAAAAATATTTACTGAAATATTAAATTTAATATTAAAAAAATACTAACTAAACTCTTATATAAAAAATTGAAAAATATATTAAATCAATAATAAATAAAATATAGAAAATTGTTTAAGATATTAAATGAAATATTAAAAACATTTAAAAAACTTAATAAATAATTATACCTATTAAATATAATATTTTTTTTATTATATTTTGTTACCAACGAATTTCCACTCCATTAAAATTTTGTGTTAAATTCGAAAGAAAACCCAAGAGACAGAGAAAACCCAGTCGAGAGAAAGAACGATGGTCAGTATTTAGTACCCTGTAAATCTGTCATTGGACATTTTAATGTGCGCGCCAAAGGAGAAGAAAGAAATTCACGTCTTCCGGAAGAGGAAAAGGAAAGCCGTAAACAGAGATGGTGACAAAATTGCAGTAAGTATAAAGGGGAAAACAAGAGAGAGTTGTAGGGAAATGTAGGGAGTAAGAGAGATAGAGATGGAGTAGATAGAGTGAGATAAGAATAGAGTCAGTGAAATGGAAACAAAGACCAATAATTAAAGACAAGTTTGTTGCAGAGGTAACCGATGATGCGAGAGGAACGAATGTGAAGTAGGGGGAGAGACGGAAGAGTATAGAGGAAAGTGGAAGGAGAGAGAAGTAGATGGCCATCTCTCTCACCTACCGCAAGCCACAACAATATCTCATTAACTTGAAAAATTGCGGCCGACCGCGTGTTCCTCAAGCGATGAAAGGGATGACGGAAAAATGCGTGTTTGCGTTTTGTTGTGAATAAAAATTGTTCAAAAGTAATTTGCATTCATGGCTATGGTTGTTGTCGTTGCTATTGTTATTTTTGTTGTTGTTATTAACTCCTCTTCCACTCGATTTGCCGAGCAAAGCTCAAACGGAAACCCGCCTTTCTCAAGCAAATCTCACAGCTTCCTTTCATTTCCAGGACTTTCTTTTCCTTTGAAAACTTTGTACAGAAATCCTATTCCAAGGACTCTGTCATACAAAGGACTCGAGCTCTACCTGCATCCTACGACTGCAGTAGGCAGTTATTGCCATCCCTTTCTTTGTCTCACTCTCTCATTTGTTATAAGGATTCTGTTCGTTTAAATTGACTTCTACTTGTCCCTAGCGATGCTGGATCGACTCAATTTATTTGTTCAATTTTACTTTTAATGGACTATTCGATGTCCCTTTATGTCCTTCATCCTCGATTTCATCCTTTATCCTAAATTTCGTTCCTCATTTTCATCCCTCCTCCTCCTTCTTCATATTCTCCTTCGTCCTTTGCAGTTGAATTTTTGCCGCCAAGTTTCGGCTGCCGAATGCGACACAAGTTGGTCGTAAAGTTCACCGAAAACAAAAGCTTATCCCTGTTTATATCTCTCTCTCCATCTCCCTCTCTATCTGCCTCTCTATCTCTATCTCCATTTCCCTCTCTCTCCATCGCCCTATCTCCCTTCTACTCCATTTCCAAGCTAGCTGCAGGCCTTAAATTTGCAAAAACTTTGTTCACATAGAACAAAAGGATTTGTTGGTGAAATTTTTCGCTTTGTTTCGAAACCTCGTCTCATTTGGTTTCTCATTTTTGAGAGAAAATCTGGAGTTGGAATTCACAATGATGGAGTCAGGAGCCAGGAAATTTTCAGAATTCTTTGAGAAATATTTGCACACAATTTCAGAAGTTTGTTTTTGGTATTTGTAAAATATTCGCACAGTAAATTCGAGGTGAGTTCTGTTTGTAAAATTTGATAATTCAATTTCTACTCTAGAAAACTTTTTCCAAACTCACCTATGTGTTTTTTGTTATTGTCACTTTGTTGTGTTGAGATTTATGTATTTAAAATTGAATGAAATTGTCTGAAATAATATAATTGTCTAAAATAAAGTAATTGTTTAAAAATAATTGTCTAAACAAAAAATAATTGTTTAAATAATAAAGAATTCTCTGAAATAAATAATAATTCTCTAAAAATATAATATTTATCTAAACACGAATATAATTATCTAAACTAATTGCGAAAAGTCTTGTTGTTATTTTTCTAAATTGAATTAAAACTTTGTTTATTTATTCATTTAATTGTGTTCACCTTTGAATTTTCGCCCACTCGAAGAAATTCGCAACGAAAATATTGGATTTTTTTTTCTTTGAAATGAGAATGTTCAAAGACAGCAAAAATACAAAATCTACAATACAAATAATATGACCAGAGCTTCAAAAGTTATTACAATAGTTAGATATTGAAAACAACTACAATGTGAACCGCAACAGAGACAACAATTTGTTATAGCAACAACTATGTGAACCAACAATTTAAATCAAAACAACGAAAACAGCAACAAACTGATTCACAACAACAACTCATTAGCATTTCATTGAATGCCACAAATTGAGCCGCCAGGGATCCTGGACACATCGTTGTCGTCCTGGGGCGATCTCGATGGGAATCCTGTGATTGAGTTACCAGGGGATGGAGGAGAGGGAGTGAGGAGGCAGAAGGATGAAAAGAGACAGCTATCTAAATGGTCTGTCCATCATCTGATGTACAGAGGGAACTTTGGACGATTGAAAACGAGACCTAAAGTGTCGAAATTGGTGTCAAATGTCGAGAATATCAGGATGAACTAGAAGAAAATCAATGAAAATCAAAGGAAATCGAGAGCAAATCAATTGAAACAAAATGATAATCAAAGGAGATCAAGAGACCATTGAAGAAAATCAAGATACAATTAAATAAATTCAACGATTTCAAAACCATTTGAAACATTGAAAACAATCAAAGGGAATCATTGAAGGCTTCTCTTCCTTCTTTGGCATCATTTGTCCATCTCTGCTTCATTTCGTCCACCTCACACCAAAAACTCACTTGTCCTTTCGTCCTTTTTTAATCTTTTTTTCATTCATGGAGTTCGATTTCTTTTCATTTTCGCATCCTTTAAACTTGAATTTTCGGGTTTCTTTTGATTTATATGTCATTTTCCACTTTATATTTATGTTCCCTTGCCTTTTTACTTGAATGTGCTCTTCCTTTTTCCTTTCACAATCACTTCTCTTTTCCCCTTCACTTTTTCCATTCCCTTTTACCATCACTTCTTCTTTAATTTACTACTCATCCATCTCGTTCGACGCATTCACATATTTGTGACATCTCCTCCACCCCCGCCTTCTCTCACGCCCCCTTTACTCACATCCACCCTCATCCTTCATCCTCCACGATATTTCAACACGAGCCATCGTCGTAGCCTCGCATTTAATGAAGCGTTCGAGCCAAACAAATCAACATGATTTATGAGACTCGACGACGAATGGATGGAGGCGGAGGACGAGAGGAGAAGGAGGACTTATTTACATCTTTCTTCACACATCCTGTCAAAGAGAAATTTTGTCCCATTTTCCCATTCCTTTTCATTCATTTTATTTTACTCTCGAACTGTTTAAAAACTCTCTCTCTCTCTCTCTCACACACACTCCCTCTTAATCTATTTTACTCCCTTCCCTCCCCACTCCTTCTCTTTCCTCCCCTCTCTCTCTCTCTTCTCTCCCTTCCCTTCTAAGCGAACGCTTAAAAACCCATTAGCTACTGGAGCATAAATGATTATTAATTGAATGTAATTTCCCGCAATTCTAAGGATTTGGTCAAAAGACAACGAGAGAGAGAGAGGGAAAGAGACAGAGGACATGTCATGTGAGATTTGAGGTCAAAAGACTTTGTATCTCGCTCCCTCCCTCATAATTTATACACCAAAATAAGAGAAACATTGACATCTTTCTCACTTCGCAATATTTTCCTCTAATTTTCTTCATGGTGTTTTCTTCCTTTTACTTTCTTACTTACTTTCTTCTTTTTTTTTTGACAAGGGGTCATAATTACTTTTCTGCTTGTTTCTCCTACCACGTTATCCTCTTCTCTCTCTCGCTCTCTCTCTTCGTTCCTCTCGCTCACCCTAAACATTAGCATTTGGTCTCGGGCCTCATGGGTTCAACAGCAGAAGGATCAATGACCAAAGGACGCTTGTGTGCATTAATCAGGCATCTTATCTTCTGTCTCGCCTTTTTTTCACAGCAAACCTTTCCTTTCGCACTTCCTTGCCATCCCTTTCTCTCTCTTTCCTTCCCTTTCTCCCTCTTTTCTTCCTCTTTCCATCTCGTCCCACACCAATTGATCCTTTTCTTTTGTTGAGAAAACCCTTATAGGATTCGCCTAAACTATGTGATTAAATTTCATTGTTTTTCGTTTGCCTGTAGATTCGTGTCGAGATTGGTGTCGAGATGCCTGAAAGAGAGCTGCGTGTGAAAGAGAGGGGGAGAGGGTTGAGGAAAGAGAGGGGTTGATGGAAAAAAGGGGTTGAAGCGAGAACGACGCAAATTGGTGTAAAAGGATTCCGTTTTCTCCCTCAGTCGCTAAACCTCTTTTCCTTTTTCCTTTACGCCTTTCTCGAGTCATGTCGGATGATTTTTGACATTCATGTCTCGCACACTCTCTTTCTCTCTCTTTTTCTCTCACTCTCTATTTCACACTATCATCAAGAAGAATACCCATGTAAGCTGAAGTGAAAGCGACAAGCGACAACAGGATCTGACAGCGTTTCCAAAGGCCGGGGCGTATGAGTGACGTCAATTTGAATTCACATAAATTAATTTGCTTGCTCAGACTTCTCAGTTAAAAATGCGTAAAAATATACTATAGTAACAAACGGCAATGTAAAATAAAACAGTGTAAAAATATCAATGTGAAAAATGCTAATGTAAAAAATACCAATGTAAAATTTATGAATGTAAAAAATATCAATGTAAAAATATTAATGTAAAAAATACTAATGTAAAAAATACCAATATAAAAAGTACTAATGTAAAGTACAAGTGTAGAAATAAAGGGATAAATTAGGGAAGAATGAAAGAAATTAGAGAAAAGGTCGAAAGAACAAGGAATTGATGATGAAGATGATGATAACGATGCTGAAGATAATGATCACAATGACACTAATTTCTTGTCATCAATTTCGATGACGAAGGTCTTTAAGTGGCGAGCATTTTTTTCGCGCCTCCTGTTGCGCATTTCCTTTTGAGTATTTCTAATTGCTTCTAGGGCCATGTTCTTTTTTTTCGTTTCTTCCATCCTTCGCTCTTCTTCTCTATCTTTGTCTATCTCTCTGTCTATCTCTCTCACAGTCCTCCTGTTCCTCCTTCCACCTTCCTTAAAAGACGTTGAAGTGTCTGACGATTTGTCAAAATATTTCATTAACTTTGGGTCTCGAGTTCGTGCTCGTGATGGCTCTTAATTTCCATCCCTTTCTCTCATTCTGTGTTTCTATTTCTGTTCTTTGTTTTTTTTTTAATATGAAATCCCATATTTATTTCTTCTTCTCTTACTTAACTATCTGGCAAGAGAGAAACATTTGAATAAACAATTAACACGAGAAAAGAGAATGTTGAATAAAAAAATATTTAATTAAAAATTGATTTAAAAATAAAATTTAAAAAAAGATAGGAAAAACACGTCAATTTTTTAATTAGTATTTTTTTAATAATATTTTGTGTTAATTAATTTTTATATTTTTTATTTTTACATTTTTATCTAATTATTTTCTTTAATTTTTCCTCACTTATCCATACTTTTCTCTCTTCTCTTATTCTGTCTTCTCCAATTATTCTCATTTAGCTATTCATTCTGTTTTCTTGCTTTAAGTGATATTCACCATGTCGGCCGGAAGAGCATCATTGCAGGAAGCGGAAATGAGCCATCAAGGATTCTTCTCGTGTACCATGAGTTTTTATCGTGTTTTTATTTATTACCTCACAACTTCTCACCTCTCACTCTCTCACCTCACACAACCCGAACCTCCTCGAGTTCTGTTTTGGACTTGGAGTTGAGAACTTGGAAAATTAAAAATAAAAGGCTGAAAAAAAGAAGCTGTCCGGGGTCAAAGTTTTTACTTCTGAAATTTCAAATTAAAAAATATGTATTTAGTTTTAATTTTCTTCGCCGTGCAGCTGTTGCAGTCGTTTAACAAGTTCGTGAGCCTTTAAATCACTCCGACATCCTCTGGCATGTGGACATGCCATCTCTCTATCCTTCTCTGTCATTTTCCTTCCCTTTTCACCCTTTTCCTATTTTCTCCTTCGTTTGCCCACGTTTTCGTGTTGTCTTGCCTCAGTTGTTCTGAAACTTGTAAACTATACAAGGACATCTTGTGATACTTACTCTGACTGGCGCACATGGCGTCCTCAATGGTTCACTGGGCTTCCTTTCCTTCTTCCCTTTTCCTCTTGCCCTTTCCTTCCCAACATCTGGCCAAGAACATTTGTTAACTGCTCGGCCAGACGTCGCCACTTCCTGGTCTCCTGCGGCTGTGCTCGTGTTTTTGCATTCGCCCATCTTGTGCTCTGTTTTCGGCAGCGCCTGTAGTTTATTGCACATCTCTTTCTAACACTATATCTCTCTCACACTCCTTCTATACCTCTCTCTATCGCTCCCTCAGACACTTTCTGCACACTGTCCTGCCGTGATAACGATGACCAAGCATGATGAAGTGTTGCTGAAGTGGGTCCAGCGGTCAATTTCGATGCAGAAATTGCAAAAAAATAAAAACAATATCTTAGAAATTGAAATTGTTTGATAAATTATATTTTCGTCGATTTCTTTCCTTAAATATTAATAGTTTTTTTCAGAAACTTGGTTCATACATATTTTTTTTGTTAGGTTTTTTATAATTTTATTTAATTTTATTTTGGTATATATTTGACTAAATATATCTTCATAATTTTTTGGTAAACCTTTTTTGAAAATTTATAGAAATGTATTTTATAATTTTTTGTATACAATTATTTTAATTCTTTACATATTTTTTATAATTTCTAATTACTTATTTTGTTGTTGTTTCTTTTAATTTTTTATATTATATAATTTATAAATGTTTGTTTATTTGTTTTTATAATTGTTGTTGTTGATTAAAACAAGTTTTTGCTTAAATTTTTTAATTTTTTGTTTTTATTTTTTTATTTTCATTTCATTTACTTTATTTTATTTATGTGATTTATATAAATTTATTTTTATATTACATAAGATTACATAAATTCCTTTATTATTTATTTTATTTATTTATTTATTTATTTATCTATTTCCTTTGATGTTTCTTCCCCATCTGTCTTGAAACTTATTGATGAAATCTCTCGCTTCATCCACGAAATCGACTTCTTCACATCCTTCGCATTTTGTTCTGATAACGCAAATTTTACTCCTCGTCCTTCTCACGTCTTCTTCCTCATGTCCACCGTTTAGAGTTAATTTTTCTGTCCTAATCCCGACTCTCGTGTTTACCGTCAGTGGTGATGTTGTTTTTGTTATTGGTTCTGTTGTTGTTTTTGTGGTTGCTTTTAGATTTTTGTTATGGATTTTTCGTACTTTTTCCACAACGAGCTCTTTGAACTCGTCCACGGTCTTTTCCTCTGTCTCTTCTTCGGTCTTCTCCTTGGTCTCTACCTCCGATTCTTCCTCGGTCGCTTGCTTCGATTCGGAATCTCGGAATTCTCGAAGGACTCGTTTTTTATCTCCGGACTTTTCCCAAACCTCCTTCGGCTCTTCCTCCAACTCCCCTTCGGGTTCGTTTCCATCGTCAGCGTTTCTCTCATTTTCTGTCTGTCTTTTTCTACCTCTCTATATATTCGTCGGTCTGTATGAATCTCAGCCTGTCTGTTCGAACTCCTGTCTGTCTGCCCGAAGCCCTGCCTCTCACCCTGTCTGTCTGTCCGTCCGAACTTCTCATCCCTTCATCTGAATTTCTGTCCGTCTCTGGGTTTGCATGTAATTTGCTTCATATCCTTCACTGATTCCTTCAACTTCCTCCACGAGCACTTCTTCCTTAGCAACTTCTTCTTCCGCTCATGGGATCCGTCTTCTGACGTTGTATCTTTATCTCTTTCTTACTCATCCATTCGACCACATCTTCGACCTCTCTCTCGTCATTTTCGACGACTTCTCATCCGACTCCTCCTCCGACCCGCCGTCGTCTTCACCACGGCGACGTTCGTTTTGATTCTTGTCTCGTTGATCATGGAACAACGACGACAGCCGCGGGCAGATTCGGGATCGGTTCGGGTGGGATTCGTGTAAATCAGGTGAAGAAAATGCAAAGCACGAAGTTCATGCAACAGTTGCAGAGGCAGAGCAACAGCTATAAATATTCAACGAGCTGAACGACCCCGGGGGCGGAAAGTTTTGGATGCACTACTGTGTGTCCAAGAGAACTCGAAGGTGAAATCTTTGAAAGCTTTAAAGAAATACCTTAAACTATTTAATTGATAAGGATCTACTTTTGGAATTCATAAATTTTTTTTAATATTTTCTCCTGAAAACATATTCCGAAGAATCTAGCTAACCGAAATAGGAAAATCCATGGTTAAAAAATAGGAAAATCAATCTATTGAAAAATTAAAAATAGGAAATCAACCTATTACAAATTGCAAATTTTACCTGATCAAAATTTGAAATTTCACCCATTTAAAATTGGAAATTTTACCTATTCACCTATTTATGATATATGCCCAAAACCCATTCCGATAATAATTTGCAGCGATTTTCGTTTATTGGATTTTCGCGTTTAATTCCAGGTCCTTTTGGATATTTATGCGATCCCATATTTATTTCGATGACTTTAAATATATATTTGTATATTTTACGCCACAGGGGATTTATAATTTTAATTTATTTATGAACATCGCTGGGCGATAAACAAACTCGAAAAAATGCAAAACAGAAACCTGGAAATAAATTCAAATCAGGATTCAAACAAACAGGATTAAGGACTAAATTATGTGCAACTTGGATGGTGAAAATGAGGGAAGCACGCGATTGTGGTTTGGTTTTCACACGCGAAACTCTCTTTCTGTCTCTCTTTCACTCTCTATCTTTCCTTTTCTCTCTCTAGCCTCTCTATATCTATCCTCTCTATCTCTATCCGACTTCTCTTTCACTTCGTTGGGGAGCGTTTGAACTTTAATTGAAGTCCCTCGACGACTTAATAAAGTGGAGAATTTATTGTCATCGATATCCTGCTGAGAGGACGGTGAGAAAAACGAGAAAGGGATGATAAAGCAGAAAAATAGACTGAGGGTTTTCCGAAAAAGCAAAAAAAAAATGTATAAACCAATATTTTAATCAATATTTTTGAAAAAATACAATTTGATGTTGTGTTTAATGTACCGAAAAACATTAAAGTTATCTTAATGAACGAATTCAATTTAATAAAATCGCTGACTGGTGACAGCTGTCAGCCTTGTTTGAATTTCCGTTGGCCTAGAGCAAGCTGAAACAATAACACTCGTTGTTTATCCATGCATCATCGGGTTTTAAGAGAATATTTTGTGGAGCTCAGTTAATTTAATCTTTATTTTCACCATTTTATTTGTTAAATATGTTTTCATATCTTTAATATTTTTTTTTAATATTTAAATTTTTTAATATATATATTTATTAACATAATCTTTATTTCAAATAATAACAACAAAATTATTTTTTTATTTCATCTTCTTATCACAGATTTATAAATAAATTTTGATTAGAGGAGGAATTACAACTGATAATGTATGAAATAAATAAATGCAAATATTCAAATTCAGTAAAAAAAAATCAAAATAAAAAAAAAAATCTAATCAAACTCGTTTGTTGATAACCAGCAACAGGTTACGGGAAACAATAAACCTACCTACGCAAACAATCCGGAGGTTGCAATTGAATAAATAGCATTGAATAGCAGAAAACAATTCAAACAATAATATAATTCAATAATATATTTAATAAAGTGGTGTATTTAATAAAGTGATTTCATTCAGAAATTCCAGCATTCGACTTGAGTCTCTCGAACAAGCAGCATCAATTTATTCAAATTATTTGTGTGAACTATGGATTCCTCATCATTGGATTCAGTGGATAAATATCAGTTTCTCAAGAAGTTCCTCCTGTCGTTAGCGATCGGCCTGTGGCTCTACCGCCTCTGGATCTATCGTCGTTTCTATTGTTTTGCTCTTAAATTTCCTGGATATCTCGGTCCACCGTTTCTCGGTTTTTTCTACAAAGTTTCATCGCTCAAAGGTGATTGTAATCTATTCAAAAAACCATCATGGTCACATCATAATAATCTCGCTATGCACAGATTTAATACCCGAATTCACCAAACTCTTTGTGAAGTGCAAAAGTTACACGATTTGCTTATGGTTTGGCATGTATCCCGTAGTGCTCACAGCCGATCCGGAGATAGCAGAAAAGGTTTTATCATCGCCGGAACTCCTAAACAAAGCACGACCGATGTACAACTCCATCGACACTTGGCTGGAAAATGGCATCGTCACCAGCAAAGGTAGGAATGGAGAAAAATCGAACAATTGAGAATACCCAAAAGTTCTATCATAAAATACCATAGTTGAGAAATGGCAAAAGAATCGGAGGTTGATCAATCCGGCCTTCAGCCACAAGGTTCTCCTCAGCTTCATGCCCATCTTCAACAAGGCCAAGAAGCTGGCTCGAATGAAGCTGGACGATTTGGTCGGCCATGGAGAGCAGAAAATTTCGAAAATGCTCTATCGAATCGCGTTAGGCGTCACCGTTGGTGAGTTTCAATCAATCTTAAGAGGACTCTTTCTATTGATCTTCATCTCCTCGTAGAAACAACAATGGGGAACGTGTTGCAAGAGGGAGATCAGGAGGAGGAGAAGCTGGCCGTAAAATATTCGGGGTAAGAGAAAAAATATATTATTATCTTCTTACACAAGATTACAATAATCTCACCTCAGTTTTATCAAAGGCATAACTTTCACCATGATGCTGTCGTACATCAAAGCCGATGTAATCTATCAACTTCTCAAAGGTTTCAGTAAAACCAAAGCCTACTTGAATAGTTTCGTCGATAAGGTCAATCACAATTCACTACCACGATATCAGAAGAAAGAACACGAATTGATTGGATTCTCTTTCAGCTGATACAACAAAGGATTGATGCAGCCAATAGGAACCGAAGTGAAGGAATTTCTCTAAAACCAGTCAATGATGATGATATCGATGTTGAAGATGAAGTTTCGATGAAGAAGACTCCGAATATTTTCATCGACCAAATGTTCAAGTTGTACCAGACGAATCAGTTCACCTGGCAGGATATTGTCAGCGAGTCGAATACCATTGTTGTTGGGGTGAGAGACCCCAATGTTCTATCATTATCTGTTCTATCTAGGATACGATTCTATTCTATCCTATCCTATTTCGTATTCTATCCTATCCTATCCTATCCTATCCTATCCTATCCTATACTATTCTATCATATCCTATTCTATCATATCCTATTCTATCCTATTTTATTCTATTCTATTCTATTCTATTTTATCCTATTCTATTCTCTTCTATACTATTCTATTCTGTTCTATTCTATTCTATTCTATTCTATTCTATTTTATTCTATTCTATTCTATTCTATCCTCTTCTTTCCTATCCTATTATTTTCTATCCTATGCTATTCTTCCCTATCTATACTGCCTATATTTTCTTATACTATGCTATTCTATTCATATCCTTATATATACTTATCCTATATATACTTATACCTTATATATACTATGCTATCCTAGAATATACTCATCTAACTATCTCTTCCAGTCGCTTGAGACGACGTCGAGTGCGATCTTCTTCATCCTCACCATGCTCGCCATGCACCCGGAGGTGCAGGAGAAACTCTACGAGGAGCTTCACGACATGTTCCCCGAAAAGGATTTCACCCTCGAATACGAACACATGCAACAGTTGCCGTATTTGGATCGTGTCGTCAACGAAACGTTGCGTTTGTGTCCTTCGATTGCGATCATCGGGCGACAGGTGGAGCGTGAGATGCAATTGACGAAGGATCTTCGACTGCCGAAGGGTCTCCAGTTGATGATTTCGATCTTCCATCTGCAGCGACGTCCGGAAATCTGGGGTCCCGATGCCGAGAAGTTCAACCCCGATCACTTTCTGCCCGAGAACATGGAGGGCAAACACTCGTACGCCTTCATCCCCTTCTCGAAGGGCAGTCGCAATTGTATTGGTGAGTGGGGAAAAAATATTATGAACAATATCCAAATATTTATTGATTTCCATCATCCCTTCAGGTTGGCGCTACGCGATCTTCTCGATCAAGACGATGATCTCCGGTCTGGTGCGAAACTTTCGCTTCACCACCTCCTTTCGTTTCGAAGACATCGAGTTCATTCAAACCATTAACTTGCAGTACCACAAGGAGCCCGGGTTGGAAATACATCGTCGATAGGCATTAGAGATGTTAGATTATGTCTTTTGGCCTTCATTTTTATTCAAATTAATTTAATATTTTTATGCAAATTATTTTAATTTTTTTATTAAATTTATAATATGTTATTAATTTAATTTTTTTTTTAATTTTTTTAACTTAATTTATATTCAAATGATTTGAAATTATTTATGTTCGAATAGTTTTGACTTTATTTTTAATCAAATTATTTTGACTTCATTTTTATATATATTATTTTGTCGTTTTTATTTGTTCAAATTATTTTAACTTTGTATTTATTCAAATTAATTTGAATTTATTTTTATTCATACATTCATCACACAATGTTATATTTTCTTCTCGATATTATATTGTCACTGTGATATTTTTCACAGATTTTGTTGCCATTATTTTGAATATCATCATTTGAAAGGCCATTCACAACTGCCACGCCCACCCATCCACCATGAAGTCTCCGCCCATTGATTCCCGAGAGGATTCTGTTCGTCGCCTGCACTGAATGGGATGACATTGGGATTGATGCATCATCATCGGCATGGGGAAGGGAAGCCCATTAAACTCACGCATACGCCCCGCATTCTACTCCCCCTCATCCTCCATTGGACACTCAATGAAGCTGCAAAAATTAATAGCTGCACTACCAACCAACGACGGCAATTATTGCTGCTGCTGCTGCTGCTGCCAAAATACATTCATCGACAAGTGTGAACGAGATAAAGAGAAAGAGAAAAAATTCAAATATTAATGGTTTTAATTAAATTCGAGTGCAATGAAAATCGAGTCGTCTGAGAGTTTTGCATTCTCTTTTTATTGATGTCCTCTTGTTGGCTTTTTTGTTTTACAAAATTCATACTTCACTAGTTTTAAATCACAATCATATTATTTTTACTTTCATCCAAAGTAAACAATATTTTTTTACCCTACTTACATTTCATTAATTAATTAAGTTATTGGTTTTGTACCCTATTTACTTTTTTTTTCAAGTAATTTATTGTTGTTTTACTCTACTTACATTTGTTCACTTAATATATTATTTTTATATGCTACTTTTTTTAATTTAATCTATCCTATTGAGTTTTTGACAAAAATAATTTAAAGTATGCTCTAGATCTCTAGACTAGATCCTTGTTTTTATATTGTACTATACCATTTTTGTTTTAAAAACATTTTATTTTAAATAAATATTTTTTTAAAAAGTCTCACAATATTTCTTTAAGTAATATATTTTTGATATTATTATAAATCTTTTTTAACTATTTTTAAATATTAAATTAAACAATTTTTAAATTTTTAGAAAAGTAAAAATACATATTTTTAAATTTTTATTTAAAAAATTTAAAAAAAAATGTTTTCTTTTGTATGGCATACAATACAACAAATATTTAGAATTGTAATAATTATTATTTTCTACATTTAATTTTTTTTTAATAAATTACTTTTTTACTATCATCATAGTCTTGATCTTTTCATTATAAATAGTCGTTATTTTGAAGCTCGTTTTAAGAAAATCACTTGAGATTTTTTGTATGATGATATTGATCTTTACTCTCTTTACTCTCTCCCTCTCTCTCTCGTCGACAATTGCCTCTTATATTTTATTGGTCTCTTTTCCGTATTCTATCTTCCCTGATATCTTCTTCTCTTCATTAGAACTGTTTTCAATGGCGAGAGGAATCTTGTACTGAGATTTCATGTCTTCCCTTTATTTCTCTTTGGGTCCTTTCCACTCTCACGCCCCCTCCCAGCCCCAATCACACGAAGCTCATGCGTCTGTGGAGCGAACGCTTCTTCCCCGAGGCGTTGTGGCCGCCGAAGTGACCGAGACTCAGGCTCAGGCCGGACTCGAGACCGCTCTGGGTCTGGGAGCGAGGTTCCTGGGTGAGGGAGCAGGTGGGCAGCGTGTGGCAGTAGCGGCGCAGCTGCTGCTTGAACGCGGCCGTCGTCAGGGTGTAGAGGACGGGGTTCAGGGCCGAGTTGACCGGGAGGACGAGGACCGCCAGCCAGGCGTAGAGCGAGGGCGAAATCACGCAGCCTTGAAGACAGACGGAAGGGGGAGGGAGGTTTAAACATGAATATAAAATTTTTAAATGCATAAAAATTAATAAAAATCTATGAACATTGATAAAAAACTACAAATTAAAAATAAAATTAGAATTCCATTAATAAATATGAAAAAAATAATAACCAATAAACATAAAATAAATATAAAAATTAATTAAATACAAATTATTGAAAATGAAAATCAATAAAAGATAAGAATAAAAAATCAATGGAAATTAACAAATTAATGGAAAAAATATAAATGGAAATTAAAAATTAAAATTAATTAAAATGTATTATTGGTAATGAAAATTAAAGAAGAAAAAAATGTATAAAAATGAATGAAGGAGCAAAAATTAATAAAAATTACTTAACTTAAAACTTAAAAATTCCACTGACCTGACAGAGCGGCCAATTTAACAACGATTATCGGCAGCCAACAGGCGCAGTCGGTGGACACGATGATGACGAACCTGCAACGGGGATCAAATAAAAATCACTCACTGTCTCTTTGGTTTATTATGCCGCATGATACCTCGTCGCCACGATGCTCTCACGCCCACTCAGAGTGCTTCGCATGCCGCCGCCGGAGTCGCGAATCGCTTGAAGCATTCGAAGGTAGGAGATCAGGATGAAGACAAGCGAGAAGGTGTTGATGCAGATGAATAGGACAGCCGAGTATTCCCAGCCCTAGAGGAGAGAAAAGGCAGTGAATGAGAAATGAAGAAGATAAAAATGGAGAATTGAAGAAAAATTGAAGAGAAAAAAGGAAATATAAAAACGAGACCCACCTTCGCATAGGGATCGTGGATGTGCAGCGAGAGGCAGACGCCGTTCGATCCGTAGAAATGATGACCAAAGTAGTCGACACCGAAGAAGGGCGCGGCCGCCAGGACGAAGGAGGCGCCCCAGAGCAGCACCAGACGCAGGGCGATGCTGGAAGAGAGAGAGAGAGGAAGGAAAATATAAATATAAAGAAAATAAAAATATGGAAAAAGGAAAAAATTGTTGTAATGAAATGATCGAGAATTGAATGGGAACTCCCAAAGAAATTATTTCCAAGCCTTTTCAATGAGATTTCTATCCTTTTTTTCTTCTAAATTCTTCTGAAATTCTTCTGAAACTATACAAAGCAAATTTCTCTACTCACCGCACTCGCCCGGCGTCGCGCGGCTTCAGCGGTCGCGTCACCGACATCAGGCGATCCCACGTGACCAACGTCAGCAGCAGCGTCGACGACTGACAGCTGAAGGTGTTGAGGAAGCCGGAGAGGGCGCAGGTGACGCTCTGACGCCACGCCTCCTCGTGCATGATGTATTCGCCGCGAAAGTTGATATCGGCACAGGCGATGATGGCCAAATAGACGCCCATCAGGAAGTCGCTGGCCGCCAGGTGGCGCAAATACAGCGAATGCTCGACGTTGCCGCGCGACTTGTGGAAGTAGCGACCGAGGAGGACGGTCAGGTTGCCCACCACGGCCACGGTGGCCATGATCCAGACGCTAGAGTGAAACGAAGAGAGTGTGAGAGTGTGAGAGATGCAAGCATAAGAGTGAGAGATGCCAGAAAAAGAGTGGTTGAATCAGTTTGAAACTAATTTAGGTGAACATATTGCGGGGAGAAACTCTAAGAGAGCAAAATTCGGAAGAGGAAGACTTGCGGATGCTCTCCAACTGTGGTCAGTGGTTGGAAAAGCATCGGCGGAGAGAAGAGAACCGAAGGATCCGGAAGGGAAGAAGTTTCGGAACAGATCGGTCGAAAAGTTTGTGGACAAAATTCGTGTGGGTGGATGGAGGATGAAAGCTGGAGGAAAGGACGAAAACACGAGTCCCTCGAAGGAGGGATCGAAGGAGAGAGAAAGCGACGATGTCGAATTAAAGCACGAAGCCAGAAGTTTTGGAATCTCTTCGAAGGCCAACGCAATAAGTTCGAGGATGAAAATAGTCAACTGAACTGCATGAGAATCCTTTGACACTATGGTATGTGAACTTGTTGTGGGTGCGGAAGGAATTTGCATTCCGGCAAGTGGTATGGCGACAATAAGAACAACAACAACAACAGGGATAAAGTCGCTACCAATTATTTGCCAAGTTATCAACGGCAACGGTTGCTCGCTTTGAGCCAGATTTGGCCAAACAAGAAAACGAAACCACAAAAACTCTCAATTACGAAAGCGAAAACAATAAGAACAACAATGAAAACAACAATAAAAACAACAATAGACGATAAAATAAAATAAAAAAAAACAATAGAAACAAACATGAAAACAAAAAAACGGAAATAAGAATAATTGAAAACAATACAAAATTGTTGGCGCCAATGGCGGAAATAAAAGAAAAGCTCGAGATGAAATTTTGTTCCTAAATCTAGTTGTTGTTGTTGGTAGTTGCCAAACCCAAAAATAGAATAAAAGAGAAGGTTGAAACAAAAGCACAAAATTATAACAAAAGCTAAAAATTACCAAAATATCAACAAAAGCAAAAATACTGACAAAAGAAAAAATAACTCAAACAAAAGAAAAAGTACCATCAAAAGGAAACACAATTCAAACATAAGCCAAAAACTCTAACAAAAGTCTGAAAAATTTTCAACAAAAGCGGGAAAAAATTACGACCTACTGTAGGTAGCGAAATGGAGAAGAGAGAAGACCAAAAGTAGTGAAGATAATTTAAATGTCTGAGGAAAATTCTAAGGACAGAAGGCAGAAGCTGCTGCCAGGAATTGATAAACAAGAGATAAAATTGCTCGGAAATTATTTTCAAGGAAAGGTTTACGAAAATGCAACAAAAAAAAAACACACACATGGATGAAGGGGAGAACATGAGATAGTCGAATAGAGAGATGGAGAGAGGGAATGAGAGGGAATGAGATGGCGATTGAGGAGGAGAACGAGAGAACGATGGTGTGTGTGTATGTGTGATGATGCAGACCTCATGGCGTGTGAGTGATTTTTAATTCATTTTCTCTGGTTTATCTCCTTGTTTTGTCAGTGAGAAAATCGATGTCCAAGAAACACGAGCTAACAGTTGGAGTCATAACGAGCCATGCATCTTGGTCTAACTTCTCTTTCTTCCTCCTTCTTCAGCACTTTCTTGATCATCCTTTTCCATCGGTTTCTCCATGGCTTCCTCCATCTTCTCCTCCTTCATTCTTCGCCATCGCTTCTTCCATCACTTTCACCTTCCACACTCTTCCATCACCTCATCCTCCCCCCCCCCCTCTCTTCCTCCCCTTCTCCGCCTTCATCTTACCTTCCTCGCAGGATCTGGTTATCCAACAGATGATACGTGCTGCTGATGCCATCGCCACGCGGTTCACACACACGCACATGCAACGCAGCCCGACAGAGATGGAACCACGAGAAGTAACTGTAAACAAGAGATAGAAAAAGAAAGAAAGACTTTATCTTCCATCGCGCTCACTGAAGTCGACGTCATCCTCCACTCACATGTAATTGAGACTCGTGAGGTTCTGCAGGATGCGCACTTCGAGAGTCTTGAAGTCGTTTCCGGTCAGGAGGAGCGACGTCAGGTTCTCCAGGCAGGCGAAGGCGTTCGGTTCGAAGGACTGCAGCCGGTTATCATTCAGATGTCTGGAGGTCAAAAGGACAAATGGGGGAAATTCGAGAGAACATTTGAGATTATAAAACAATTGAAGATTACTAAACGTTTGAGAATTTTAAAACAATTGACGATTTTGGAACAATTTATTTTTCTAAAGGTTTATGATGAAACGATTGAGGATTCTATAATTATTGAGGATTATGAAACAATTGAAGAATCAATGATTTCGATTCAAAAATCAAATGATGAAAGAGAATATGAAATGAGAATTTCGTGTGATAAACATATTTGAAAGATTAGTAAGCAATGAGGTGAAAGTAATTGCAGCTTAAATTGAGCTTAGTTTAAATGTAATACAAAGCTGAAGGAATATAATCCAAATAATACAAAGCTGAAGGAATATAATCCAAATGAAATTGATATGGAATTAATTGAAGTTCATTAAGAATTTATTGAAGTGACTGAAGTTAAATGGACGGAATAAAAATGAAAATAATAATCATAAAGTTCATAAAAGAGGTATTAAAATGGTAAAAACAATTCTTTCAACAATTCTTTCAAAATTAATTAATTGAAATAATAAATAAATAAAAACGAATAACCAAAATATAAAATAATAAAAATGTAGTTCAAATAAGAAATAACAACTAAAATTATTTCTTCAAGAGGAAGTCAGAAAACGTTTGTAAATTGAATAACATAAAAATAAATATGAGTAAAATTCCATCAATCATACAAATATTAATTTCCTCAGCTTTCATAGAATATGAAAATAGAAAATGAAGAAGGAAAATTGCTGTCTTGGAAAATTTCCTTCATGGAAAATGTCTTTCTCGGACATGAATCACATCCATTTCTTTCCTTCAAGTATTTTTCTTTCTTTGCTCCTCCTCATTGTTTGTTGCCTTTGGGCTTTCTTCGTTAATTCCGATTTTGTTTTTGCAATTACGCATTGTGCTTTATCAACGGAATGGCGAAAAAATCACGTTCGGCTACGAATTATTTGTAAATGCATTAAAATCACTCATACGTCACGTGGTCCCCAAAGTACCGCCCACCTTCCCTTGCTATCTGTCCGTCTGTCCTGTGTTTGCTCACGCGTCTGACGTTGACGGCGAGATTTTCATTATTAAATTATTATGCAAATTTAAGTAGAGTTTCAGAAAATCCAAAGGAAGACGGAGAAGTATGAAAAGTTGGATGAAAAGGAAACGATGGAGTCAAAGGAAACGATGAAGTGAAAAGAAACGATAGAGCGAAAAGAAACGATAGAGAGAAATGAAACCATAGAGAGAAAGAGATGAAGGAATTAAAGCAGTTCAACACGAACATAGCGAATAGCGAAGTATAGTAGATGTCGGAAACTATAAGCCGTGAATATAATGAAATAAACGAATACTTTTTCTTCTTATTAACTATTTTTCTTGTAATACTTCCTGACAAGAAAGAGATGACAAACAACGAGAGTGACGCATATTCCTTTGACATAATGTCATAATTATTAATCTATTATTAAAAAATCATAATCAAAATCATTATAAATAATGCAAATGATAATATAATATACATAAGTCTATTTGCCGGAAAAAAAAATCCTTTGAAAGATAATTTATCAGGAATTTTAATTTAATAATAAAAATAAGCTCCAACACTCAAAAAAAAACGACATATGTGAAAAATTCCATTGAAGGCTCTTAAAACAGAGTGAATAATGAGGATAAGTCAAGGTTAATCAGAAGCCATGGTGGGAGAATCTCCGCGAAAAGACTTTCGAGCGGAAGCCAAGAGATTTCGGATGTTCGACGGAAGCCAAATGAAGATGAAGCTCGTGTTGGAAAATGTGTGACGGATAGGGGGAAAAATATGATGTGAAGAGAAAAAAATGTGATAAAAGGAGAAATTATGTGTGATAAAAGGAGAAAAAAAAAGTGTGAAGAATGGGGGAGGAAACATGAGGATGTTGATGTGAAGCATTTAGGAAGTGATGATGAGGAAGGAATATGATGAGGATGGAAGATGATGGGGATGGAAAATGATGGGGTTGGAAGATGTTGGAGAATGAAGATGATGAGGAGTCAAATATGATGAAATGTGGAAATGAAGGAATGTGGAATAAGGAATGGAAGAGGATGAGGAACGAAGATGGTGAAGAATGAAAATAATGATGAAGCTGTGAAAACTCAACGTTGTCCATAAAAACAAAAAGAAATTGAAGATGTGATGTGCTTGAAGGAGATGATGAAAAGTCCTCAAAGGACATGATGAAGATGCAAAGAAGTTTCTCCCGGAATCCTGGAACCCTGAACCCAACTCACAATCCTTGGAGCACATGCAAATTGCAGAATGTGTCATTTCGTAGAATCGTCAGACGATTGCCAGCCAAGAATCTGAAGGGAAAAAAATAAAACAATTTTGAAACTACGACAAGAAACCGCAAGAAAAAATCTAATAATGACAACATCATGTACAATAGAAGTAACCACAATATAAACAAAGGCAAGAACAACAACATCAACAGAGTCAACAAGAACACCAATAAAAGCAAATACAACATATGGACCAACAACAACATATCCATGGACCACCAACAACTTAGTAAAAAGCTAAATCTGATAACTTTGATATATTGTCTCGAGTAAAACTTTGCTTGAAATAAAAGTAATTCAAATCAAGATGATGATGATAATTATGAGGGTAATAATGTTCGTTTAAATGTTGTTGTAGTTTCTTTTGTTGTTGTTGTTGCTTTTGTTCTCCTTGTTGTTTTTTTTTTGTTTTTTTTGTATTATTTTGATTTTTGTTCTTTCAGTTGTTCTCATTTTTTTCGAAAACTCACAAATGCTGAAGTCTTGGAAAGGTAAAAACTCGTCGCTCGATGTCCTCGATGCGATTGTGAGCCAAGGATAACGTGTGGAGGCGTGGCAGCTGGGGGAACATTTGGGGTCCAAGGCGACGGAGACGATTCTCATTCAAATAACTGGATTTGGGCGGAAAGGAAAGAAAAAGAAGGTGAGAGGAAAAAGAAACCGAGAAAAAGAAGACATAAATGAGATTGGTTCAGGGAGTGATTGAACAGTAATTGGAAATGAAGAAAACTTACAGGACTTCGAGATGCCGCAGAGGACGAAAGACGGACGCCTCAAAGGACTCGATGCGATTGCCACGGAGATCACTAAAGTGAGAAAAGAGAAGAGGATGGAAGAGAAGAGGAGGAAGAAGAAAAAAAGAGAGAAAGGAAAAAATAAATGATAACCAAAGGTAAAGAGAAAAACTCAACTCACAGCTCCTCGAGTTCTTCCAAATTGTGAAAGTCGTGTTCGTGCAGGACGTTCAAACGATTTCCAGACAGGATTCTAAAAAAACCAAAACATTCAGAAAATCTCATAAAAACCACAAAAAATAAAATAAAAAGAAAAAAATCACAAAAAACCAAAATAATAAATTATCGTATATGTATGTAAATAAAATAAAATAAAGACCATCAGACAAATTTGAAATTGAGCCAAATGCCCAAGGACGACGACAGGGAAAGCGGAAACTCGGAAACTCATGCCATTGTCGTGATAAATAGCCGGAGTTCACTTCAACTTTCCCACCACTCGTTTTTCTCTCTCCAATTTCGCTTCGTTCGCTTTGCATTGTTTTGCAACTCTTTCGAGCTTTCGCTTTGCATCCGCGTCGACATCTCAATCGACAGCAAAAAAAATCGCAATCAGAGAGCTCTGGAGGAAGGTGTGGTGAAAGGAAAGGGTGAGAAAAGGGAAAGTGGAGAGAAAATAAAGAGTGTGAAGAAAACGATGGAAACTGGTCGAAGATATTTGATTTATGAACGACAGCAGATTTTATGGAAACTCTCACTATCGGTTGAATTTTTTACTGGTCCCATGGACTCTTTTCCTAGATCTTTGGTATATGTTTTTCTGCTCCCTTGTTCTCTTTTTTTCTAGTATCAGGGCTCTTCTACTGGTCTCTTGGTCTCTTTCTTCTGGTCCCAAGTCTTTCCTTTGACTCCAGAGGCCGTCTTCAGACTCCTTCTCATGGGCATCATGAGTCCTCTGATAACGTTCATTAGAACTAAAAGCATCCTCTGCTTCATCCTCCTAATTCCTTTGTCCATCATCAAACTCTTCCCTTGAACTTCCATATTCTCTTCCTTATTCATCCCACTTTTCTGTTTCTTCCCCTTCTCCATCCTTTTTCTTATACCGAACTCTTTCCTTACACCTTCCCAATCACTTTCCTTCCACTCACCTTCCCTTCCTCAACCCAACATCAACCTTTCACTTACAGTATGTGCAAATGGTTTCCGACCGGAAACAAACTCTGCGGCAAACTTGAGATCCGGTTTTCGTCCAAGTACCTGTATCAGAGAGAGAGTGATTATTATGAGAGTTTTTAAAATAAGTATAAAGAAGGAAAGCGAGATACGGAAAGAGTAGTTTGGAGAGAGAAGAGAGAGAGTGATGGAGAGAACGGATAAACGAGGAGGGAGAGTGAGGCTGATAGGAAGGTCGAGGGAGCAATAGAGAGAAATCTCGAGAGAGCGCCAAACTTACAGAGTCTTCAGAGGAATCTCCGCGAGTCTCTTGAAGGCGAACGACTCGATCCTTTCGATGGAGCAGAACTTCAGAACACTGAAATAAAAGAATGAAAATAGAAAGTATATAGATAGAAAAATTGCAAAACTTTTAAAACAGAAATATTAAGAAAATAATACAAAAATTTAAAACATTAACGAAAAATAAATAGAAATTGTAAATGAAGCAAACAACTTTTAAATATAACTATTTTAATATAAAATAATGGAAATGGAGAAAAAATTGAAAAGGAAAATGAAGCAAAAAATTTTTAAATATAACTATTGTAATATTAAATAATGGAAGAAGTGAAACAATGGGAAAATAATAGAGAATTTAACTTTATAAATAAAAGTATTTAAATCAAATAAAGTGGAAAAAATAAACAACTAAATATATCTACAAAATTGACGAACAAAAATTGTTAAAATATATGGCAGATAAATCAGAAAAGAGCAACATAGCCAGAGTTATGAGAGAAAGCGAGTGCAATTAGAAACACCTGGTGCTACTCACAGACTCTCGACCGCGGGCAGAGCCTCCAGGAAGTCCTCGGTGACCAGAGTAAAGTTGTTGCCGGTCAGATCCCTGGGGAAGAAGAGATAGAAAGAGACAGAGATGACAACAGCGTTGAGCGAGATGAGGAATTTCGGGTTCAATGGAGAATATAATTAAAATTTCGATTAAAAACCGCCCCCCGCCTCGCTCGTTCGCCCACAAACAACTCACAGCATGGCGACATCGTGGCCGGGCAGATTCGTTGGCAACGCCGACAACTGGGCGAAACGGCAGAGAATCTCGTCACCGCGACACAGGCAGCTCGAGTGGTTGACGGATGGCCACACTGGAACAACAAGAACAACAATACGAACAAAGTGAACAACAATAAGCATGATAACAAGAACAAAGTGAACAACAAGAACAATAATAACCACGAGAACAACAACAAGAATAACCATGAGACCAACATGAATAATACCAAGTGAACAGTGAACAAGAACCATAACGAAAACCAACTTACAACAACTTCCGATCGGCAGGTCGTCGTGTCGCCCGAACGGTTGTTTCCGAAACAGATGATCCCAGAACTTCGCATCGACCTCGTTGACGCAGTCCCACTCGTCGGAGGCGTCGTCGCAGTCGGCAGCGCCGTCGCAGTTCAGTCGCTGCGGCACGCATTGCGTCGACGTGTTGCAGTGGAAGAAGCCGACGGGGCAGGCGTCGAGGTCGTCGGGCTGCAGGACGGCGTCCTCGGGCGGGGAGCTGATGAAGGTCGCGCTGACCATCGTCGTCGACGTCGTTGTCGTTGTCAACAGGCTTTCGAGCAGGACGAGGGCGACTGAAATGAACGAATGGAGGGCGTTTGTTGTTTGAGGGAGACGTTCGTTTGAGGGAGACTTTTATTTGAGGAGGATGTTGTTTGCCTAAGGGCGTGGTTTGAGGGATTGGGCGATTCTATGTTAGTTTATACCAAAGTCATGTTGTTCGTTGAAATCGACACCATGACGAACGATGTCGACCCAACTTCGCTTTGATCGATGGGGATGCGGTCTTCAAACGACAATAGTTTCCAGCTGCAGTTCAGCGCAGAGGTCAATTTGTCTTTCTCTTTCGGGCGTTCCCCGAAGCTTCAGGCGAGTGGAAAATAGAGAGAAAATTATTTTTTTCCTCTTTCCTGTTTTCACTCTTTAATACTATTTTTCAAAATTTTCAATTTTGTATTGTTACATTTAAAATTTTTTTTTCAAAATTATCATTTTTTCAAAAATTTTAAATATTATTCAAAATTTTAAATTTTATTCAAAATTTCATTTCCATGTTTTCCCTCATTTTTCAAAATTATCAAAACTATCGAATTATCAAATTTTTCAAAATTTCAGTTTTCAAAATTTAAAAATTTTCAAAATTTTCAGTGGCAAAATCGTATTTTTTTCCCAACATTTCTCAATTTCTCTTTATTGTTAACTTATTTTCCTTGATTTTCTCCGATTTCTCAAGTGCTTCTCATCATCTTGGGTTTCGTACATGTACACGTTATCCTTTTTCCTCCAATTCTCGCTAAATCCTCTTCCCAGAACAGCGCCTTCCACCTCCTTCCTTCTCCTTCTTCCTTCTCCTCCTTACTTCTCCTTCTCCTCCTTCTTCCCCTCCACCATTATTTTTAAGCTCACTCACACGGTCTTACTTGCGAAAACTCTTTTCCCTCTTTCTTCCACACTTGAAAAATCTCTCCCTGTTTCACTCCTTCGCGCTGTCTCCACACATATCCTTCCCTCCCTCTTCTTCTACCTCTCTCCCTCACTCTCTCCCTTTTCCCCTCCCTCACTCAATTTCCATTGTATTCTCCGTCACATCCTTGCACTTTATTCATATCAAATTTCGCTGGATCTCGCATTGGAGTCGACGCCGTCGTGTCCTCGCAGGACATTCGATTTAATTTTCATATTCAACCCTATCCTCGAGTACAACAACAATGATGCACTGGTTCTTGTTGTTGTTATTGTACCGAAGGCCATGGTTTTCAATACAATTTGCAAAGGATTTCTCACAAAATTCACACAAATCACAAAAGAAAATTAAGTTATATCTTTTGATTGTATGGAAGATTATGTTCCAGGAATGCATTTGGCATTTGTTATTCTTAGGTCAGACCGAACAAGAACTTCTTGACCTGTCCACGCACGTTCTCGTGGACATTTCGGTATGTGAATGTAATGAAAAGATCCCTCAATGAATTGTCTGTTTTTCCGCTTCGATGCCGAACAACAATTGGCGACGAAAGGCACACAAAAGACACAAGAAAAGGACAATAAAAAATGACAACAATAGAAGGACAGGAGCAAAAAGAAAACCAACAAAAGGACAATAATAAATACTCTAATGGAAACATATGATGCGGAAGGACATGAAGAAAAAGGAAAATTTTGTCTTTTAAAGAGATTATCTTTTGAAAATAAAGTACATTTCGAAAGTTAATTATATTTTAATGCATTCCTCACGTCATATATTTAATTAAAATTTTAAATCATATAATATACAAGAGATAATTTACTAATTTAAATTTTCTAAAATTTAAAATCAATATCAAATTACTTTTTTTTAAGAATTAAATATTTTTATTCGAATAAAGTTTTCAAATGTAAAATATCAATTTCAAAATAATGTTTTATATCTTATATATTTCAAGGACACATTAGTAAAAATTAGATAATTTCCAAACTCACCGAATATCAAAAATAGTGCTTTGTTTAAAATGTCCCTCATGTTGCGGGCAGTTTTTCGATGTCCTCGATGATTTTCTGATGAATATCCAGGGTTCAGGACGGAAGTCATTTTGTTAACATATCCGGCAACTATGGATAGTTGGAATGATAATAACTAATGATATCTAATTGATATAATAAAGTCACAGCACTATACAATTTTTTTCATTTCATTTTTAATATTGTTTTTTTTTTTGTTTTTTCTCTAATAATTTATTTAATTTTCGATTTCTATTTAATTTCCTTTCACTGCATTTGATTTATAATTTTTGTTTTTGTCGTAAAGTTCGATGTTTTCTAAAAAAAAATGTAATCAACATTTATTTTTTCAAATTATTCACACATGTATTATTTCAATAAAATATTTATAGCTGTCTACACTTTTTTAATTCACAATTTCCTCGGGGTTTCAATTTAATTTCCGTTTCTATATTTCGCACTTTTTCTCTATGAATTTTTATTTTCCAGAGAAACTCAATAAAAACTAAAACTGAATTTCAGATTTGATACAACAAAGTTTGGGAATCGAAAGCAATGTGGTGAGAAATATTTTCCACCACAAAGCGATGGTAAAAATCCGGTACCCGAGCACTTGAGCACGATAAATTCAACACATTCTGCGAGATAATTTAATTCGCACGCACTTAAAAATACACCAGCGGAAAAGTGTTAGAAGTAAGAGAGAAAAATATTCCAAAAATGTTAGATAAAAAATTAAAAAAAAAAATAGTTGAAAAAAAAATATTACAAAAAATATGTTTAAAAAATGTTGACGAAAGAAAAAAGGTAATTTAAAAAAAAATTAAAAAAATAAACCAATAAAAAAGAAACAAAAAAAACAATTTAACAAATTCCAAAGAATAATCAATGAAATAAAAAATGTATGTAATGAAAAATGAAAATAGTATTTAGAATTCTTTGATATTATTTTTTCCATCGACTTATCATCGCCATATCCAGAAAATATGTAGAATAACATTTAGTGAATGGTGTGAGGTGGAGAATAAAATCTTAGAAACTCGAATGAATTAACAACAACAATAAGCAGATTTAGCTGAAGTTCTTCAAAGCAAACAGAAATTGAGGAAGAAACAACGAAGTTTCGATTCTTTTGCGAATTCTTGAAAAGCAGATCTTCACAACAAATACAATAATAACAAATACAAATACAATAATAACAAATACAAATACAATAGCAACAAAAAAACCAAAAAACACAAAAGTCATAAAAATGCAAAGAGAGAACAAAGGCACCACATGTGGGAGTGAGATGGAGAGAGAGAGAGAGATAGAAATGTTTCGGATGAGTTTTGTTTACAAATTAAATGAAATAAATTATACGTAAAATATTTGTTGAACATTGCGAAAATATTTCTTGTAGTGGTTCCCATTATTGTTGTTATTTTTGTTGTTGTTATTACTCTTGATGTGGTTGTTGCTGCAGGGGAATATTATATTTTGGTATTGGGCGAAATTAACTTGGCCCAAATCAACAACAAAGCGGAATAACACATTTGCACAAATAGTGTAAACAAAACGTGGTCAATTATTTTAATTCACTACACAGAAGAAGAACTTAGATAATGATGATGATTAGAATGATTACAAAAATGATCATCATCATCATCTAATTGGTATGGAATTCCGCTCGAGGAACAATTAAAATGGAATAACAGAGATATTTTCCAAACAAAGATATTTTCCAAATAGAGATATTTTCCAAACAGAGATATTTTGTAAAAATAGATAATTTTGCAAAAACAAAAACTTTTATGGAAGAAAATATGAAAATGAAATTATTTTACAGCGGAAGTCCCGGAGCTGAAAGTTGAAAGAATGGTCCATAAAGCGGTGAAAAAAACTTCTCGCCGTATGAAAGGGAAATAAAAATAGACTCTTGAGTAAATAAACCCAATTAAAATAGCTTGGTCAAGAAATAATGTTCAGTGAAATCGTAGAATAAAACTCTTGAGAAAACAAACATGAGTAAATGAAATCGTTACTAAAAAACCGCCCAAAATAAAACTAAAAAAAGAAGCAATCGAAATGGAAGATAATTAACATTTAAAATATCATGTGTTTTTCATATCATATGCGAATAATTAACCAAAGATAAGAATAAAAATTAGAGAAATTTTGTCATAAGGAATAGAATCATTACATTTGAATATAATTAATTAAATCTATCTATTTAATTCAATGATATATTATTTTTGTATATAGTTGGAAGTAAAAGAAAAATAAAATTGATCGACAGAATTTAATTGAGTTTTTCTTGATACAAAAGAACTGAGTCATCCGTAAACATTTTATTCATGCAAAAGATGGAAAAAGTTTACGCAAAACTAAGTGCGAAAAATACACAAATTAACTTTTCGATTAGCAGATAAATTGAGAAAAATACTAAATTAGTAATACCACAACAATTAGATGGGGAAAATCCAAGCAATTAAGCTTGTGACATGGACAAAACTTTGAGGAAACTAATTATGTGAGCACACACGAACACGAATAAAGGACACATTAGGACAAAAAGGACACATGGGACAAAAACAAACCATGGGAGAATATGGACACATGGGACAAAGGGGACACAAAGGACATGGGGCAGAAGTCGCTTTCTTTTCTCCTGCTCGCCCATAAAAACAATATTTGTATGACCTCAAGTATTTTTCGGAATTCCTTTCATGGTTGGGTTCCAGTAGTTATTTTCAGAGGGCGACAAAAGTTTCCTCGTGCGACTCATTTTTGTGCAATCTATTTCTATTTATTCACAATCGAAAGCAATTAATTTATTCACACCATCCTCTCGTCCATCTCCCCCTCTCCCTCTCGTCATCTCCCTCTAATCATCTCCCTCTCTCCATCTCCCTCTAACCGACTCCATCAACAGGCTTCCTTCAGAGGCAAACCCGATCCGTTTTTGTCCCATTCTCCATCACCAACCATGAGTCGTCTTCATTAGCTCTGTCAACGATGGTGAAGCGAAGCCCTCAAGGATCATTTCAATGCTCCTCATGTCGTCCTTGTTCCTCGTTCAATCGTCGTCCCCGAAGGAGTTCGTTGATCCTTTGGCTGAACTCTTGTGGTTTCTTTTTATGAAATCTCTTGCAAATTCCATTCGCGCCTTAGAGTTTTCTTTTTTCTCGTCATTTCTACTATCTTTTCTGGTCTGTTCTTATTCTCTTTCCTGCTTCCTCCTCCCTTCTCCGCCCCCCATTGAGTGATATTCGAAATCTGATTCCTTGTGGATTTCTCGATATGTTCTTCTAAGAAGAAATTTCCATTAACTGAAGTTTCAACCCATCGACCACGCCCCCTCCCATGTGGTATGCAAAGTACGTAAAGTTGGGCTCGTGCGTCAACCAGAGGAGTTGGAAAAGAAAACCAAGTGCTCGCATCCTGTGCAAAAGGACACTCATTTGCGGTCTCATCCCTAGGCCGCAGGAATGTGGCCGACGCATGACGTTCATGGCATGTAAATGGATCCTGTCATCGCGAGTGTGAGTGAGCAAGTGTAGCAGAGAGAGATAGAGAGAAAGTGTGTGGGCGAGAGTGATGGAATGAGATAGGATAGAATGGTTTGGTATGAGATGAAAGAGATGAAACCGCAAGAGGTCGAATGGGTCCAGGGCGATTCTAAATAATTGACATTCCTCGAAGGGAATTGATCAACTGGGAGGAGGTTCCTCAAATGTAAAAGACAATTTTTAAAATTTATTAAAGATAAAAAAAATTTTATCATTTTAAAATGTTTGCATAATTTTAAAAATTGTTCATATTTTTAAATTTTATTCAAAATTTTCGGATTTTTCAAATATATCCAAATTTTGAAAAAATTTGAGTATTTTTTCATATATCAAATTTATTCCGAATTAAAGGCTTTTTTATATATTCTGAAATTTTTTAACGAATTTCCATATAATTGACTATAACTTCAGCATATACGAAATAATTTAATTGAATTAATCCAAAAATTACTTACTTTTATTTTTGAAAATTGTTTAATTTAAAAACAAAATTAAAATATTAAATTAATTTACTATTAAAAGATGGTAAAATTATTAATTTTCTTAAAATAATTTTCTAAAAATTTCAAATAATGTCAGAATTGAAAAAATTAATTAAATAATTCAATAAAAAAATGAAACAGAAAAACTCGCTTAAATTGAAGAACCATATACTTTAAAACATTCTTGAAATATTTCAATTAATGTTGAATTTCCAAATTCATAGCTGAGAAATTGCAAAAATTCTATTTCTATTTCGATTGTGAAGATATCGATAAATTGACCATGAATTAAACGCCCATTAATAACCGTTAATCGATCTCAGGCGATGATCAAAAGCCGCGCACTACAACAAAACCAACAACAGATCAACATCAGCAATAAGAACAACAACAACGACTTCAATAATATAATACCATCAATAACAACAACAATTGACACGAACGGCACTAATCACCGAAAGAGATGGCGAGAAAAACGACGAAACGAAATCCGAAGATCGCAATGAAGACGACGACGAAGTTTTTCGATACGAAAGAACGAATTTTCGCTAGTGCCGAGTGAACAAATTTTTGCAAGTGCCGACTGCCGAACGATCCGAGCGCCTCGCGGGATGCCAACGAACTGAGGCGAAGCTGAGGACGACGACGACGGCGCCCCATCGGTCGTGTTTTCGTCGGTGTCGGTCGGGTTGGGGCCGCAAAGGAGAGGACGAGAACCGAACGAACGGCGATTGATGAATGAAAAGCTCTTCGTAGCGTCTGCGTGAGAGAGAGGGGTGGTGAAGAAAAGGTCATGTGGAACGAGGCTGAGTACGAGGAATTCAAGTTCAAGGCAACAACAACAGATCCAGCGGGAGAAAAAGCTTTCACACGAGATGAGAGAAAGAGAAGGGAGAGACTCATTCTTTGAAATAGTTTAAATAAAAAAGAGGATGAATTAAAAATATTTAAACAACAAATACATAAAAATATATATTAAAAAAATAAATATACTTAAGAAATTATTTCAAAAATATGATTTAGTAATAACTAATTCTTTATGAAGTAAATAACAATAATAAATAAATTTCTCACGTAAATAAAAATCCCCTCTTTGATTTGTTAATTTTTCTTTATTCAATAGTATTTCTTACAGTAAAAGGGAAGACAATTAATTAATTAGTTAATTATTTAAAATAAATAGTAAATAATACAAATATTACTACAACAACGAAGACAACGTCGACAACAAAAATAACCCATAATACTATTTTAAGCTTTCTTTTCAAAATTAACACAAACACAGAAGGAGAGGTTGGAGAGAGGAGGATATAGAGTGAGAAAGAGTGAGGGATAGTGAGGGAAAATGGTGGAAAGAGATGAAAAAAAAGCGCTCTCAAAAAGCTCTTCTTCCTCAACTTCCGTTTCCGTTTGATTTTCACCTCTCACTTCCGTTTCCGATTGATCTCCAACAAAACTTCTCTTCCTTACTCTTTATTTCTCTCTTCCTTTCTCTCTTCTCCTCTCCCTCTCCCTCTCTCTCTCTCTTCATCCTTCGCTTAGTAGTTGTAGCGATGGTGGCTGTGTTGGTGATGGACTTGTTGTTGTTGTTGCTGCTGTTGTTGTTGTTGGACGGCATAGTTGGCCTGAGCGAAAAGATTCTCGATCTCGGCATCGCTCAGGTTATCGAAGACATTCGACTCTTGTTGTTGTTGTTGTTGTTGTTGGTGGTACTGCTGCTGTGGTGAGGGCGGGAGGTAACCTGGAATGAGAGAAAGAGACAGAGAGATGGGGAGGGGGGATGTGGGGATGGTAGAAGGAGACAAGGGATTAAAAAAGAGATCGAGACAAAAAGAGTTGAAAATAAAGAAAAATACATTTTAGCACAAAAATCTAGTTTTCAGCATTTTTCAAAACTCACCCTCAGCGGGGGCGCCGTAGGGCGGCAGCAGGGTGTGCGAGGGCCGAAGGGGCGTGGCTTGTGTTGTCGGCGCCGCGCCAGGGTTGAAAAAGATCGGCTTCCAGGGCTGCTGTGTGGGATGACCCGAAGGCGACTCGGGCTCAACTGGAGCCTGCGGCTGCTGAGGATGATGAGGCTGCTGGGGTTGTTGGGGTTGTTGAGGATGTTGTGGCTGATGGTGGGCGGGAATCTGGGGCGCGGCCTCGGCGCTGCCCGAATCAACCGGATTCGAGCCGGCGATAGGGAAAACTGGAGGGAATTGGGCGGCGGGGAACGACGGCTGCAGTGGGATGCTCACGAAGGTGGGCGTCTGAGCGGGGCGTGGCGGCTGCACACCGATGGCGGGGAAGACGGGAGGCGAAGCGGGAACGATCGATGGAACCGAAGGAACGGCAGGCACAGTGGGCACAACGGGCGTGGCCGGCTGAGCGGGGAACTGAGGGATCGCGGGGAAGGCGACGGCGGGAACCTGAGCGTGGACCGGAACCTGAGCGTGGACGAAGGTTGGAGCCTGAGGCTGAACGAAAGCCGGCGTCTGAGGCTGAACGAACGTGGTCTGGAAGAATTGATGATGATGATGATGATGAAGATGAGGATGTTGCAGCGATTGAGGCGGCAATTGCGGAGCTGCGAGTGGTGGCAGCGGCTGTACCTGAACAACAGGGGGCTGAATGTGCTGAACGACGGAGGGTTGAACCTGGTGGACGACGGAGGGTTGAACCTGGTGGACGACGGTGGGTTGAACGTGATGGACGTGCGTTGGCGCCGGCGCTGGCAGAGGCAGCGGCTGAACGGCGGCGACAGCCGGAGTCGGAGCGGCGACAGCGACCTGAGGCTTGTGGTAGAGCTGCGGGTAGTTGACGCTGTAGGAGGAGACGACGGCGCCGCCGGGACGGATGACGAAGGGCGTGGCACTGGCGGCGGCGACGGGGTGGGCGGCATGGCTCACGTGATGCAACGGGTGGACGTGAGCTTGTGGAACGACGTGAGCTTGTGGAACGACGTGAGCTTGTGGGACGACGTGAGCTTGAGCGGGCACAATGTGGGCGTGTGGCACCGTCTGGGCGTGGCTAACGACGTGGGCTTGCGGTAAAACGTGGGCGTGGCTGACGGCAGGCGAGAGGGCGGCGTAGGCGGTCTTCAGGTGGAAACCACCAGGGGCGACTCCGACGGCGGCTCCGACGGGCAGGAACGACGACGACTTCAAGAAGGTGGGCGTGTGCGAGTGGGCGTGAGCGTAGGCGTGGCCATGGGCGAACGACGGTAGACTCGCCACAGCCGACGTCGAAGCGTACGAGGCGGGGAGACCGAGGCCGACGCCGTAGCCGAGACCGTAACCGTAGTGGGCGGCGTAGGTCTTGGGCCAATGGGGCGTGGCAGCCGCCGCCAGCGAGGCCGCCCCCAAACCGGCGCCATTGTAGAAGACGCCTCGCTTGTGGACTTCCTTCCCGGATTTGGCCACGCCTCCTCCGACTTTCGTCACATCGCTTTCACTTTCGCTGCCGCCGTCGGCTGACACCGTTTCGTCCTCATCGGCGTTAACTGTGAATTGACGTCGTTGTTGTTGTTGTTGTTGCTCCTCTTCTTTATCCGTTTTATCCGTTCGTGGCGATGCCTCGCTGAAGGCCAGCAGCAGTGACGTCACACAGACCAGTTGAAGAAGGAGTTTCGCCCTCATTTTAATCGATTATTTTTGACTCAATTTGACTCGAGTTGATTTTACTCAATTTGATTTAAATCGATACGACTCAATTTGATTCAATTCAACTCAATATAAATCAATTTGACTCAAATTCGAGTCGATTCCACTCTCTTTCAATTGATTTATCTCGTTTCACACTCGTTTATCCGTTATCCAAGGTATCCTCAATAGGTTTGTTGTTGCTGTTGTTATCACTGTTGGTGTTGTTCTTTTTTATCCTCACTTTTCTGTTCTCCGTCGCTCCGTCTGTCTGTCGGTCGGTCGGTCGGTCTGTCACGACGCGCCAATCGATCACTCGACAATGAAACGCACTTCCCAAACCTCTGGTGTATTTATAAAGCGGATGTCGATGTCGAGCTCCAAACACTCCACAATCCCTCAACCTCTATCCCTTTCTCTCTTTACATCTGTCCCACTCGCTCTCTCTCTCTCTACATCTATCCCTCTCTCTCTCTCTCCCACCCTCTTCCCCCTCTCCTTCTCCTTCTTCCCTTCGATACGCTGCAGTCGCCCGGCGTCGATTTGCATTTCTGCGTGTCCGACAAGATCTTTGACGTCTTTTTTTTATTTTCGACTATGTGTCTGCCTATGTCTGTCTATCTATCTCTGTCTAGCTTTGTCTCTGACTCTGTCTGACTGTCTGCTGTCGGTCGCAAGGGGGCCGACATGCGATCCATAACAATTGAGTCGTTGCCTTTGCTCCGATCCATCGCCCTCCATCGATCGTCGCCTCCCCTTCGCACCTTCTTTTGATCGATTTCGTGTGCTGGACACGTCTTCGTCTACGCGCATGCGGCGTTGGCGGCTTCGTAGTCGTCAACTTCGGTGTCGGCGGCTCGTATCATCTGTCTTCCTCTATCGTCTATCCCTCTCTTTCACTTCTCTTCGCCCTCCTCAACTTCCCTTCGCCCTGCTTCGATCCCTTCTGTGCCTTTGGTTCCGTCAACAAAAGCAAAAAAATATCGCTCTCTTCCTCTCTCGCATAGTTTATCATGTTATCTATCTTACACTCATTCTCTCCCTCTATCTCTCCCTCTCCTTCTCTCTCTCTTCCTGTCCCTCTCCCACCCTTCGTTGAATTCAAATTCATCGCTCGTCTTCGAAATCGAAATTTCAATTGCATCGAAAACGAAATCGAAACTGAAAACGAAATCGAAACTAAAATCGAAATCGGAATTGATTTTTGATTTTCATCGATTGGTCGTTTGTCTGTCCGTCTGTCCATCCACCTGTCTGCCTGTCCCTCCGTCTATCGATATGTCCACACAGTGTCTCTGTCTATCGAAACATGTGTCATTTGTCTGTTTGTCCACGCGATCCTCAGACAAACTACATTTGGCCATGCATCGCTCATAAGCGGAATTTGGCGTCGATTGCGGCGCCATCTGACAGCAATTTCAATTAGATTACATGTCTGCGTGTGCTGGTGTGTGTGAGTGTATCCGTCTCGAATGGAGATGTGAGGGGAAATGATGAAATAGGAAATTTAGGAGCATTTCTCTTCAGGGTGTGAGGGAATGAGTGAAAAATGTGCCAAATGAAGAGGATGACAATGAATTCAGAAGGAAAGGAAGAGATAAATAAATTTAATAAAACATAAAATTGCTGAAAGAAATTAAAAAAAATTAAAAAAATATGGAAATAGGAAAAATATATTTAATATATTTTTATATTTAATTAAATTTAATATAAATATATATTTATTTATATTTAATTTTTCCTTTTTGTATACTAAACATTTTTAAATTAATTTCTTCAAATATTATTTTATTTTTATTAATGATAGTTTGAATTCTCTCCAAATCATTTTTTTCGGAATACATTTTTTTCATAATTTAGTATTTTTTGAGGAAAATTTAATTTTGATGAATATTTTTTGTTTGTCTTGCGTAATTAAATTAAAAATCATTTAATAGTTTGAATGATCATTATTTTGAAAATATTTATTTTTTTGGATAATTTTTATTATATTGATAAATGAATTTTATTTTTTATTATATCGATTAATAATAATTTTACTTTTTTTATTTTAAATTTAATATAATGTTTTACTATAATTTTCATGTGTCATTATTTTGTATATTCTATATTTTTTTCTCATTTTATTTAAGTACGGATATATTTCTGCTTTTATTGCTGTGGGATCAGTTTTTCCCCCACCGACTCCCACGGATTTCGGCCAATTGCCCAGTGGATTACAACATGGTTGGTGTGTCATGCATTGGTCCCATCATTTTTGGCCGCGTTTTCGTTACAATTCCAATGCACCATGGTGCATGGCAATGATTTGAGTTATTTTACGTCATTTGCTTACGGGGACAATAACGATTGCGATTACGTCGACGTGTGGAATCTCGTTACAATTACGCAAGTTTTTATCAGAGAGCATCAGGACAACAACAACAAAAGCTACAATAACAATAACAAAAAACAACAACAATAACAAAAAAAACAACAATTCCCCAAAGTAACCACCAACAAAACATAACCAATTACAATGAAAAAAACAACACCAACAAAAAAAAAAACACCTTCAAAAACAACAACAACAATAAACAACCCACAACAATGGTGCAGCACATAAAATTCGCTCCATTTTCATTTATTGTTGTTGTTGTTGTTGTTACAATTGTCCGTTATTGTTATTGTTGCTTATGATGGTGTTATTATTGTTGTTATTGTTGGAATCCAAAAAAAAACAACTGATTTAAAATTCGAATATCGTCGAAACGTCGGGCGTCTCCCCGCCCAAAAAGTGTCGCAGTCAAAGAGTAAAGCAGCAACAACAACAAAAATAACAACAACAAAAATAACAACAACAAAAAAGCAACAACAATATTAACAACAATATAAACGACAGCAACAACAACAACAGCACAAAAAAGCATTATGAAAATAATGCAAAAATGCATAAAATTAAAACCAAGTAAAAGAAAAAATATAAACAAATTAAAAATTCCCACTACACCAACAAAGAATAACAATTGAAAAATAAAATCCAACCAAATCCAATTGATATTCGAATTCGAACATGAAAATACAAGAGTGAAAGCTTCAAATTCGATTCGCCAATAATTTTTGTTATTGTAATTTTTCGATAGAAAACATTTTTGTAGTTCATTTGAAAACAATAATAGAATTGAATAATAAGTGTGTAGAGTGGGTGAGTGTGAGAGCATGAGAGAGAGAGAGGGAGTGGAAGTGGGAGAGAGAGAGAAAGGGAGAGAGGGGGAACGAGAGGGATAATGCAGCAGGTGGGCGACACGTGATCACATCGCCCACGACGCTCGGCCTCGCCCTGTCGCCATTTTGGCTGCCATTTTGGACGCGACATCAAAGTGAAGCAAATCCATCGCTTTGATGCAATTTATTTTTGCAGACTATTTGTTTGCAAATTATTGCATTTGTTCAACTATTATTATTGTTTTTATTTTTCATACTGACCTTCTAATCCTCATTTCGTTGAATATTTTCGAAATCCACCATCTTTCGCCACTTGACACAATTTTGCAATTTTTCGCATTATTATTCATTTTTAACTAATAATTTTCAACTATTTCTTTTCAGCTAAATTAATATAATAAATCATTTTCAATAAATTTTCTTGAATTTATTATTTTAATTAATATTTTATTTATTATAAGTAGTTAATTTATTTTTATTATTTTAAATAATTTTTTTATTAACTTTCTCTAACTATAATTATTTTATGATCCCATATCTTATATTCACTAATTTGTATAATAAGTTTCAATTAATCGTTTTTCATATCAATTCCTCGATTTTTTATCATATATAAGATTTTAAATACTTTTTCAATTAATCAATTTTTAATTAAATAGTTTCAAATATATTTTTGTTAATATCAATTCCTATAGTTTTTCTTCATATTTTCAAAAATTGTTTTCCCTTTTAAGGTTTTTTCAATTTTTTTCCTATTATTTTTTTCCCGTTTCCATTATTATTTCCCACCTGTATTAACTGTACTTCGTGTGGTAATTAATTTCTCCCGTTTTGGGTGTGGATCGCGGGCCACATTTCTTCACGCATTCAATACTTTTCGTCGTTATTGGCTGCATATTTAATTACGGCGTATAATTCGAAATCTAGATTAAATACCGCGATAACAAATCTATGGCCAATTCCAATTGACTCATCCATGTGGCCAAATCAGAGCGTCGTTCAGTTCGCTTTTGGTGAAATCAATTGCCAAAATAATTTCGAAAAAATATGTTGTTGTTTTCTATTTTTTTTTAATTCTATATCGTATTAATATTATTATTTGATGAACATTTTTTATTAATTTGTTTATGATTTCTGAATTAAAAAGTTGAATTTATTTTATTTATGTATTTCATTATTTTTCACCTAGTATGTATTTTTTTTTTTTTGTAATATAACAAATATTACGTGGTCAAAAAGGGGGCGTGGTTAAAAGGGGACGTGGTCAAAAAAGGAACGTGGTCAAAAAGGGGGCGTGTTTAAAAAATGGGGCGTGGTCAAAAAATTGGGCGTGGTCAAAAAAGGGGGCGTGGTCAAAAAAATCTTCTTTTCAAAGCTAAAATTCACACTACTGAAAGCCGACGTGAATTTGTTACATCGAAATTATTTAATTCTACTTTTCTAAGCAAAGATACGCCAAGTGCTCGTATATTACCTAAATTACTTATTTGAAAAAAAAACTTAAAAAATTACATCATTTCATAAATCTTTTGGCTTATTCCGGATTACTCCAAATATGTTGAATTTATGATTTTCCAAATATGATTGGAAAACATTTACTAGTTTTACTTAATGTAAGCCTTATTGTAGAACACTTACTTATTGTATTTTTCGCAATAGTTCCACAAATGAACTTGGAATTTTATTACCTAGAGAACAATTTTACAAGCTGGCTTGGAAAACAGTAACAAATTTTGGTTATACGTAAGCTTACTCCAATCACTATTACAAAATGGTTAATTGGGCGGATCTTCTTCAACCCTCCCCCACCCACACTCCCGCACAATGACAGGAATGTGTGTAATTGGCGTCGACACAGACAAATGACAGATCGTCCGTCGCCACCGATTACGATTTCCCACGCCCACAAGCTAACGTTCGTTCATACGAAATTCCTGACACTACCGCCAAATGTTAGCCCAAAATCCGTCAGTTCGACTGACGAGACGTGAGTTGATTTCTTCATTTCGCCCAATTCCAATCAACTTTAACTTCATGCCACACGATCCGTTCTTCAACAACGAAAGTTGTTGTTTTTGCCTCCAAAGAGGGCTTCGTTCGTTGCTGTTGTTGTTGTTCGCTTAGAAATGGTCAATAAAATTGTATGATTTAATGTTTTCTATTTTGGGCGTTCGCATGCAACAAACACGTCGATCAGAAATGGTTTTACGATCTTTTAATTAATGAAGTTTTTGCATTTTTACGGCTTTATATGAGCGGATTTTTAATTTGAAACTATTCCTGTTGATGTGGTGAAAACGAAAACTATTGCGAAATCTGATTGTAGGTAAATCACTTGTAAATAATAAAAGTTCACTTAATGAGAATTCCCAATTACATGAGGATTCCCAATTACATCATCGGATGGAGAGGATTTTTATAGATTCGATTTAAGTTCCGAAGGAAATAAAATTTAAAACTGAAAATTCCACGGTCTGCGGTTTCTCAGTTGCTCTGAAACTTTCAGTGCTTCTCAAACTATGGTGGAAAATCATTTCACACACCCCAAGAAGATTTCATATACGACTTTAGATCATCGTATTTCAACTGGCCCATTAGCTCAGTTGGTTAGAGCGTCGTGCTAATAACGCGAAGGTCGTGGGTTCGATCCCCCCATGGGCCAAGTTTAATTTTTTTATTTTATTATTTTTAATAATTCAAAATAAATAATTAAAATAAGATACATTTTTATATTACCGATTGAAAAAAATCTTTATTTATTTATAAAATTTAAATAATACCACAACAACTTATTTTGTACTAATAATATTTTCCATTTTCACTTTGTTACAATTTAAAGCCCGAGTGTATGCTCACAACGCCAAAGGTCAAGTTCTCATATTGCACCATGCTGAATCCGGCATCTTCGATCATTTGCTTGAAGTCCTCCTGCTTCGGGAACTTGCGAATGCTCTCGACCAGATACTGATACGGTTGCCACTGACCAGTCAGAATCTGTCCCATGGGGGGAATAACTTGAAACGAATACTGATCGTAGAGCCATTGCATGGTTTCGTTGTTCAGATGGCTGAACTCGAGGCACATGAAACGTCCACCGGGTTTGAGCACACGATAGGCCTCGCGAAGAACCTGCCAAGTGGAATATTATAAATGGTCCAATGTTATTTATTTCAAATCACTCCACTCACTCGATCCACATGTGTGCAATTTCGAATTCCAAAGGCAATTGTGTACGCTGTGAAGCTTTCGTCGTCGAATGGCAGCTCCTCAGCATTGGCGCAACGCCACTCGATGGACATGTTGGGTAGTTTCTCTTCGGTCAAGTCCAGAGTTTCCGCTCGACCCTTGCCCACGTCCAGCATGTGTTGATTGATGTCCGAAATGGTGACATGACTCTGGCGGCCCTTCGGGTTCGGTTGATTCCCCAGATATTTGAGGAAACGGAAGGAGATGTCGCCCGTGCCGCCGGCCATGTCCAGTAATCGTGTGCCATGTGCCGGACCCAATCGTTCGATAAAGATGTCTTTCCACACACGATGGATGCCCATCGACATGGCGTCGTTCATGAGATCGTACGACTTGGCCACATCCTCGAACACCTTGTGCACTGTTGTCAATAGAAGGAAGTTCATCATTTTCGTCAGTTTCAGGAACTTTATGGAACTAACCTTTCTGCACCTTTTCGCTCTCCTTGATGGTCTGGAAGCCAAAGTGTGTGGTTCCATCTCCTTCGACCTGTGTTTGCTGTCCTTCTGTGTTCGAAGCTGTTGCTTGATTCGTCGCCTGTCGCAATTGTTGCAAACGATTGCAGCAACTTATGTTGGCTTCTCGTTGTTTTAAAATATTTCTCAACGCGTTTAACTTAATATTTCTTGTCAAATTCATGGTGAAATGAAATAAATGCGAGTGAAAAGAATTCGAAACTTATGAAATCGGCGAATTTATTTTGACATATGCAACAGCTGATTCCGACCTGACGATGACAGTTGAACAGTTTGCCAAGCACTGCAGGGCTGCTGTCACCGAGTGTTTATCAACGATTCCACCACTCTTCTCGATTTGTTTGGATTTTTTTTTGCACCAGCTGGAAATTGATAAACACCGATCGAAAAAAGTGAATTTTTATATATAAATCAAGTGAAATGGAGCCGGCAGAGGACACATTCCAGCGCATGTGTCGCGCCTGCATGAGCAAGGACCAGAATTTCCACTCGATCTACGACTACGCCGAGAATCCACTGAAGATCTGCGAGATGTTGGCCACCACCCAGCCCCAGCTGCTCATCCACAGCAACGACCAGCTGCCCAAGTTGATCTGCTTCGCCTGTCTCAACAAGCTGAACATCTCCTATCAGTTCCAGCAGATGTGCATCGCCTCCGACAAACATATGCGAAGCATTCTCCTCTGCGGCGCTCTGGAGCAGAAGATTAGCGCCGAACAATTCCAAAGTCCAGCAACAATAACACCGAATGCACAAATGTGTCTCGAGGAGGATCCGCTGCTGGCTGAGGAGTTGATAAAAATTCAGGAAGGACTGAAAGTCGAAGAGAACGACGAAGAGGTGGAAGTGAAGGACTTCGATTTGGTGAAACTCCTGCATGCGTCGGACGCGGCCAAGGACGAAGTCGAGGTGGAGCCCGATATTCATGGGGATTATGCACACGACTCCGATGATGTATGCAGCGAGAGCGAGGACACGTAGGAAAAAGTTTTGGCTGGCTTTTCCATCTATAAAACTTTCCTTAACACAGTTCTCTCCTCCATTTCAGCGATGACGATGAGAAACCAACGCGCACGAGAAGTCAAACGGCTAGGAAAAATGGAAAAAATAAACTGCTTCGTACCTCGAACATCCACAACGAAACGGGAGTGGATGAAATTGAGAAGTAACCATCGATCTACCATTGATTTGGGTTTCATTTATGCATCCCTTGACCTTCTTCTTTCAGGCCCAATATGCGCAATCGTCGCAAGGGAAACCTAGCGTGTCCTCACTGCGAAAAGGTCTTCGATCGTCCCTACCGCCTGAAGCGTCACGAAGGAGTCCATTCGCTGTCGCGTGCCTTTCAGTGTGAAATCTGCAATTATCGCTTTGTTACACTCAATCAATTGGTGCGCCACAAGCTGACGCATGAGGAGGCGGCACCAGATAAACGTCCTCCGCCCACAGATGGTTACCGCTGTCCCGAGTGTCCGCGTCGCTTCGAGAAACGCGAATCGTTGGCGGCCCACATTCAGAGTCATCGAAAGGCCGAACCGGGTCAGGTGTTCCAATGTGATTTGTGCCCGAAGAAGTTTCGCAAATTCACTTCGCTAACCAAACACGCCCGAACCCATCCCGAGAATCAGAAGTTCAAGTGCAGCCTGTGCGACAAGGCGTTCGCACTGAATGCACATCTCATCGAGCACATGAACAAGCACAACGGACTGAAACCCTTCGTCTGTGTCTTCTGCAACAAAGGTTTGTGTGCGCTTTCCTTCTTCCTGTGTTTTATGTAATTTCTCCTCTTACAGCATTCCATCAGAACAGCACACTGAAGGAGCACCTGCGCATTCACACCGGCGAGAAGCCCTTCCTGTGCGCCCAATGCGGCAAATCCTTTCAGAATGCCAGCAACATGCGTCAACACCTGCTGCGCCATTCGGGCGAGAAGCGCTATCAGTGTCCCGAGTGCCCGAGCAAATTCGCATGCCAATCGGATCAGATCAAACACATGTCGACGCATCGTGACATCAAGCCACATGTCTGCGACATCTGCGGCTCCAGATTCACGCGATCCTACACACTGACCAAACACAAGAACATCCACAGCGGAGAGCGGCCGCACAAGTGCGAGGAATGCAACATGACGTATGTTCGAAATTGCTCACTCACTCTGCTGAACTTGTATTATTTTACACATTCAATTTTTATTTAGATTCGTGTTCATCGATCACATGCGCCGGCACAAGCGCACACACACCGGCGAAAAACCCTACAAATGCAAGTTCTGCGATCGCTCCTATGCAGAGAGTGGGGACCTGAACAAGCACCTGCGATCGCATGTTGGCGAGAAAACCTACATGTGCGAGCAGTGTCCGGAGGCCTTTAAATACCAGACCGAACTACGTGAACACATGCGGCTTCACTACAAGAAGCAACTGCAGGAAGAGGTCGAAGGCGAAGCCACAAAACCCGAAATTTAATTGCAGCTGCTCTTGTTTCCTTGTACATAATAACTCAAATTTGTATAAAGTCACGAATAGTCATTTATATTAGTTAACTAAATGTAGATATTATGAAATATGAAATTAAATTGTTTATATAGTGTTTAGTATGATTGGAACGTTGAACTAAAGTTGAACTATTAAATAAATAATAGTCAAAATGGAAAACAAAAGAGATGCATTTTATTTATCAATAAAAGACCAGTTTACATTTTCAAAACTTATTTTTTATTGCATTTCTCATATGTTCGAATTGAAATAATTTTGTTAATTATTCTTACTTAGATTATAGAACTATGATAATTCAGATATTTCTGTTCTCTAAAGGATTTTTTTTTGTTAATTTTTTTTTCTTTGTAATATTCTCATAACATAAATATATATAGTGCTAGGCTACCTCAACTGAAAAGTATAACGAAAACATATTTTTTTTTTTTTGAAATTTTGTGCAAGTATTTTACAAATATTGTTTACAGCGAATAATTGCTTTTATTATAAAGGTAAAAGTAATTATTTTTACGGGAAAAAATTTATTTAAGTCTGAAAAGGAAAACTATACAAAGTCTTAAATCATTTCAAAGTAACAAAAACATATTTGAAATTGCATTCTTTCCAATTCTTTATAATAAAGGTGTTCAACGGTATGGTGCGAAAAATTAATAGAAATTTTAGTTTTCAAAACTAAGGCTTAAGTTTATTTGTGTGTGTGAGTGTGCATTTTATATATTAGTTATTTTATTTTGTTGCTAAACTAACGCGAAACTCTTGTGAAGTAATCATAAATTATATTAAATTATTGTTTTTAAGATAATGGTGTCCATTTCATTGAAATCGTATATAGTAAATAGTTTGTTGATTTTAATTATACATATGTATAGATATTAATAATAGTTAATTATTAATAATAATTACAAAAGTCCATAAATAAGCGTTTTCATTCATATCATATCATATCATATCTTTATGTTTATGCTTCATTTAAAATATAGAAATAATTTTATCAAATAATCGTTTAAACATAATGTGAGAAAGTTAAAAGTAAAACTCCTCCTCACCTCAACTATTCTAATTATTATATATATGGTTATATATGTGTGTGTATGTAGTCGATTACATACCAAGTAATTTACATTCAAAGTTATGTGTTTTTTGTTTTAAATCAAAGAGGTGGTAAAATTCAGGTCGATAACTAAAAATTAATAGTAACTCGTGGATGCTTTGAAAAACAGCGTCTTAAAAAGTTAGGATCAATCTTGAAAATAATATAATAAGAGTAATAATAAGAGAGTGAAGAGTGTAATAAAATAACAATGGAAAGGATAAAAAGTCAACTGCTATTCCTTTGTCTACTTCATCAACTTCAACTAATAATGTTTCCCATACTATTTTCCATGGTTCCTTCAAACCGTGCTGCTAATTGTTGTTGTTGCTGTTATTGTTGGGGCAACATTCATTAATCCTTTTGAACATTGATCTCCTCGATTTTCTCAGCATCGGATTTTAAATCCTGCACCAAAACTTCGTGGCATGACTTTGGTATCAGAGTGCCCACAATTTTCTCTCCTTCGGTGGTTTTCATGCGGATAACTTGCATTTTATTGTTGTTGGCACTGCGGGTGGTCAAAATGTGCTCCACCCGTGACCACACGGACAGCACAGACCCGGCCAGAACATAATAGAGACGTTGTCTCAATCCAACCTGGAATTTGGCAAGGGTTTACAATTAGTTCACCTGATTTAAATAAGAAATATCATCGACACTCACCTCGCACTCGTTGCCCATGGACACGTTGCGGCAATTGCCGTTCCAATAGGCGTGTGAGCAGGTGTTCACCGAAGCATCGTACTGCTGCGTCCAATGGGACTCGGCCTCATCGCTCGGTACCTTCTTGTACTTCTTCTCGATTTCGGCCAACGTCTCGTGACGGACCTGGAGGCCGGTGTTCGGTCGATAGATCTGGAGCATGATGTCTTTTTTGCTCGATGTCTTGTCCTTCTTCTTCGACGATTGCTGCTGTTGCAGCTGCTGTGTCTGCGGGGCCTCGATCTCGATGGCCAGGATGGCGGTGCGTTTGTTGTTGCGCACCTGATGCGACAAATAGAAACCCTCGTGATCGGCGATGAGGTCAGCATATCTGAAAGAGGGGAGAAATTAGTGGTGAACTAAAGGAAGGGGCGAAGTGTGTGTGTTTGCGATTTGACTTTGATGCTCAACAACCTCGACGTTGGGAATCCAAATACGTTACTACTCACTTGTCAATTGCCTCCTGCCAGATCATGCCGCGCTCCACGCGCACCGTGTGCAGCTCAGTCGGAGCTTTGCCCGTGGCATGTTTGCGAATGAAGCGCACGAGTTTCACACGCGTCACGTTCTCGCCGGCCGCACCCAGATCTGCGAGGATTCGGAAAATGAGAAATCGTCAAAACCTCCTTCTTTTGTTCACTTACCCAAGATGCCCAAATCGAAGCGTCCGCCGCGCTTGGCCTGGTTAATGATCGCCGTCAGAGTGTCGGTGAAATATTTGAATAGACGATTCTGCAGCTCGACCGGCATTCCGAGGATGCGATTCAAGAACTTGGAGATATTATTGTAATCCTTGTCCAGACTCAACACACCCGGATTCGTTTCGCTGTTGACGATGATGCCGACACCGACGAGAGCGCCGGCGATATCCTTGAAGAAGTCGCCCTTGTAGTCGGACGGCGGCGGCACCAGCGGCGACTCGTAGCCCATGATCGTCTTCATGACGGTCTCGAGGGCCGTGCGACCGTATTTGTTATCGATATTGAACTGCGATAGATCGCGCGTTTCGGTGGCGCGACGATCGCCGTGTGTCAGAGCGCCGAGCGACTCGAGACGTTTGGCCACGGTGGAGGCGAATCGCCGCTCTCCCGCGAGATCGGAGATGAGGAAAATATACTCGGGGGCGTTGACCTGATTCGAACGATGCGTACGACCGAACTGCTGAATGGCCCGGTCGGCGGACCACGGCAGCTCGAGCGTGATGTGGACACGACGGCGTTGATTGCGCACACGTCGATCGCTCTGCAGAGAAATACCACTGGAGGCGGCCTCCGAAATGATGGCCACATCCTTGGTGCCGTCCATGAAGCGTTGCTTCTCCGTGATGTTCAACGTCTCGAGGGGCACATCCGATTCGGAACGGGACTCGTATTGAATGGATCCGTCGTCGGATTGGACGACGCGACCCTTGCGGCCCGTCATCTCGGCAACGTTGTCGGGTCCGCCGAGTTCATCGATCAGTTGGTCGAGTGTGTTCGGCGGCAGACGTTCGCCGATCCGTTCGATTTTGCGCAATAGTTCCTCCTTCATGCTGCACGCTCGCTCGATGGCGTCCTTCGGCGGTGGGCCATAGTTCAGTTTGATCCCGTTGACACCGATCTGGGTGACGGTGCCCTTGAGCTCCTGCTTCTTCTGCAAGAAGTTCTGGATTCTGTCTTGTGTCGAGACGGGGCCAACTACAAAGGACATTCAAAATTAATCATGATTCAATACAAAAGTTGTTCCAAGTTCCAACAAACCTTTCTTCTTTGGCACAACGATGCCGGGGGCCGCGTTGTTGTTGCTGGGCGGCTCCTTCGTCTTGGTCTTGGTCTTTTTCTTCTTTTTGGCACGCGAATTCACCCACGGATCGTTGTCGCTGTCGGAGCCGCTGAAGAACGGATTGAAGTCGGACGATTCACAACTCTCCGACTGGATGCCGTTCTCCGACTCCTCCGAGTCCGAGTGGGATATTTTGAAATCAGAATCATCGGATTCATTTTGTGAATCGTCCGAGTCGTTCCAAGAGTTGCGCGATTTTTTGGTGGACCGTGATTCCTGACGCGACGATTTGCGCTTGTTGGATGATGAGGACGCCTCCTCTTTGATGGCTGCGGCCGAAGATTTGCCAGTGACCTCTTCGATAATCGATTGCAGCGTCGACTTTTTGTCGTCTCGCATCGGAGCGCCAAGGCCCAAAATGCGATTGATCCGATTGCGATCGGGTGCCGGGAAATGTTTCTCGACCAGCGACTGGAAGACGCCTCTGTGGGAGAGAGAGAAAAACCAAGCAACAATAAGAAAGATCATAGGTTAAGAATAACCAAAACTTACTTAGCCGTCGACACAAAGTCATTCAGTTCTCCATCGTCTCTCTCCAGCTGCTCCAAAGTGCGCGCCTCGCCCGTCGACTGCAGACCGATGACAACGCATTTGCCATATTTGATCGCCTCGCGAGCCACCTGCACAGCATGATTGACCTTGGCCGCAATGCAGAGGTACTTGAAGAATCGCTGATGGGAGGACCAAAATTGTCCCCACATCGTCTTCTTCATGCGACTCTCGGCATCGATCAGCTCGGCGGCCTCGGTGAATTTCTGCATTGCCTCAACCCACTATAAACACAAAATGTGATTCAATTCAATCCAATCGGTTTATCGATATTCGAAATGAATATTTACCAATTCCACCGATTGGTCGTAGATCTTGCGAAAGTCCTTCGACAAGGCCACCTCCTCGATCTTGAACGTGACACCGTGGAAACTCAGCTGCCGGGCGATATACATGCCACGCAGTTTCATATCCATGGCGACGATTTCCATAGCGCCAACACCTCTGAAAAAACGGAGAAATCATTAAAATCAATTCATTGATCATTCTTTTCTTATCCTCACCTCTTCTCGACCGCTGTGATGAAATCATTGAACGATGGAAAAGCTGTGCCCTGACCCCACAGGCCCAGCCGTACCATGTACGCCATATTCTTGGGCTCCGAAGCACCCGTGGCCGAAGCGTAGACGACTCGAGCCTTTGGCAACTTATTTTGTAATTCCAACACTGTCTGACCCGTCTTTGTTGGTTTTCCCGAGCCGACAGGACAGAGATTTTTCGCCTTGTGACACTCGTCAAATATGATCAGACCGTCGAAGTCTTCGCCACACCATTGGAGCAACTGTTTGAAGCGGGATTTGTATTTTCCAGTCTTATTATTGGACTCGCCAATCAACGCCGAATACGTGCTGAAGATCACACCGCGTTTGCAGTTGTTGTTGACGTCCGAGGAGATCTTGGCATACTTGAACTGAAGGAGAGAGAGCGAGGTTCAAATTGAGAATAATTCATTCATGAATTTTAAATAAATAAATAAATAAATGGATGAAACATTACCTTATTCAATGCGTGCACCTCGATCTTGCCGGCTCCGATGTCGGACAAATCACGTTCGGCATCGTACTTCAAGTCATTGGAGACGGAAATCCACAGGGCCTTCTTGCGTCCCTTCATGTAGTTCTCGTAAATGATGCCGGCGATGGTGCGACCTTTGCCCACACCAGCACCATCACCGATGAGAAAACCGGCACGACTTCCATCGGGCAGAAGGTGGTCGTGAGCCTGTGAGGCGTATGTGATCGATTCCAGCTGGAGGGCGCTCAGTTGGCCGCTGTTGATGGTGTCCGACGGTATGGAGAGCTTATAGTAGACATCACAGGGTTCCACCGACGACAACGAGGCGGTCTCGACCACAGGATCGGGATGTTTTTTGCCTAGTTTCACTGGAAGTCAACAAGAGAAAGTGTTGGTTAAATAAAAATATTAAATTTTAGAGGAAGGAATCAACTTACATTTGGCAGGCCAGTACTCGGCATAGGTTTCGGCCACGCCCATCTCCTCGTAGTCGTGCTCGTCCTCCTCCTGGGTCACCACCTGATTTGCGGGCATCTAAATAAAAGAATTAAAAATCAAGGACAATTTCTAACAAAATTCGAATTGAATACTGACCTTCATGGGCTGCATGAAGAGCTGGGAGAGGAGTTGATTTGGAATGCCACTGGTGAGGAAACTGGGATTCGCAGCGACCAGAGCTTGTATTTTCTGCAACATCAGCGTGTTGAGCTTGGCCTGTGGACTCATGGCATTCATGCCGCCGCCGCCACCTCCGCCCATTCCCATGGAGCCCATGCCGCCGCCGCCGCCGATTGTCGACGAGGGAGCCGGATCGAATCCGAAGCCCATGCTCACTGCGAAAACGTGTAACGAATTATTTTTCTCATTTGACTGACTCGACTAGTCTAGACTACTCGTCATCCACTTAGAGTAATGGAATCGAAATTGAAAAAAGGAACAGAAAAACAACTACACCTCGAAAGGAAAATCAGAAACGTGTAGGAGGGTGAAATGTTCGTCATTATTGTTGATTGCGAAAGGACGAAGAAGATATAAGGATAAGGATCAGAAAAAACCTTCTGCTCAGAATAGTGTAAAAAAGTCTCTATTTTGACCATTGTTTATTTACTAAATGTACAAAAGTTATAAGCGACAAATAAAAATCAATAAAACTAAAAATATAAATAAAAAATTATAAATAAAATAAAAAAAATTAATATAACACTAAAATAAAAAAAATTTAATATAACATTAAAATAAAAAATTGTAATTTAACAAAAAAGTTAATAAAATTTTTATAGAAAAATATTTTATAAAAAAAAAATGAAATATTAAAAAATTTATAAAAAAAATATTTTATATACAACAATTTTTTTATAAAACTATTTTATATAAAAAATGTATAAACAATTTTATTAAAAAAAATGTTTAAAAAAAAATTTAAAAAAATATATTTTATGAAATAAAATAAAAAAATTTGGTTATTTTAAAAAAAAAAAGTAATTCAAAAGCTAACCAAAAAAAAAACAAAAAAAAACCAATAAAACAAAATATCAATCAATAAAATAAAATAGGAAAATATAAATCAATAGACTAAAAAGAGCAAAACATAAATCAATCGAATAAAAAAAACCAAACAATACATAAATTAGAATTTGTGAAATGAATATTTCAGAGCCAAACTGCATGGGACAAGGAGAAAACGTATTTTAAAAATAGTTCTTCTCTGAAGACAAAAGCTCATGAACCGAGACGAGTGAAGCAATTGACGTATGCTTGAAATATGTATGGGATTTAATTTCACAGAAAACATTTCTTCAGAATTATATGAATTTATACTTGATTCTATACTCTGATACAGGGTGCAAGACAGAAATTCAGTTAGGTTTGGTAATGATTTTGAATAAAAAATGAAATATTTCAGTATTGAGGGATCGCCTGTATTTTATTGGTACCAAAGGCAAATTTTTGAATTTTCAGAAAATATACTTTTGTCGAATTTTCCCTCACACACACACACGACGTGTGTATTTTTCCTGTGCACGAATGTGAACGAAGTCCGAAGCTCAAATCGGAATTGAAAATGGAATATAAATAAAAGCAATAATAAAACAAGAAACCATTCAAGAATGGTTTTTTCAAATGTCAACAAACAATAGACGACGACGAGAGGTTTTTGGAGAGATGGGTGTTAGGTAGATGTGATTGTGTGTGTGTCTATTTGTATTTGTTGGGGAATAGAAGAACACAAGAAGAAAACAACATTTCATACGAAAGCTATACGTGTGTGTGTACATACATATACAAGGAATAGTCAAATACAAATACGATATGCATAGATTGATATGAATATGAATAGATATTGTCCTTGTTACCAACATTACTAGACTTACTCTGCGCCAATAAAGACGCCGCCATATTGAAATTGGAACTTGCTTGATAGTAGCCGGCATTCGAGGCCGAGCTCGGGGCCTGCGAGGAGCCAGCGGCGGTGGTCAACGGCATGGAGCCGAGGCCTAAATGGTTGCTGTTGTTATTGTTGGTGGAGACACCGCCGCCCATCCCACCACCACCAACAACACCAGAACCAACTCCACCGATTCCGATGCCGCCACCGGCTCCGGCGGCGTACGCGGCCATTCCCAGCATTTGACTTGGATTGAGCGAGGCCAGGCCGGACAACATGCCCAGGCTGGCCGCCGAGGAGGAGCTGCTTGCGTATGGAGACATTCCAACAGCTGGGTGTGGTTGTGTGTGTGCGGCACAGTGGGCAAGAAGATTGAACAAATAAATAAAAACAACAAACAACAGTGGGACATTATTTAATACGTTGACAACGCACACAACAACAACATTGTTTTCAACAACAAGAACAAAAAGAACCAAAAGACAATGAAAAAACCAACTTCAACTAAAAAATATAAAAGAGACAAAAAGACACTCGCTCTAAACATGGCCAATTGATAAAGAAAAAGGTTGGTGAAAAGGGGTTTGAGTGGATTTTCTTTCGATTTTTAACGAACTGCAAAAAATATCCTTCTCCATACCTAATTAAATTTTGATATTCTTAATGCAATAAATTCTAGACTCACCCGATGTCGGCTTCTTGGAGTTCGACATGTTGCCAGCTGCAAAGGAGCCTGGAGTTGTTATTGTTGCTGTTGACGGTTTTGCTATCGATGCTACGGTGGAATTCGGTGTCTGATTTGACAGGAGCAGAGAGTTTTTATTTTTAATTATTTTATTTTTCGCATAAATCACAGCGGTTTTTAAATCACGTCCACCACCTGGAAAGAAGAAATTCAAATTATTATTAATCTTTATTATTTATAATTATTAGAAATTATTATTAAATTTACAATTTTTGAAAGGAATCTGTATAAAAAAGAAGGAACTTCTACATATTAGGAAGAACTTTATAAAAAAGAAAAAACTTATCTATAAAAGAAAGAACTTCCATATAATAGAAAGAACTTTATTCAAAAGAAAGAACATCTATATCAAAGAAAGAACTTCTCTATCAAAGAAATAACTTCTGTGTATAAAAAAAGTAAACTTCTATAAAAAAGAAAACACATCTGTATAAAATAAAGAACTTCTATAAAAAAGAAAGAAGTCTGTATAAAAGAAGGAACTTCTGTATAAAATAAATAACTTCTCGATAAAAGAAAGAACTTCTCTATAAATATGATTGCATTGTATGGAAATCGGTATTGGGAACATTTTATACCATTCAATACCAATATATAATGCAAAAATCACGATTAAAAATGCATGTTTAAACAAAATGATTATATCATTCACCATACCAAGTGTAGAAAAATTCACGGTGAAAAGTGAAGGGAACCGCATGAAGTCATCGTGCATTTCAGACCATTAAACATAGGTATATAAATCAGCTGTTCACCATGGTCGAAAGATGCAAAACGAAACCCTCACCATTCATCCAAATCAACCCTTCATCAAACCATGAACTTGAAATCTCATGCATATATATATGCATTTTTCATATAATATTTTAATGGAATAAAAAAAACTAATAATGTAAAATTTTGCATTTCTGTTTCTGCTTTTAGTTCTCTTTATTTAGTCTTTCAATGAACGCCGGCATCAAAAGAGAATAGAAAAACATGTGTTCGGACGCTTCGCCATATGATTTCTTATGCTAATGAAGCTCCAACCACCCTCTCCGACCCCCACTGAATTTTTATTATCATTTTTCTCTCTTCATGGCTATTGCTGTCTCGCCATTGCCCGTTCATTCGCTCGCTCTCTCCCTTCGCACGGACATTACAATCGGACGGAGAGCGAGGAAGATGGTTACAGATAGATGGAGAGAGATAGAGTGAATGGGGGAGAAAGAGAGCGAGAGTGAACAAAGTGAGGGAGAGAGCAAAAAAAGAGAAACGCGGTCAGTTCGCTCGTTCATGGGAGCAAGTGAAAAAAATAACAATTTAATGAGCTTCGTTTGTTTTAGCAACAAGTTGTCAGTGGGGCAACAACAAAAACAACAACAGCATTACCACCAATGCCGTCGTTGTTGTTGTTATTGTTGTGGGGTTAGGAGCGGAATGGTAAATGTTTATAAATGAGCGGAGAGAAACAAAAAAAGCACGTGGTCAGACGTCGTTTTTTTCTCAACTCTCTCTTGGTCGTCGTTCTCTCAGTCTCGGTCTGCTTTAGTTATTTTTTTCTGTTTCCTTCTCTTAGCCATAGATACTTTTTGAAATACATACATACATAGCATTATGTAAAACCGTGATTGTGGTAGTGACGACACCTCGGGCAACAATAAAAACAAACTACAACAAGAACAATACATATCACCATAACGAGAGCAACAAAAAAGGGAGACGAAATAAAAAATGTGCTAACGCGAATGAACAGACGAATAGAGAGATAAGAGGAAAAAGACAAAGATAGATAGATAGGTAGATGGGGCAGATAGTGAGAGCAAGAGAGAAGGAAAAATAACGCCAAACGCGGTAACACGTGGTCGTGACAACGAGAGAGTTGCCGGTAAAAAAATAATAAAAAAAAAAAGTAAATAAAAGAATATGGTGAAAAAAATATGATATAAAAAATAAGGTATAATAAAAATATAGTACACAAAAAATATGATATAAAAAAATATGGTAGAAAAAATATGGTATATTAAAATATGTTATAAAAAATAATATGGTACAAAATATATAAAAAATAAAAATAAATGCGATAAATAAAATATATAATAGATAAATAGGAAGAATTGATAAAAGAGGAAGCATGGTATGACACACAACTACAATTACAACTACACGAATCATCGAAGCAACATTAACGGCAGCAACAATTAGCGCAATGATTTACTTAGGAATTTGAGCAGTTCTATTAATACTTTATGTAAATATAACAGAAGTAAAATCACACGTTTGTAACTCGAATCGCATCGAAGTGAAAGCTCAAAGCAGAAATGACAAATAAGATTAAAAAAAAAAATAACTGCAGCATAAAATAACTGCACATAAAAAAAATAAATCCATAAAAAAATAATAAAAATAAACAAAAGCAACAAAAAACAAATAACAGTATAAAAGCAAATAAAAATTTAAAAACAAATAAAAGCATAAAAACAAATAAGAGTTAAACAAATATTGATTTAATGCAATTTGCAATGAAATTTATAAAACAAACTTTTTTCATTTGACCATAAATTCTTTATCACTATATAAATAGTCGGTGAAGTACCCAAGTCACTTTTTTCAAGAATATGGTGTGAATATAATATGACTCAGAAATTCATGGTATAGATAAAAGAAAGCATTTTTATCAGACCCATAACAGGGAATATAATAATTTATTCCCTATGATTTCAGCCTATTGTCAGAAGGTCAAAATTAGCCAAAAAAATCCATTGCCGTTTCGGCCTACCGCAACAGCCTGGATATGGGGAAACAAACCAGTTCTTCTTTTTTCTTTTCAATTAAAACAATGTGTTGTATATATTATCTCATAAGGAAACTATGTATGTATATACAAACTCTCAATTTCATTGAAGACAAGACATGAATTGGAAAAATTAATAAAGAAAAAAACGTGTTCAGAAGTAGACATTGAGACAGATCTCTGTCGATCGGTCTGTCTGTCAAGCCGTTGTTTGAATTTTTGTTGTCTGTCTGTCTTAAAATGAGTCGAAATGAGTTAAATAACCTGCTCACATGGTGTCAAGACCAAAAATTGAGGTAATGTTTATTTGGAATGTCAACCAGAAAAAATAATGTAATGCTTTTTTTCGTAATATCTTGAGAATTTATTTTAAAAATCACTGAATGTTATTAAATTAAATTACTATAAGAATTATGACATAAAATAAATATAAGATAAATTAATGATTAAAAATATAATTTTAAAAAATATGTAAAAATAAAAAAATTATAACACATAAAAAAATATATACGAAAAGCATAAATTAATGATCAGAGAGAGAAACTTCAACTGGGGATCAGAAAAATACAAGTAATTTCTCATTATCGCCTTTAACTAATCAGTGAACACATACACAGATTCACAACTATAGTGAAAGACGGAGATAGGGGGAAAATAATGTAGTTGATAGAAGGAGAAAGAAACGAACGAACAGCTGATAAGTGAAAAAATGTGGGACAGTAAAAGATAATAGAAGGTAGGAGGAGAGAGTCGAAACATCTGGTAAATCAGCAAATACATATGAGACAGAGATGATTAAAATTTTCGTAGGTTCAATGAAAAAGCAGCACGTGTTTGGGAACAAGTTTTGGGAAGCGAAAAGAGTCAAAAAGTCGTAAATGAAGGGCATCATTTTGTAGTAACATCGAAACGCCCACAAAGAAAACCCTGATTGAAATGAGGACGGACGGGCGGACAGAGAGCGATAAAAACGCGTCAGTGGCCGACATTGATTTATAAATAAAACAATACACTTGAGAAAAATTCAAGATCAGCTGGCAACACAGTTCAATGAACAGACAAATCCAGTGAAGAGAACACGTTTTTTTCGGGCCACATTTTTCTGTCTCTTCCTCTCTTTCTGCCTGTGGTCATAACACGAGGCAAAGACAGACATTTGGACAGAAAGAAGCAGTTGTAAAGAAACTCAGGGTCTTTTGCAAACAGACCGGAAGTAATTGTAATATAGTGAGACAGAGAGAGAGAGATAGAGAGATCAGGGGTTTTTAATAAAAGCGTGGGAATTTCCAAAACTAATTTTTCAGAAGAAAAATCTACAATTATCTTTAGTTGAATCCATTCAAATCCCAATCTTGAAGTGTGGCAGAATCGATCGAAATCCAGATGACAATAAGAATCTAATGAAAGAGATGGCCTTACTTTAAGAGAGAGATAGAACAAGAATTAATGTGGAGAAATGCGAAATGGAATTCAATCAAAATCTGAGCGATATATAGAATAATGAAATTCTGAATAATTATACAACAGGATGGCAACTATTAAATCATTTCGAGATAGAGGAACAATATCAAGAGAAAGAGGGAAAGGGAGGGAGTAAGATAAAAGGAAACGGTTAGATCCAGAGAGAGAGAGAGACATCGGAAGCTACTACAGACTGTCAAATTGTTGAATTATAATAATAATAATAATAATCGCATGGGCACATATGCAATTATAGATTAATAAGGCATAAGTGTTTGTGTTTGCGTGTGTCTGGGTGTCTCTCTGTGTGTATGTGTGTGGAGTTTGAGCCAGGGAAACGAAATTCAATTGCAACTAAACACACAAAGACAAAGACAAAGACCACACACATAGATATGGACGCGACGAGAACTTCACAATCCAATTAATTCATTCATAATGCGAACAGAACAGAATGTTTCCTGCTATCGGACAAGGAGGGAGGAGGGTTCAGGAAAAGAGAGGGGAGGGTTCAGGAATAGGGAGAAGGCAGGGTCCAAGAAAGGAAACATGGCAGTGGTTGGTTGTTGGCCTCTTTGGTTATTCCACTAATAAAATTGTTAATCCCCAGACTACGATCGAGGAGCCAAGAACAAGCCAAAGACATTGTCATTCACATGGGATGTCCTGCTAGAAGCATCTCTCATACATCTTCCGGCCACCGAATTATTCGATCTCCCAACACCTCAATCCCTTTCCTCATTCCATTTGATCCTCCCTCTTGACCTCTGTCACACCCATCGAAGTTCTCCTCTCACCTCTTCACCACATGACATGACGACCAAGACGTGTCTCCAGCAGGTCTCGCAGGATAACAGCGAAGATTTCTCTCTCCCTTTAATATCTGTATATGTACGTGGAAGTGCGTATGTGTCCGTGGAAATGCGACTGTGTTCGTGGAAGTGCGTGTGTGTTCGTGAAACTGCGTCTGTGTCCGTGTGGTTGAGCGGTCGGTTGGTTGAGTTCGACGCGTTCGTCAAGTTATTAGCATTTGTGTATAATTAATGCCAAATAAAGCATCCAACCAACCATCACATTCCCTTCATTTCCATCAAACCAACAAACCATCCATCCACTCATCCATCCATGGGTCCATCCATTGCATTCGGCGTCTGCAGCCCACCCAAACCTCAGTTCGTCTGTCGTTTGTCCATCGCATATCCGGTAGGCCATCGTCTTTGAGACATTCTCCACCCACCCATTATTTCAACCATCCCCTTGATCATCCCCTCAACCATCGTCTTCGGGGCATCGTCTTCCAACCATCTGACCATCCTCCTCCAATCTCTGCTCACCCAGGTCTCGTCATCTTCCCTCCGGCCACATGCGAATTTCGAAGACGACAACGACGACAAACACAACGCCAACTGACCACATGTCCTCCAACTTCCACCGTGTGCCGGCAGCGGTGAAACCAGCGAAGCGCAATCGTGTCCACGATGCCTCCTCCCCCACCATTTCCGCATCCCGAAGATGCCAAACAACGTCGTCTCCTTCGTCGTCATCGTCAACAACCTCAACCATTGTTGTTGTCATGTTCACCAATCGTCGTTGTCGTCGCAGTCGCGTTGTCGTCGTCATCGTTGCCATTGCAAGGATTTCGTCTTATTAATAATCAGGATAAATATCAGCGTTATATTTGATTTATTGCACGCGTGTGCGTGCGTGGTGCATTTGTGTTTGTTTATGTGTGGGTCTTGCCATGGCGCATACAACATTCGTTAATTATCGTACACATCCAAAGATATGCTATATGCAGAGATATATATTATATAGAGGGATTTATAATATATACAGAAATATAATATAGATGGAGATATCTTATATATAGAGAAATAATATATATAGAGAGAGAGACAGATGTACACAAGGTAGTATTGTAAATTATATGCAGCGAATTCTCAAGGATGCATGAGGAAGGCGTTTCGAGCCAAATGTCAAGAGTTGAAGGAGATTTCGGTGGGAGGAAGCGGTCGAAACTTCCTCATTATTGTCTGTTGGTGGAACCAAAGCAGGAAGTGGGATTCATTTATAGACAAGAGGGAATAACATAAAGCCTGGATCAGAGTTTATTTGTAATAGTAAATGTAAACATCATATCATTTGTTTTTAGTTGGTAAGACTAAGAAATAATGAAAATTTGATAGAGAGAAAACTATAAATGTTCTATAGTAGCATCAATCATAAAGATCATCAGATCAATATTTTGAATTGAAAACCTTGAATAGTTTTCATTTTGTTATTCTAATATTTATTTAGTAAAAGAAGACCCATTGAACTAAGGATCAATAGCGATGGCAAATCAATCCAATTGAGGATTTCCTTCATTCATACAAATATCATCATCATGAATTCAATTAACATCGAAATGAAGTCAATTGATTGAATTATAACGAAATCAAATTCCTTCGCCTTCTTCTTAATCTTTCATTCCTCTCTCTATTTGAATGATCTATTAAATTGCAATTTAATAGTAGTTTTGCAAATTGTTTTTATTGCCCTCCAGAGTGAAAATGATGAAATCACTCTGCAAACCACACGACGACAACAGGAGGCAAATAATTAGCTAACGATAGAGAAATAAGTGCTAAAATGAAGAATATACAAGTTGTTATTGAAACCAGGAGAACCAAAGGCAGACAACAAATAACAAAAGGCCTGGAGACAAATTCACACACACGAAGGATATCATTTGATATGGACATGTGTATGTAAAAGGGAAATCCCCAGAAAATCTCTTGATGGTAAATTCATTGGCCGAAACATTCGATTAGGCTTGTGAGAAGAAGGACATCAAAGACATCTTCGTCCACAAAGTGGTGGCCGGAGACAGATCGAAGGCATGCATTTTGAATTATGGGAAGAATCGTTGAGAAATTCGTTAGAAGTCCAGAGGGACTCGTGCAGCGGACAGGAAGACATGAAGGACAGACATGAAGAAGATGAAGAACGAAGGAGAGAACAAGACAGATCAGGTCAAGAAGAGCCGAGAAGATGCAAGAAAGACAGGATGAGATGAGACAAAAGACAGAAGACAGAAGGAGGTCGAGACAAGTCTTTTTAACCAGTCAACGGATGGATAGAAGAAAGGACAGACATCGGAAAGACGGACATCAAAATATGTCGGATGTTTATTTTGTGGGTGGGAAAATGTCTTCAAGAAATGCTGGAGGAGACGAACGAACTCAATGTGAGAAAATACTTCGGATGTCTTCAAAATCTTGAGATCATAATTGAATCATTTAAAATTTCATGCCTGGGGATTATTTATGTTTTTGTAATGTTTTATTAATATGTATTTTGTGGTTACAGAGTAATTGTTGTAGATATGGTTGTAGTTCTTGTTCTAGATGTGGTTGTAGTTGCTGTTGCTGATGTGGTTGTTGTACTTATAGTTGTTATTGCAGATGTACAAGAAGTGAGTGTGCGTGTGTATTTTAATGTGTTGTTTGTGTTTGTGGCTCTTAGAAAACGAAAGTGTTTGACAATAATAGGAAAATTTCTCCCCCTTCACAAGACAATTTTAAGTTCTTGAGGTGATTATTTAATTGTCCTGTCTGTCTGTCTGTCCGTCTTTCTGCCAGCTTCTCGGTCTGATGAAAGTGAAATCGAAAGTGTTTTACGAGAAGGACTTGAGGATGGTTGGAGGAAACAGTTGATGTAGGAGAAAAACAGAGTTAAACGATAAGTCAAATTGGGAGATATGTAGGTAAGGATGAGGATTTAAATTTCATGTGAATTTAATTTGAACTTAAATATCGTTACAATTTAAATTTAATAGGAATATAAAATTAATCGAAGTTAAGATTCAATTTAAATTTATATGGAGTTTAAATTTAATTTGAGTTTAAATTTAATTGGAGTTTAAATTTAATGTGAGGTAATTTCACAGAAGATCAAATAATGAACGATGAAGATCAGGAGCTTGAAATCATTTTGTGGGTTCATTCATCGAAAGACTTCCTTCGGCTTGATGTAATGAAGAGGTTTGTTAAACCAAATCATCAAAATCTGTGCCGAACAATAAAAATTAAGAACAACAACAATAAGAACAACAATGAAAACACTAAGAAGAACAACAACAAGAACCGAACCGAATCAGTTTCAGCAAATAATTAGAACTTAATTCGAGGACTCCAAATACATGCAAGCACCATCATACCTATACATAGGTCTAATTGTGAACCTTAATGTGCATCATGTATGCTGGAGGGATGGATGGATGGATGGAGGGAGGGATAGAGAACGATCCAAAATCCGAACCGAAGTTCTACCCACACGAATGCAATCAAACCAACCAACACCAAAACATGCATCGAAGGAGATTCGCATTCACTCGAGAATTCTGATCAGAATTGGGAATGGGAAGGAGGAGGATAATGAGGAAGATAATAATGAGGAGGAAGAGGAGGAAGAGGATGATGAGGAAGAACAGAAGGATGAGGACGAGGAAGGGATATCGGTGGCAAAACCACGCACAAGCAAACACCGTTAGTGGAAACTCACGCACACAAACTCGCTCATTCACACTCCCTCTCAACGGTACTGCCACGAACTAACGCAAACTCACGCAGACACACGCATAAGCTCGCCATTTACACCGCCAGAGGTCGCTTCGCAACTATCGGAAGGAATCTCAGAGGAGGCGTGGCATGGCGTGTGGTAGAATCTGGTTCGATACTTCACTGGCTTTCCCGTCTCTCCCCTTCAGACCTCTCATCCTTTCCTATTTCCTATAGATGATAGAATTGGGCTGGTATCATCTCATCTCAAGCTCAGTTCAAACTCCCCAACTCAGGCTGAGGTTTAGACTCAGGAGGGAATGCAATTTCAATATTAATGCAATCATTAATAGAAACAAACACAATCACAACGCACATGTACACAAACGCACACTCCCACGTACATCGACAACTCATGTAAACAGAGGGAAAACCACCAAGTTTCGTGTTCGTATTATTACCGTCTTAGTATTTGAATGGCATCCGCGTCGAGGTGGACGAGAGGAGTTGTAGAATGGGAAGGACTTTGAAGGAATCTCTACCGTCCCTAATGAGATAGAAGGTTAACAATATGAGGTGAATTTGGAGACATTTGGTATGGGGAGGTCGAAGTTAGTTACAGGGGACATAGGATATAAGACAAAGGAATAGTTTAGTTTACAAGGAAGGACTAGTGAACAAATTGTGAAAAGATTAAATTTTGGAGGTTTGAATCTTCTGTATACAATCTTTTAACAATAATATATTTTTGTTAATGATATTATACTTAAATTCTAAAATTCCAAGAACTCCTAGTCTCAAATCGAAAGCTTCATATACCGATAAACACCTCTCATCATCTCCATCATTCACCGTCCAACTGTCGACCACAACTGTAATCAGTTTACTTGTAATTTGTAAGCTCTCAATCGTTAGTAGTAGGCATGATTTTAGTAGCAGCAGTAATAACAACAACAACAACAGTAGTAACAACAACGACGAACGAATGGTGGCAAAGCATCCATCAGTGAAACAAATCAGAAGGGCAAAGAGGACCATCATTTGACCACCACCATAATAACAAGAACAACAATTACAACCCCCTACCACCTATAAGAAGAATGACAATAACAGCAACAAACCATCCTTCCACGTTTTCTCGCATAGCTTCGTATTCATTAATGAAAATTGCGATTGAAAATTCGACCCAGCGACAACAGAATCGAGGACTAGTGGAGGCTGGGAATCAGGGTGCGAATGGTGGAGAAGTCGGAGAGAGAGAAGTCAGAGGGAATGGAAGAGAAGTCAGAGGTAATGGTAGAGAAGTCCGAGGGCGATCGAATGGGAACTGATGCACATTATTTCCCTTCCAACGCATGACCATGATGAACTGATTTTAAAGGCCATCCACTAGTTATCAAGGGATGGTCAGCAGAGACGTGGTACAGGTCAGAGAGAGAGAGAGAGGGATGCAAGGCAGGGTGTACAGCATCGCATTGACTTCTAGATAGCTCTCTAGAATAAATGATAACTTCGGTGAGAACTCCATTAAACCTGCTGAACAACTTTGTTTTAGGTTCAATAAACCTGATGTAGCCTCAACTATCTATCCTATACCTTCTTCGTATTAGCTTTCTTCTCCACCTTACTGCGAAACAATTGCATTTTGAATATTGGGAACAACACTATCAACCCTTCACTTCAGTCGTCCTTCCAACCCTTTCATGCCTTCTGTCCTATTCGCTTCCTTCTCAATCCTTCCTTCAACCCAACCCCAACCTTCGCCTGACAATTAAGCTCAGTTTCATTTCGTTATTTCCCCTCCTACTATGAATTGCGAAGCCTCGGCTTAACTAGAATCGGTATCGACATCGACATGGTGTACAGAGTTTTGAATGCCGGAATCCCCCGAAGCCCAGTCAAACCCCTGGACGATGAGGAGACGGAGGAGTCGAGTCCACCGGTGGCACCTCCACGAGTCGGCCGAGCTGTGCCTCGTTTTGATAGTTGTGGTGAGGTTAGAGAACATGAAATGTGTTGGGGGTTGGGTTTTTGAGTCCACACCTTGCCTCGCAGCACCGTCGTCAGTTTGTCAAAAATAGCACCGAAGTTGGTTTGGGTCGAAAATTTTGAATCTTGCCCAGTTTTGCAAGCACTAACAGAGAACCAAAGAGCGACAGAGTGGGATGAGAGAAAGGAGAATAGTTGGTTATAGAGGAAACGTTTTGGTTATAGAGGGAAAGGTTTGAATATAGAGGGAGCGAAAAGGATAGAGAGGGAGCGAAAAACATAGGGAGAGAGAGAGTGAAAAGGATAGATAGGGAACTAGATGGATAGTGAGGGAGTGAGATGAATGAAGAGTGAGTGAGTTGGAGAAGAATTTGGTGAGTGGAGGTGGGTTCGACTGCGACTATCGTGGAAAGAACAAAGTTTTGGGCGGCAAGTTTTGTCTCAAAGTAGTGGAAAAGCAGTTGTCGTCGTGAGGAGTGAAGGTGAGGATGACGATAGTGAAGAAGACTGGACGATGACGATGGAGGAGGAGAGATAGAAGAAGGGGGAAAAGGAAGGAGAGGTGAGGACTAAAGGAAGTAGGATAGAAGCCGAGGACGGTGGGCGAGCGATAGTGGAAAATAATGAAAATTTTGAGTAGAAGTTGTTCTTGGTCATGCAATTTTCATGAGTTTCCGAAAATTCTCACTCTCCTCACTCGAACACCAATCGCAATTCGGTTCGCTAGAATTTCAAATATTTTGAGTATTTCCTTGGAATTTTCGACAACACTGAGAGGTGGACAGAGTACAGTATGGCATTCATTTCTATATGGTATGGGTTGGGGCTGTATCAACTTACCGGGAACTTCTATTTTATCTGGATCTTCATCGTCGTCAAAGTCGGAGCCAGAATCATCGCCGTCCTCATCGAAGTCCTCCTCGTCGTCGTCGAAGTTGACGGCCTTTTTAGTCGAAGTCTGCGGAAATAGCGAAGAAGATAGCGAAGAAAATTAGTAAAACTTTTAAACATGAAAAAGGACGACAAGTAGGCGAAACTTTCTTTGTCTCAATTGAACGAGGCAAAAAGGTTTCAGAATTTATTTGAAATAAGAAAATATAAAAAAAACGTACTCAAAAATAAATAAATAAAAGTAAATTTTTAAAAATGTTTTAAATTTAAGTACATTTTGCATTTAACATTTTAAAATAAAAATTACAACATTTTTTTAATTTACAATTTAAATTTAGAAAATTTTCTAAAAATTTTAATTCAAAATTTAAAAAAATATTTTTTTTTTAAACTTTAATTTAATTAAATTTGTTTGTTCCAAATTTTCAACTTTAAAAAATGGTTCTTTATTAGAATTTATGATTAAATTTCCGCCGAAGAATTCAAGAGAGAACGAGAGCGCGATGAAAGAACATTTGCAGCGAATTTTCCCACCAAGCGAAAAAATCAATAAACCTCTGTGAAAACCACGAATTTCAAAGGACTGCACCACGACAACTACCAACAACTGGGCTCCAGTCGAAGACCCCTATGGATAGGAGACAAAAAGCACCGAAGAAACGACAACGAAAGTTGTGAACAAACCTGCAGCTGCCAGAGCTCCAAAAACTAAACTTCGAATTCACTTTAAGCAGATGCACAAGACCTAAGGACACCAAAAAACACCAAACACACACACAGAGAGAGGTTTTTCCTTTACGAAATTGGTATCGTTGTTGTAGATGAGATGGCCAAAAAATAGAACTACCTAGTTCCAGAACCAGACCAGAGTGAAACGTCTTCACAATACCTCGAGCACACTTCAACTGTCGACGGCACCAAAACGGAGTCCGACGATGAGCTGGGAACCGAGTGCGAAAGGCAAACGATGGTTGGATGAAGGGGGAGGAAAGAGGGCGGAAGGCGTGTTCAGAGGGCGAAAAGAAGGCGGAAGGCGAACGGCGCACACGAGGAAAGCAGGCAACAACCCTCAACAACTGGGTGGAGAAGAACGAGAAGAGGAGGAGGAGGAAACGGCTCAGCAGCACATAAGCTTCGAGTCGAGTTGAGTCGCCACCACAGTGGGCGGTGTGGACACAGAAGGCAGAAACAACGAGAATCACAACAACCACAACAATCACAACAATCACAACAACAGTAACAACTTCAACGACGGAAACGGCAACGATGGCGTTGACGACGATGATGCGGTGGATGGATGTCGATGTCGGGTGCCCGTGTTGTGGACGAATAAGGTAAAGGGTTGAAATATGGTCACGAAACAGAAGAACAAGGAGGAGGATGAGGAGAGGAAGAGGACGCGAGAAGTAGAGGAAACAAGAACTGGTGGAAACAACAACTCAGAGAAACAATAACTGGAGCAAGCAACAATAATACAAGCGAACGAGAAAGAGAATCGCATCCAATTCGCGAGCATGAACGAAGAACGAGAAGGAGAACGCGTGGAGAAGAAAGAGGACGACAAGAACTATGAGGAACGAAGAGCAGAACAACGAGGAGTAGATGAACAAGAACGAGGAAGAAGAGAACAACGAGGACGATCAGACCAGACCACTACCACGATGATGATGATGATGATGAAGAAGAAGACGAAGAGGAACGATGGATGACGGAGGAAAGCGCATCAGGAACGCAGCCTCAAAAAGGAAAACTCGCTGCCTCGCGACACGAACCAGGAGAACGAATGAGTCAACGAATGTGGGATAGAGAGAGAGAGAGGGAAAGATAGAGAGAGAAAGAGAGAGGGAGAAAGCTAACGAGAATGCAGAGACTGGAAGGAGAGACCGATAAATGAACGCGGTACCGCTCTGACCCGATCCCCAATCGTCCCCATGGTCTTCGCCTGGTGGCTCTTGATCCTGGTGCCGCCTCTGGTTTCATTTGGTTTGGTTCGGTTCGTTTTGGTCGTCGTCCTCTTTTGGCCTGGATCTGCTTATGCGCTTTGGCTTTGGTTCGGACAGAGAAATGCTTGATGTTGCTTCTATTGTTGTTGATGTTGTTTATGATATGTTCCTGTTGTTATTGTTAGTATTGCTGTAGTTTCCAAATATTGTTGTAGTTTCCAAATATTGTTGTAGTTGCTAAATATTGTTGTTATATTCAAGTATTGTTTCCAACGATTGTTGTAGTTTAATTATTATTACCGTTGTTGTTCTTGTTCTCATTCTTGTTGAAAATTTTGTTGCTATTATTATTCTTGTTGTTGTTGTTATTGTTTTTGATACCAACTACTCCTTGTTTCTGACCGCGCTCTGATTCGAATCCGTCTTTTCAATTTCGTGTACATGAGGTACGAACTCCCTCTTGCTCTCTCTCTTCTTCAGTTGGTATATCCCACTATCATTCTCTCTCCCTCTTTGTCTCTCCCTCTTTGTCTATCCCTCTTTGTCTATCCGTCTTTATCATTCCCTCTTTGTATCACCCTCTTTCTCTCTCCCTCACACATCTCTGTTGTCCATACAAAACCCCGAGTTTCTCCACCGAACGATTCTCCGATGTTGCCCCGTTGGGGAATTGTTCTCGATGTTGTTGTTCTTTTTATTATTGTTGGATCCTTATTCGGTATCAATTATGACCAAAAGCCTCCGAATTCGCAAAGGCAACACAGCACATAGATTTATGTATGGATGAACATATCGATGGAGTAGATAGATAGGAGAAGAGACGAAGACCAAAAGCGACCAGGTGCAGGACGCAGAATGCGGAAAATTGAGTGCAGAAAATGTCTATTTAAGAACTGGAAAAACTGTTGAAAATTTCGATAAAATTTCAATGATTATAGTATATGGGAAAATATCAATTAATCAGAGCTTTTACCACAATCTTTAAAAAATTTCCGAAAAGTGTTCCAGAAATTATTCCATGTCGTGGGAACTGAAATTTGTGCCCAAGTACCCAACGAGGCCACACCCAAGAGTTCGACAAGAGTTCGTCAGACGAACCAGAGGCCGAGGAGAGAGGTGAGGGGATAATTTGCAAAATTCAGGGAATTCGAGAAACGATGAATTAATTAAGTCAAATTCGCGGAGAGACACCAAAAAATGCACGAATGAAGCAAAGCATAAAAATAAACAAAACAAAATCAAGGGGAGGAGCAGGGTGGATGAGGCGTGGGGTGGTGGGGGGTGAGTTTGTTGAAAGCCGGTGTTTTGAAAAATGAAAACCATGACCTGCGAGAGAGAGAGAGAGAGCGCGGACCCGACGTCCACCAAACGCCAACGACCTGCCCCACTCCGCCCGCCGTCGGAAGCGGTTCAAAAACTGGGTTAAAAAAAACCACCGAATGAATGGAAAAAACAAATGTCATCATCACCTTCAAATATCGTCATCATCACCTTCAAATATCTCCTGCGGCAGAAGAGACACAAGTGGGGGAGGAGGAGAAGAAGAAGAAGAAGCAGCAGCAGCATCATCATGAACCGGAATCGCATGCGAATCAACGTGAAACGAAATGAAAACAAAAAACGAACGACCTTGCAAAAAGAACGCTAAAAACTGTGCCCATGTCCTCGATATTCGGAGCGGCAACAAAAGCTAAATAGTACAAAAAAACCCTGTATATAAAATATTGTCTATATACTATATTGATATACAAATAGGATAAATATGTATGTAACTTTCAATGTTCATCTCGTCGCACGCATCGAACGGACGAAAATGCGAATAAAGTAGAAAACAGGAGGAAATAAAAGTCGAAACAAAACAAGACAAAAACAAAAAATGCCGATAAAAACAAAAAAGAGAAAAATACTCAGAAATGTTGACAACTTTTACCATATGTAGTCATCCCCAGAGCAGGGACCAACAGCCCGACGGAAGGACGAACGAACAGACAGAGAGAGAGATTGAATTGTGTTCTGGAATCTCATCGCTCTCTCTGTCTCTCTCAACGAGTGCACGAGAATTTCTCTGATTTTCATCGTCAAAGAGAGCACGATTTTTAAGGGAAAAATTGCATTGAAAAATCCTGTGAAAACCAAGTGGGAAAAAATCCTCTGAATTTTTATGCCGAAGTCTCGGAGAAGTTCTCGAAGCTCTCGGGGGATGATTTCGGCGCCACCGGTCATCAAGGCGCAGTCGCCGTGTTCGTCCTGGTGGTGGGTTTGCCTTCTTGATTATGTGCCCAGGACGAAACGAGGTGTTGAAGCGAAGCTTCGGACAAAACGGAGTCCAATAAATAAGCTGCACATCCCGAATGGAGGAGAAAACTGAACGGAGTCGGGGTTGATGAATGCAGCACATTTCGTCTGGAGGCAGAACCCGAAGAACGAAAAACGGGTATTCATATCAAATTTGTATAGATAATCTGATATTTAAATTTTTAACTTCTTAGTAATTTGAAAAATAAGTTTTAATATTCATGTAAAAAATATAATACTTTTTTTATTTTGTATATTTTTTATAAATTATTAAATTCTTGTAAATAAATTTAAGACTTTTTATTTCGTATATTTTTTATTAATTATTAAATTCATTTTCATGATGTTTCGAAAAATCCTTATACTGCAATTCTGTCAAAAAGTAGGGTCAACAAATGCCTATTCCCATTTCTACTGCACATTTCCGAGTGTTGAATCGCCACAGGTGGCAGCGCTGCAGAATAACCAAAAGATAAGGTACAAGCACGGGAGTGAAAGGGACAACTAGAACTGTCAAAAAGGTATTGTCATCTGCTGCAGACGCAAATTGCGATTAGAAGCAACAAAAAAAATGTGCAAAAAAAAAAACAAAAAACGTAACAAATGGATAAAAACAACAAGAAAACGTTGCTGATAGCGCAAAGAATATAAAATAATAAACGAACGACGAGCGAGAATAGACGAAAATTGTAATAGGCAGTTGTGAAAAGAAGAAGAAGAAGCGATTGATTATGCTAAGAGAGGGAGAGAGAACGGAGTGTGGTTATGTTTTCTTCTCCGTTGCGGTTGTGAAAAAAATGCTCGCTTCGACTGCGAATAATTACGACATTTACGAAAGATGAAGCGGAAATCGAAAATTTCAAACAATGCCTTCTCGAGGGCAACACGTGAAGAAGAACTCGAGGAACTCACCATTTTGCAGGCTGGATGGATGGACGGCGACACGCGAGTTTCTTTCTGGAACAATGTGCGAGACGGCGGCGATGGAGAAACGACGACGGATAATTAGAACGAAATCCTGGCGACGACTCGCGACCGACGATCCCGAAGCTCTCGTGTCTGTCTACTCCTGGCGAAGCCCAACCACGAACTGATGTGACGTCGATTGAAGCACAAGAACTCGCTTCGTCTGAGCCGCAGATCGTTTTATTTTATTTAATTGTTTTTTGTGTTCCCTCCCGATCGAAAAAGGGTTCGTTCTATTGAATTTGAAACGAGTTGTGTTTATTTTCGAAATTCTGGTTAACTACGTTTCGCAACAGAAATTGAAATCGTAAGCGGGTATTATTTTTTAAATTAAACAAAAGAAACGGAAGGAGCGATTTCGCGGCGACTTCTTCCTCACTTTGGCAGCTCCACCAACAACTGAGCGACGACGGACGTTTCGACTGATGAATTTTCGCAGAATTCTGCGACTTGTTTGCGTTTGAACCCGTTCGTTCGCCTAATAGCCTTAATTTGTGTTTTTGTTTTGCATAATTTTGTGCAATTTCAGCCAAATGTCACATGCAATTTCATTATATTTTGTGTTGTTTTTTTCTTCTGTTGGCTTCGTTCTCTATGGTCGTCTTCCGCCTGCCTTTCGAGCAGAGCAACAAATTCTCACGGCGAATTCACAATAGAAACAACTGACCGAACGACCGTCTGTCTGTCCCGTCCCCCTCACCAATGTTTTGAACGCACTGAAAATTCATGCGATATGTAACAAACGAACGATTCTTCTATCTCTCCACGCACTCGTTTCGTTGTTAAATATCCTTTTTGTTGTAAATTTGATTCCTCTCAATCTTTTTGCGCACTTCCTGCACTCACACATACGCTCGTCGCCAGCCGTCGTCCGTCGTGGTCAACGTTTTTTTCACAAATGAATTGTGAAAAATCATCGTTCACCTCCGTCGGCTGTTCGGCAAATGACAAAGCAGAACAACAACAACTATGACAACACAATCACAAGAACGTCAGGGTTGCAAGAAATACCCTAAAGTAGTTTTTAAAAGGAGTAACTTTAAGAAAATTAAAAGTTTGATTCAGATTTATGCAGCGAAAAAGTCGACTTTTTCGAAAAAATCTTTGATATATTAATTTCTCCTAAAATTGTCTACAAATTTTTATTTGCCACGTATTTTCATCATGTTTTTCATTGCATTTACTAAATGTGGCACCTCTGACGAAATCTTGAAAGAGGAATAGCGAAAAACAACAGCTGTCGAAGTGCAAATATTTTCCACCAGTGTTGCAATCATCTCGAAACGTGTTTTCAGGAATGTTATTCACCATTCGGAGGAAATACGTTTTTACTTTGAAGACATAGTGTTGTCAACTTTACATTCTCTCTTTTAACAGAGCTTGAGCAGAATTTGCAAAAATGTTATGGTACTAATAGAAACTGTTACGGCCTTGGTCTGTTATTAACATCGCATCAATTTTTTTGTTTCATCAATCATTTTTCGAATAAAAGTTTATTGAATTTTCTCAAATATTCTAACATTGTAAACATTCAATACAAATATAGCTAAATATATAGTATATATATATATGGATTTCTCTAATGTATATGCGTTCTCATACCATTTGTTCTATTAATCGTTTCTATATGCGCTTTTTTTTAAGGTACCCTTTTAAAGTAATCGTAACTTTGCTTAACTACAACTTTCAACTTAGTTCATGATCTTCCATAATCATCATCATACATTTAGTTCATCATTTAGATATTCTTCGCATGCTCCAAGAAATCCACAATTAGTCGTATGTTAGCTTTTCGCAACAATTATTTACTCGTTACATAGGCGAAAGCTCAGTCAAATAAAAACGATAGATTTTTTGTGGTTTATTTTTCGTTCCTAATTTCGATTATTCAGTTTTTAAAATTTCCCCAACTTCAGTAAAGAGAGAAAAACGAAGAAAAGGAAAATAACGACTAATAACGAATAATTTAAAAGATCAAGCTGTAAAATCGATGTCCGAGTCAGTCAAATGCGGGATCGCTTTGGAAACCTATTAAAATCGAGTTTCCAAAATTATTCGAAATCAAAACCAATGTAGAATAAAATGAAAAACTGAAAATAATGTTAGAACGTGTTTTATTACATGCATTTTTCAATCATTGTACTTCGATTTGTTTTTGTTATTTTCAAAATTCTTTTTAAATTATTTTCAAAATTTTTTTAAAATTATATTCAAAATTTTTGTTAAAAATTATTTTCAAAATTTCTTTTATAAATTATTTCCCATAATTGTTTTTTTATTTTTATCCACAATATTTTCTTTTTCGCACATATACAAATATATAATGTATATTTTATAAATAAAATTTTGTCCGTACAAGTTTGGTTCAAAAAATAAATTTAGTATAAATTATGCGGCGCAAAAGCATTAATTTCATTTTTACTTTTAAACATTTTGTAATAAGCTCATTTTAGTCTTTGTTTTTTAATGTTTTTTAGGTTTTTTGATTTGTTTTTATGTTAAATAAAAAGTAACTTATCAATTATAACTGTAAATAAATTATACGCTTGCTTCTGAAGTTTTCAATTCTTTTATACAATTAGGACAATTATTATTAACATGTTTACATTTCTCACTTTTTGACAACATTTAGAAAATTCTTCCTATTTTCCTTTCGTGTTACGTTTATTTATTTATTTATTTTCATTTTGGTTTTCTATACAAATATTACATTTAAGCCTTTAGCACTAATAATAACAATAATAAAAAGTAGTTGTTCTGGTATTGTTTATTTTGTTGTTGCTGCTGCTGCTGCATTTGGATTCTTTGTCTTTTTCTATGCTTTTGTCTCATTTTCGATGATGAAGTTGTAGTTTGGGGACAAGGGGGAGGAGGTGTAGGGGGATAATAAATTTAAATGATTCGATTTAATTGCAAAATATATATGTAACCTCAATCAATTATTCCAAATATATTACCGATTCATGAACTAAAGAATAGCTCAATCAGAAGTCAACAATAATTGTTGAAGAAGAAATCCTCAAAGTTAATTTAATTGAAATTAGCATTGAAATTTGTCTAGAGAAAATCGCAATCAATGAGTAGTGAATGAAATTGAGAGATAGAGTGAGGAAGGAAGGAAGGAAGGGAAGGTGAGGGGTTTGAGGAGGAGGAGTTGGAGATGAGAAGTTAGTTTTTGCCATTCATATACGTGATTGGCGGGGGCGTGGTCATTGCCCGGGGGGAGTCTGCGAAGCATCCCTCGCTCGCCGCCTTCCCATTGAGATTCCCGTTGGCCTTGACGTCACCGTTTGTGTGGAATTCCAAGGAGTTGTTGCCGACCGGCGACAAGTTGTTGTTCTTCGACTGTGGATGCTCCTGTTGCAGCAACTGTTGCTGCGGCGGCGGCTCCTTGGCCGTCTTAGCTTTTGCGTTGGGGAAAAAGACCTGCAAAAGAATGAGATGAAACTAGAAGATTCTTACGATTGAGACTCCTACTACTGACCTTCATTGCACCCTTGACCATGAGGAAGAACCAGTAGATCTGCGGTAGGAAGAGTATCAAAATGCTGATGATGCAACCGCGCGGCAAGGTGGTCATCGACTGGAAGACAATAGGGAAATTCAAAGCATAAGTAGGAATAGTTTCATGTACTTGTGTTAAAATCGAGCATACCTGCCAGAAGGTCGTGTTGATGGCCACACTATAGCGATACATGACATACGGCCACATGAAGACACGACAAACGAAAAAGGTGCCCAGCATGAGGAGACCGTTGAAGATGTAGGCGCGCGTGTCCTTCAGACCGAGTGTGCTCAGAATGCTGCGCATCGAGACGAACGGCGTGGAGAACTCCATCATGTACATGTAGCTGTAAATGCAGTGGCCACCGCCGCGAATATACTATGAAAACGAAAATAAGTCATTGATGATGATAAGATATTGTGACCAGTTGACCTACCGTCACCACCAGGAGGCCGAAGGTGCCGATGAAGACATGATGGATCATCATCACCGGATGCGTCATCACGTACTTGAGGAAATCCCACTTGCCGTCCTTCGGTATCTGAACGCTCTCGCCATCGTAGTCGTAGATCTCGTCCTCGTGATGGCGTGCGTGCAACTCGTCCGGCGAGTTGTCGCCCGATGGCGAGGACAGTGGCGACGGTGTCGTCGTCGGTGGCTCCAGGGCCGCGCGACGTTTTCCATTCGGTGCGAACGTGTTGGCGATGTGCTTGTCGTAGAGGCCACCGTTCGCCTGACCGTTGGTGGCCATCGGTGTGAAGGCCGAATTCGAGGTGAGTCGCATCAATTTCAATTTGTCGGCGATCTTTTGCGTGTGAACCTTGTACATCGACCAGATGTCGTACATAAAGTACGCGGTACCGAACCATCCGTAGGCCTCCATGAGGAAATGCGAAGCGTAGACGAAGGATTTGCTGCAGGTCGATTTGCACACAATGAAACCGACCAGGAATGAGAACGACGCTTGTATGGCAGAAACAATTCTACGAGGAGAATAAGAATAGACAAATAAGTAAATAAATGAAAAATACAAGAATGGAAGAGGAATCATGAATGAGAGGCGTGTGGGTGAAATCGATCGCAATAATCCATCCGCCATTCAATTGGAGTAGTTTATGAGAATGAAAAGAGTTCGCAGTTTTATGATTATTTGTTTGCTATTTGAAAGACATGATGACCTTTGGCAAGAAGCCAAGGAGCAGAAGATGCGGAGGAGGAGGAGGAAGCGAGAGAGAAATCCTTGAGATCATTGTATGAGTGAAAGAGAGAGAGAGAAACTCGCACGCATTTATTATCTCGAGCAGTTTATCGTGACCTACTTTTAGGAGCATGCGAAAATGCGATTGAAATTCAACGGAAAACAAATGCTTGAGAATTTCATTGAATTTTCATTTGAATTTCTTCCGATAACTCCTCAGATTCCACAGAGACTTTTGAGAATTGTCTCTCTCTCTCTCTCTCTGGAGATGGAGACTGAAATTCACAAAGTGTCGTTTTCGATCATCATGTTTTTCAATTGGATTTCAATCAGAGAAAATTGAATATCGAAATTCACAAAATACAAACATCAATCATATAAAAAACATACAACGTTGAGATAACGTCAAATATTTATTAATGTCAAAATTTCAAGTGTTAAACAATAATGTTCAAATTATCAGAAATCGGTGGATTAACGCATAAAATCGCGAGTCGAGTGCTCGGCAGGACCCCGGGCCCTCTGACGGCGTCAGCGACATGTGGCCACCTGACGCAACAGAGCCGTCTGTCGGCGGTGATGGGCGGCAGCACCGTCGGCCCCATTCGCCTGAACGAACGTGTTGGCCTCTGCCAACTGGGCGCCTCACAGCAGCGCAGCGAACATGTGCACGAGATCAATCAGTGCATCTGGTCGGCATCGCAAAAGTCCAGCCTCTGGGTGCCGGACAACGCGACGCCCTGGTTCCGGGAGCAACGCAGCAGCCTCCTCACCGGCCATCGCATCATCGACCAGTGTCGTCTGTACGACATCGGCGCGTACCATCCACAGCAGCAGCAGCAGGAGGAGGTGCCCGCCGAGCGACCACCCGATGTCAAGATGTTCATTCCGGAGCCCGAACGCAAGGTGCGATCGCAACGTCGCCTCGATGCGAACAACTTCAAGCGAATCTCGCCGGAGTTCCTGAAGTTGCTGCAGAAACACGATGATGCCATGATCCGGCACAACCCGCTGTATGGCATGCCGAAGCATTATCTGCGCAAGAGACGTTCGCGAACTCGAACCAAATACTATGCACATGCATCGCAGAATACCATTCGGACGCCGTCGGAAAGGATGGCGGACGGCTGTTCGGTGTCCTGCTTTCAGTTCTCGTGCTGCTGTTGCAAACCCAGCCCGACCGAACGCAAATGTGATCAGTACGAGCCGCGCACCATGAGCGACGAGGGACCGACGTCCAAGGGCGAGGTCAGATTTGTTCAGCAAGAATCGAGATCGGATGTGAAGAAATCCCAGAGTAAAGCATCGGATGTGAAGATGGCCCAGAGTAAATCATCGAATGTGAAGATGGACCAGAGTAAATCGTCGAATGTGAAGAAGTCACAGAGCAAATCATCGGATGTCATGAAGTCACAGAGTAAATCATCGGATGTCATGAAGTCACAGAGAAAATCATTTTTCAATGTGACCTGTTTTGCACCGTTGGAGACACTCTTCGGCGGTCATCCGAAGGCTCATGGCTGGCATGAGCGATCGGAGAGTACCAGCCAAAAGACGTTGACCAGGTCGCGTGAAAGTCTGACATCGGCCAATTCGCAGGCGGCGACATCGGCGTCGAAGTCGCAGCGTAGAACGAGGGGAAGTTCAAATCAATCAATATCTGCTAGTTCCAAGCGAGGGCGCAATCAGTCGCCATCGTCAAACATGTGCTCGTCATCCGATTTGAAGGCCACAAAAAAAGACTCCTCCGCATCGAAACCTGTCGCCAGGTGCGAGGAACCTGAACCAAGTGGTTGTTGTCCCAGGAAAGATCGCACTGAGTCGCCTTCTCCACAGAGATCAGCCTCCACAAAGTCGACGACAAAGCCGGTCGATAAGACGAAGGAAACCGAGTCGAAGGGTTCAGCTTGCTTTTCTTGTTGCAAGTCGTCATCGCCGAAGAGATCGAGCAAAAGTGCGAGGGATTCGTCAACAGACCTGAAGACGAAGAAAACTGAGTCGAAAGGTTCAACTTGCTTTTCTTGTTGCAAGTCTTCATCACCGAAGAGATCGACCAAAAGTGAGAAGCCGATCGATAAGACCAAGAAATCTGAGTCGAAGAGTTCAGGTTTATCTTCTTGTTGCAAATCACCATCGCCGAAGAGATCGAGCAAAAGTGCGAGGGATTCGTCAACAGATCTGAAGACGAAGAAAACTGAGTCGAAAGGTTCAACTTGCTTTTCTTGTTGCAAGTCTTCATCACCGAAGAGATCGACCAAAAGTGAGAAGCCGATCGATAAGACCAAAAAATCTGAGTCCAAAAGTTCAGGTTGCTTTTCTTGTGGCAAGTCTTCATCGCCGAAGAGATCGAGCAAAAGTGCGAGGGATTCGTCAACAGATCTGAAGACGAAGAAAACTGAGTCGAAAGGTTCAACTTGCTTTTCTTGTTGCAAGTCTTCATCGCCGAAGCGATCGACCAAAAGTGAGAAGCCGATCGATAAGACCAAGAAATCTGAGTCGAAGAGTTCAGGTTTATGTTCTTGTTGCAAATCACAATCGCCGAAGAGATCGAGCAAAAGTGCGAGGGCTTCGTCAACAGACCTGAAGGCAAAGAAAACTGAGTCGAAAGGTTCAACTTGCTTTTCTTGTTGCAAGTCTTCATCGCCGAAGAGATCGAGCAAAAGTGCGAGGGATTCGTCAACAGACCTGAAGACGAAGAAAACTGAGTCGAAAGGTTCAACTTGCTTTTCTTGTTGCAAGTCTTCATCACCGAAGAGATCGACCAAAAGTGAGAAGCCGATCGATAAGACCAAAAAATCTGAGTCCAAAAGTTCAGGTTGCTTTTCTTGTGGCAAGTCTTCATCGCCGAAGAGATCGAGCAAAAGTGCGAGGGATTCGTCAACAGATCTGAAGACGAAGAAAACTGAGTCGAAAGGTTCAACTTGCTTTTCTTGTTGCAAGTCTTCATCACCGAAGCGATCGACCAAAAGTGAGAAGCCGATCGATAAGACCAAGAAATCTGAGTCGAAGAGTTCAGGTTTATGTTCTTGTTGCAAATCACAATCGCCGAAGAGATCGAGCAAAAGTGCGAGGGCTTCGTCAACAGACCTGAAGGCAAAGAAAACCGAGTCGAAAGGTTCAACTTGCTTTTCTTGTTGCAAGTCTTCATCGCCGAAGAGATCGAGCAAAAGTGCGAGGGATTCGTCAACAGACCTGAAGACGAAGAAAACTGAGTCGAAAGGTTCAACTTGCTTTTCTTGTTGCAAGTCTTCATCACCGAAGAGATCGACCAAAAGTGAGAAGCCGATCGATAAGACCAAAAAATCTGAGTCCAAAAGTTCAGGTTGCTTTTCTTGTGGCAAGTCTTCATCGCCGAAGAGATCGAGCAAAAGTGCGAGGGATTCGTCAACAGATCTGAAGACGAAGAAAACCGAGTCGAAAGGTTCAACTTGCTTTTCTTGTTGCAAGTCTTCATCGCCGAAGAGATCGAGCAAAAGTGCGAGGGATTCGTCAACAGATCTGAAGGCGAAGAAAACTGAGTCGAAAAGTTCAGGTTGCTTTGCTTGTGGCAAGTCTTCATCGCCGAAGAGATCGAGCAAAAGTGTAAAATATTCGTCAACAGATCTGAAGGAGAAGCCGGTGGATAAGACGAAGAGATCTGAGTCAAAAAGTTCAGGTTGCTTTTCTTGTTGTAAGTCTTCATCGCCGAAGAGATCGTCCAAAAGTGCGAAGGATTCGTCAACAGATCTGAAGGGGAAGCCGGTCGATAAAACGAAGAAATCTGAGTCGAATGGTTCAGGTTTATGTTCTTGTTGCAAGTCTCAATCGCCGAAGAGATCGAGCAAAAGTGCGAAGGATTCGTCAACAGATCTGAAAGGGAAGCCAGTCGATAAGACGAAGAAATCTGAGTCAAAAAGTTCAGGTTGCTTTTCTTGTTGTAAATCACCATCGTCGAAGACAGATCCCAAGCCCAAAAAAGAGACGAAACCAAAATCACGATCGCCATCACCAAAACCATCGGAGAAGAGCACGTCGAAGGCGCGACAAGACTGCAAGACACAAACGAAATCGCCATCATCATCACTGAACTGCTTCAAATGCCAATCAAAGACGAAGCAGCCTGAGCCAAATAAGAAGACGAAATCCACCTCGCCTAGTCGATCGAACACCAGCGTCCAGTCCACACAATCCACGAAGCAGTCTAAGCCAAATAAGAGAACGAAGTCTACCTCGTCTTGTCGATCGAAGACCAGCATCCAATCCAGAACGAAACACCCGACCACCTCGCCTTGTCGATCGTTTACCAGCGTCCAGTCCACACAATCTAGGACACAAAAAGAGAGTATGTCGAAGAAAAGACAACCACAATCACCATCGCCTTCTCGATCGAGAGGGTCAGTCAAGGCAAAAGAGAAGCCTTGGTATTCATGCCTAAGAGGAGAAGATAAGGACCAGTCGACAGCTTCAGTCCGTGGAAGTCAGCATCAACCACGAGAAAGATCTTCAACCAAAACAAAAGCACAGCCTTCAGAATCGTCCACATCTGTAGGAAGCAAATGCAAAAGTGGTAGCGAAAAGAAGCCAATGGAGGAAATCTGGACCAGGTCGAATCCAACCACAATGCGATATAGTCAAAGTTCCATTGGCTCGGGTTCATCTTCGCACTCTCCAACTCCAGCGGGACGAGACACGAAACAATCCACGAAAAACTGTTCCACCTCACAACAATCGTTTCGTTCGCAAGCTCATGGCTACAGCTTAATACGGAACGAGAATGAGAAGTGTCAGAAGGCCACATCACCAACACCACCAGCTTCCCCAAGACGGACGATAACAGCAAAGGCGACCAAAGGAAATCCGACGGGATATGGTGTGAATAAATCCAATCCGGACGCTATGATCGATGAGCGCAGCAGAAAAACATCCACTCACAAGACGGCAGACGAAAAGACGGCCGATCGATCGAGGAGTCGAACGAAGAAGGCTAATGCATCACAATCGCAGGCCAAGAATTGCAAACAGAAGAGCAACGATTTGACCCAAAAGAATGATGAAGCAAAGAAAGGTTCCTTGGATAACGAATCGAGTAAAACAACCGATCCTTTGAAAAAGAGTAAAGGTCAAGAAAGATTCTTTGACTTGAACACTGCCGAAAAGTTGTCATCACAATCGTTGGATAAGATTTCTGAACAGAAGAACAACGATTTGCCCGAAGAGAATAAGGAAACATCGAACGGAGCCTTCGACAACGAGTCGAGTAACAAGAGTGATGCTTTGGGAAAGAATAGAGGTCAAAAGAGATGCCATGACTTGCACAAGACAGAAAAGTCCCCGCACATAAATACAATCAGTCAAACATCGGACGAGGAGTTCAAGGCGGGCTCCCAGGAAGATGAGATGAAACAATCAGGTGGTGCAGAGCAACATGTGAAATTTATAGGTACATCGACTGAGGCAGTCGATCAGGAATATCAAGAGAATGCAGAGTCGTCAGCTGGCAAAAGCCAGAAGGACAGCAGCACCCAGGTAACTCTGGCCGACTCAACTTTACTGGAACCGTCGAAAAATCCCTTCAAATGCTGTTTGGGTCGAGGTCGAAAATCCAATGTTCAGGAAAGCGAAGTGGATTGTAGTGAAGCGGAATTGGAAGTGGAGCCGGAACCGGAACCAGATCCAGAACCAGTGAACGAGCCTCCAAAACGCCTGAAGCCTCCTTATCTGGAGGGTTCTCTGAATACCCATCCTTTGCATTATGGTACCGTCGCATCCAGGCATAACAGTTGCCACAGGGACTCACACAATTGGAACGATGTCAGCGAGAACTATCCAAAGCGGTATCGTGATGATGCCGCGGCGGCCAAGGCAGAAGAGAAACGTCTCAAACGCCATCGAGCCAAAACATGTAGTATCCTACGTGAGGCGAATTCAGATGATGCTCCTCCTCCATGTAGACATAAATCGTGCTTCAGCGATTCACACGATTGGAGCAACGTGACGCCAAATTATCCGGTCCGTTATCGAGAAGCTGCCAAGGATGCGAACGCTAGGAGGAGAGAACTTTCGCGCCATCGAGCGAGAAACGCAAATCGTTCACCAGCGTCAGGGGAGAATTCGCCAGATCGACACAAGTCTTGCCATCGGGATTCGCACGATTGGCGAAAACTGAGTGAAAATTATCCACCACGATATCGGGCGGCGGCCAGAGATGCTGCCATCGACAGACGTGTTCTCCAGCGACACAGAGAAACCAATCGCAATATACCGATTAGAGATCGTGAAGAGCTACCCGATCGTCATGTGATGTGTTTCGACGACTCGACCGACTGGGGTCATGCCACATGCAATTATCCGGAACGTTATAGAAATCAAAGTGGTGGACGATTCTCCATGAACAAGCGATTTACCGCAAGCCAAAGACCACGGAGGGGATCCAGAGAGGCCAGAACCGGAACTGGAGAGGCTAGATCCAAAGCCACCAGATGCAGAGAGGACAAATCCAGAGACACCCGAACCACATCCAAAGAGGCCAAAAACAGATCTGGTGAAGCTCGATCCAGAGACACCAAATGCAAAGAGAGCAGATCCAGAGAGGATAGCCCCAGAGAAGACAGATCCAGAAAAACTGGAAACACATCCGGAGAGACCAAAAACAGATCTGGTGAGGCTCGATCCAGAGACACCAAATGCAAAGAGGACAGATCAAGAGAGGATAGCCCCAGAGAGGACAGATCCAGAGATACCCGAACCACATCCAGAGAGGCCAAAAACAGATCTGGTGAGGCTCGATCCAGAGACACCAAATGCAAAGAGGACAGATCAAGAGAGGATAGCCCCAGAGAGGACAGATCCAGAGATACCCGAACCACATCCAGAGAGGCCAAAAACAGATCTGGTGAGGCTCGATCCAGAGACACCAAATGCAAAGAGGACAGATCAAGAGAGGATAGCCCCAGAGAGGACAGATCCAGAGATACCCGAACCAGATCCAGAGAGGCCAAAAACAGATCTGGTGAGGCTCGATCCAGAGACACCAAATGCAAAGAGGACAGATCAAGAGAGGATAGTCCCAGAGAGGACAGATCCAGAGATACCCGAACCACATCCAGAGAGGCCAAAAACAGATCTGGTGAGGCTCGATCCAGAGACACCAAATGCAAAGAGGACAGATCAAGAGAGGATAGCCCCAGAGAGGACAGATCCAGAGATACCCGAACCACATCCAGAGAGGCCAAAAACAGATCTGGTGAGGCTCGATCCAGAGACACCAAATGCAAAGAGGACAGATCAAGAGGATAGCCCCAGAGAGGACAGATCCAGAGATACCCGAACCAGATCCAGAGAGGCCAAAAACAGATCTGGTGAGGCTCGATCCAGAGACACCAAATGCAAAGAGGACAGATCAAGAGAGGATAGCCCAGAGAGGACAGATCCAGAGATACCCGAACCACATCCAGAGAGGCCAAAAACAGATCTGGTGAGGCTCGATCCAGAGACACCAAATGCAAAGAGGACAGATCAAGAGAGGATAGCCCCAGAGAGGACAGATCCAGAGATACCCGAACCACATCCAGAGAGGCCAAAAACAGATCTGGTGAGGCACGATCCAGAGACACCAAATGCAGGGAGGACAGATCCAGAGAGCATAGCCCCAGAGAAGACGGATCCAGAGATACCCGAACCACATCCAGAGGGTCCAGAACCAGAGAGGACCGAACCGAATCCAGAGAGGCTAGATCCAGAGACACCAGATGCAGAGAGGATAGCCCCAGAGAGGACAGATCCAGAGAGGATAGATCCAGAGGTGAAAGCTCCAAAGAGGACAGATCCGGAGATACTTCCGAATGCCCATATAAACTACAGTCGCATGGCTTCAACCACCAAATATACGGGCATGTACAAGAAGTGAACTACAATGAAGAGTCAACAAAAGGCCACTGTTGGTCCAGGAAGTCACGCATACCGATCGCAACGAAATACAAGTGTCCAACCGAAGATATTCGCATTCGGTCGCATGGTTATCGTAGTGCAATGTGCGAGGGAAAGGAGAATAAAAGAGAGAAGAAACCACTACGACGATGCCGACGAGTCTGCGACGACGAGTATGCTGTCGATGAATACCACTATCGTTACAGGCACCCCAGGCCAGATTATATACTCGGGGAACCCGAGCCCAATCCCCACGAAAACTTCCACTACAGGACAAGAAGATCTATGCGATAATGTGTAGAGGAAAGAAAGTAGTATGGCGGAAAATTTATTGCAAGTTGTCGATATAATATATCACATATAATATCAATATAGTATTGATATATATGTGTTAATGTTATATCCGTCAACTTCTAGTGGATTTTTGTGCCACCAACTATCGCCCCAACTCTTGTCGGCCTGATGGGAAGACAGATAATAAAAAATAATCATTTTCTCGAATCCGATCGATTGGAATTAACAGTAAAAATTTGTTTTTCAAATTTATTGTATGTAAAAATGTATTAACAAAATAATAAAATTAAATAACACATACTACATTTCTTGTTATATTTCAGACGAAATCAAAGACCATCCAAAACTGGAACACTCGAGTTTATTCTCAGTTTTGACTTTCGATAGACAGATGACGATCATTCACTCAAAATTTTGAACATGTTATAAATTATAAAATACTTTCTGCAAACAACAAAATTTCGATAGCAAAATTACAACAATGAAGCCGACAACCTGCAATCGACGCAACTGCTCCTGCAGATGGTGCCAAATACCATTGAGCAAAATCATGGAACCCATCATCTATGTCCAATTGAATTGCGTTGAAATGTCCGATGTGAATCAATCGCGAAATGGAAAACAAAATCGGATGAAATCTCCGAGAAATGGAGGCAAACACGAACCGAAAGATATCGACCCGAAGCAATTGCAAGAGTTGTGCAAAACTTCGGGCTGTTCACCGGACGTGATGAAGCACATTCTCTTGGGTACAGCATATAGTGATCCCTATAGAGAGAATCCATTTCAAGATCATCTTGATGTTATACCCGTTGGCCAAGGTTCGAAATATGACCCCACTTTCCTCCAGTATCTGCAGACTTTCAAACCAGATAATCAGGACACTACCGATCAGGAGTCGTGCGATTGTATGCAGGACCTGAACGATTTTTACAACTCGGTGGCCTCGCCAAAGATGTCATTGAATGTAACCAAGAAGTTACAAATGCAGACCCCAATTCCGAAGTTTGGAAACATTCCGCCGCAGTCGCAGATAGAACAAAAGTCAATGTGGACAATGGGCAAGAAGTCTATGAATAAGAAAAAATGAGTGGAATGAAACAAACCAGCAGCCTGAAATCACTTCGAAACCACCGACCTAAAATCACTTAAGTGGAAACTCCATAAAGAATTTAAGAGTAGAAAAAAGATAGGAAGGAAAAACGTAATAAATACGATATGCAATATTGTAGCCGGAACTGGATGCAACTGGGACAAGCTAAACGAATTATGAACCAAAGCAAAAGTTTACAAAATGTACAATTCGATGGAGAAGGGTGGGGGAGAGGTCGAGAAAAGTCCGACAAGGTTGGAGAACATCGACGACGACGACAGCAAGTGCAAAGAATGACATCAGAGGAGTTCAATTGGCTCATGGCTATAATATTTTAATATTTGCAATTAGAAACCTTATTGAACTTAAAATTATTATAAACATCAGCCAGACCATTATTGTAATTTTGTTATCGATGGATGGATATCAAAAACAACTTTCAACATTATCACTAAAATAGTTGACGAGCCAATTTTTCCACATATTTAAGTTTGACTGAAGAGGATATGTTATGTGGATAAAACTATTGATTTTGGTATGAAACAAGAAACAGAAAAATAAACCCGACTTTCACAAAATTTTCAAAATTTTATCTCATTTACAGAAGAAATACTGTCAGTTGAAAAAATAAAAATTTTTTAAATTTGGAATTCTCAACACGCTAAATTTCATACACAAAATTACAAAAATGTCAGAACTTCAGATGGCCACAATAAGCAGTGGAGTCGATCGAGATTGCGCCAAGATTCCATTGACTCACCCCGAATGTGGCCACCAAAGAAGGTTCAATCGAAATCTGAATCAATGGTGTTTCAGGAAACATCAGCAAGAGGAACAGGAGGAGCACAAGTGGAAATTGAAGCAGCAAGCAAAGGACGATATGCTTAAGGCGAAATTTGAACTGAAACCCTTACCAGACTATGCGGCCAGTCGACCACCAAAAGAGCAACCAGAAGTTCCATCCAGACCGAATCCTCTGCAGAGAGATTTCAAAATCTTAAGCACAGAGGAGTACAAGAGAATCTCACCGGAAATGCACAACATGATGGAACGTCTGAAGCCGCAACCGAATAAAGAGCTTGAAGACTCGTGGTATACACCGATTCGGGTCACGTATCCCGAGGAGCCCGAGCAGCCGCACGTTCTCGGCTCGCTGGAAGAAGAGAATCCTCAATTGGCCAAGTATTTGCGCGAGCTCGTCCTGTGTGGCAATGAGACGAATGATCTGTACGGCATTGATTTCTGCGATACTGAGGGCGAGGTCGAGGAGAAAGCGAATCCCTTCCAGTTCATGGACCCATATCGACTGATGGAAATATTGAATAACTTGTCCGCGGGCGGAACACTGGACAGCGATCAGTTGAAATATTTGAAGAACTTTTTCAACGGCACCGCGGAACTTGGCGGCGACCAAATGGAAATGTTACTCGATATGCTAACGGAGAATGGAATTCTGGATCGTAGAATGCGGGTGCGATTTAGGGATCTCGTTGAGGTGATCGGAGGTGGCGGCATGAATTCAGAGCAAATGAACAAGCTTCTGGGTAGTCTGGGCTATATGGGAAACTATGAGCTGCAAGTGACGGCCTTCTACGAGGAGGACGGCAAGAAACGAACCTTCGACAATGAAGTCGACCTCAGTGACGATGGTCCGTTCGGCGTGAAGGTCAACGAGTCCGATAGCTTCGATCCGACAACCATCCGGATATTTAGAAGGAGAGCCTTCAGCTCAGCAGCCGGCTATCGTCGTCGATCTCTCGGGGCTGGAGGTATCATGAAGGACGGCTACTATACACCCTGGCACGTGAAGATCTGGGTGGACAATTGAACGAAGCAACGACATCTGGATGGAAAGACAAGAGCACGACGTCACTGGAGTTCGCTTGCATCATGCTAATAATATTTTAAATTCAATTAGAAATCGTATTGAACTTGAAATGATTATCAACATTATGCAGAACATTATTGTAATTTTGTCATTGATGAAATCAAACAATTTTACAACAATATTACAAACACCAATAAATTACATTGAACCATATATTTCGAAACCATAACCATAGTTTGTTTCTCTGAGCAAAATGTTTGACAACATACAAAAATGAATGTATATTCTACAACTATTCAAAAATTAGACAACTTACAGTAAATCAAATGTCACCACTTTGAAAATACATAAATAAAATTTATTATTTTCTACAATAGTCTCCTTTTTGACCAGACCATAACAAAATTAGAAAAATGTCAAAGTTCATGGAATATACCACTCGTGCAATCATGCGGAACTGCAACCTTCCTAAGGTTCCATTGACAGAAGGTCTTTGTTTCAATAGGAAAGGTCCTTTCAACCAGCATCTGAATAATTGGTTCAACTCAGCGGAGCAGTATAGGATGCGAAAGGAGCAGAAGAGAAACGACAAGATCGAACAAATGAAGCAATTAACGAAATATCAAATGAATCATTTGCCAGACTATTCGGTTAAGAAACCCCCCACACCTCCAACGATCAAAAGACCAGCCCTACCAAATCCGCTGGGAAGAAAATTCAAATATTTAACTACGGACGAATACAAAAGAATTTCACCGGAATTCCTCAAGCTAATCGATGATCATAAACCGAAAACTAACAAAGAACTAGAGGAAAAGTGGTACACACCAGTTAAGGTTCACTATCCGGAGATAAGGAGATACGACGAACTGGATTCTTTGGACGGTGTGAATCCCCTCTTGGCCAAGTATTTGCGGGACCTTATGAGGTGCAAGGACGATGTAAATGCTATTGGTGATGCGTTCGGCATTAATTTCTGTCATGGCATGGATGATATAGAAGTGAATCCATTCGATTTCTTCAATCTCAATGATTTGCTGAATATATTGAATATTTTGGCAAGCGGTGGCACATTGACCATTGATCAGTTGAAGTATTTGATGAACTTTTTCAAGAACTCTGCCATGCTTGGGGAAGGACAGTTGGAATTACTACTCGATAAGTTGATCGAGAACGGTATCCTCGATATTAAAATGAGAGACTTCTTTCGGAACCTCCTGATGCAGGTGGGCACTCATATAACACCGGCTCAATTGAATCAGCTCCTCAAAGGTCTCGGCTATATGGGTAATTACAATCTGATGGTAAAGAATTTCACTGAAAATGGCCAGAAACGATCCTTTGATGATAGTGTAAATCTGGATGAGGACGATGACGACCACGCGGTTGCGGAATCAGATTCTGAAGTATCCTATGTCATGCCTGGCAAAAATTTAGAGAGAACAGAGAAGGTGGCCAAACGACGTAATAGCAACAAGAAATTAGGCCTTTTAAAGGATGGCTACTATCAGCCCTGGGATGTGAAACTCAAATGGAGTGAAGAGGAAAAAGCTTTTCGATTCATGAAGTTACCCAGTTCGAGTCCAAAATTGCAGGAATCTAGACGACGTTCCTCTCTAGAGAAGGAGAAACGAATGACGCTGAAATCAATGGCACCACAAAGAACGACCATCATGGGTAAGAATATGCCTCAGGGTAGGAAGTCGTCCTCCAAGAAACTACCTTCGTTCCTCAAGTCAAGAAAACGGTAATCGATGACCTAATATTAAAGGTACCTTGTTAAATAGGGAAGCAACGGAAGCACGTATGACGAAGGGGCAGAGTAGAGTTAGTCTGTAGAAGATATTACGATATATCTCCAGGCATCTGGATGATATCGCAGTATCATCTACAGATATTTCCCTACGAAGGTATGACTGCCGAATCATATTATGCACATTATATTGATCTGTTTGAAGCCAGATTCAATATCAAATGTGAATTTAGGTGCAGTTGTTTTAAATATTTTCATGATATGTTTGAAATTTTTATAGTTTTGTAACCATTTATTAAATATGTACTAAATTTATAATTTTAAATAAACAAAAATTTTGAGATTGAACTAAATCGTTTTACATGGTATATCGCAGGTTTATAACATTTTTGTTGCTTTGGCTATTCAATTCTGTTTGAAAAAGTCTAATACATCCAAATTGAATTAAATATGGTAATAATTTGTTTCTCTGAGCGAAATGTTTGACAACATACAAAAATAAATGTATATTCGACAATTATTCAAAAATAAGACAACTTACAGAAAATCAAATGTCACCACTTTGAAAATACTTAAATCAAATTTCTTATTTTCTACAATAGTCTCCTTCCTGATCAGACCATAACAAAATTACAAAAATGTCACAGCTCATGAAATTTACCACTCGTGCAATCATGCGAAACTGCAATCCGGCCAGGGTTCCACTGACAGAAGGTCTTTGTTTCAAGAAGAAAAGTCGTTTCAACAAACATCTGAACGATTCGTACAACTCAACGGAGCAGTATTGGATGCGAAAGGAGCAGAAGACCAAGGACAAGATCGAACGGATGAACCAATTGAAGCCGAAATATCAAATTAATTATTTACCAGACTACTCGATAAAGAAACCCACAACTCCAACGTTCAAAAGACCATCCCTACCAAATCCGCTGGGAAGAAAATTCAAATATTTAACTACGGACGAATACAAAAGAATTTCACCGGAATTTCTCAAGCTAATCCAAGGCAATAAGCCGAAAACTAACATAGAACTAGAGGAAAAGTGGTATAGACCAGTTAAGGTTCGCTATGAGGAGAGAAAGAGATACGACGAACTAGATGCATTGGACAATGTGAATCCCTCCTTGGCCAAGTATTTGCGGTATCTTGTGAGGTGTAAGGACGATCTAAATGTTACTCGTGAAGCGTTCGGCATTAATTTCTGCCATGACATAGAAGTGAATCCATTTGATTTCTTCGATCCCACTTATCTACTGAAGATATTGAATATTCTGGTAACCGGTGGCATTTTGACCATCGAGCAGTTGAGGTATTTGATGAACTTTTTCAAGAACGCTGCCATGCTTGGAAACAGACAGTTGGAATTATTACTCGATATGTTGATCGAGAACGGTATCCTCGATATTAAAATGAGAGACTTCTTTCGAAACCTCCTGATGCTGGTGGGCCCTCATATAACACCGGCTCAATTGAATCAGCTCCTCAAAGGTCTCGGCTATATGGGTAATTACAATCTGATGGTAAAGAATTTCACTGAAAATGGCCAGAAACGATCCTTTGATGATAGTGTAAATCTGGATGAGGACGATGACGACCACGCGGTTGCGGAATCAGATTCTGAAGTATCCTATGTCATGCCTGGCAAAAATTTAGAGAGAACAGAGAAGGTGGCCAAACGACGTAATAGCAACAAGAAATTAGGCCTTTTAAAGGATGGCTACTATCAGCCCTGGGATGTGAAACCCAAATGGAGTGAAGAGGAAAAAGCTTTTCGATTCATGAAGTTACCCAGTTCGAGTCCAAAATTGCAGGAATCTAGACGACGTTCCTCTCTAGAGAAGGAGAAACGAATGACGCTGAAATCAATGGCACCACAAAGAACGACCATCATGGGTAAGAATATGCCTCAGGGTAGGAAGTCGTCCTCCAAGAAACTACCTTCGTTCCTCAAGTCAAGAAAACGGTAATCGATGACCTAATATTAAAGGTACCTTGTTAAATAGGGAAGCAACGGAAGCACGTATGACGAAGGGGCAGAGTAGAGTTAGTCTGTAGAAGATATTACGATATATCTCCAGGCATCTGGATGATATCGCAGTATCATCTACAGATATTTCCCTACGAAGGTATGACTGCCGAATCATATTATGCACATTATATTGATCTGTTTGAAGCCAGATTCAATATCAAATGTGAATTTAGGTGCAGTTGTTTTAAATATTTTCATGATATGTTTGACATTTTTGTAGTTTTGTAACCATTAATTAAATATGTACTAAATTTATACTTTTAAATACACTAAAATTTTCAAAATGAACTAAATCGTTTTTCATAGTATATCGGAGATTTAAAACTTTTTCTTCTATGGGTGAAAAAACTGCATACGAATTTTGAAATTGTTTTAATGAGAATAGAAAATGAACACTGCTGAGATGAATAAAAGGAGTACGAATACTTTTGTGACGACCTGTAAAATTCATTGTTCATTGATTATCGTTTTGTCATCATCTGACATTTGGTAAAAATGACAACGGAGAAATGTCAATTAATAATGTCAAAACATTATATATTTAATATCAAAATTCATTTTCGAACAGTTCAAAATTGTGATTATATTCGTTAACAAAATGGCAAAAATGTTAAAATTCGCAAGTGCCCGACATTTGGCGCGGCAAATGGCGCACAGATATGAAGTACTTCAAATCCCGCTATTGAAGCGCGAATGCAACGAAAGAACGAGCCGAGTTCTCAAACAGCTAGACGATTGGGCTTTCATGAACGGGCAAATAGGGCGTATAAAAGAGATGGAAGCGGAAGCTGCAAAAAAGAGACAACTCGAGAAAAGGGCACAACAATTCACAATGCTTCCACTGCCCGACTATTCGGCGAACCTGAAGAAGAAGGACAGACCAAGCCAGGCAGATGATGTGGGTAGAATTGTGAAGTGCCTTACGACAGAGGAAGGCAATCGATTGTCAGTGGACTTCTACAAATTGTTGCTGGCCAAGAAAGTGCCGGAAAATACCTACTGGAACACTGGGCTATATGGACTGAATGTAACATTTCCCGTGGGTGGAACAAATGATCCGGGCGGAACAGGAGACCGTGTAATATCAAGGAATTTCAGATTTGTTCAGCGAAAGTTTCCGCCATTCAGGAACCTGGGGATTAAGGAGTATATTGTACATCCAAGCAGACCTCTGAGAGAAAAGAGAGTTGGAAAGAGTGGAGTGGGTGCAACGAGTGGAGCGGGTGGAATGAGTGGAAAGGGTGGAAAAAGTAAACCTCATGGAAGGACTGGAACAAGTGGAACTGGTGGTCAAAGTGGAAAAGGTGTAATGAGTAAATCTCAAGGAATGAGTGGAACTAGTGGACTGAGTAAAACGAGTAAACCGCTCGGAATGAGTGGATCTGGTGGAATAAATAAATCGCATGGAATGAGTGGACCTGGAAGTCGGAGTGGAACCGCTGGCATGAATAAACCGGATGGAATGAGTGGATCTGGTGGTCAGAGCGGAACAAGTGGAATGAGTAAATCACAAGGTATGAGTGGAACTGTTGGTCTGAGTGGAACCAGCGGAACTGGAAATACAAAGGGAACCATTGGAATGAATAAATCGCCAGGAATGAGTGGATCTGGTGGTCAGAGTGGAACATCTGTAATGACTAAATCCCAAGGAAAGAGCGCAACAAGTGGAACTAGTTTACTGAATGCAATCGGTAAACTATTCGGAATGGGTGGAACGAGTGGAACAGCTGGAATGAATAAATCGCAAGGAATGAGTGGAACAAGTGGAGCTGGTGGTCCTAGTGGAATGAGTAAACCGATCGCAATAAGTGGAACTTCTGGAATGAATAAATCCCAAGGAACAAGTGGAGCTGGTGGTCCTAGTGGAATGAGTAAACCGATCGGAATGAGTGGAACTTCTGGAATGAATAAATCCCAAGGAACAAGTGGAGCTGGTGGTCCGAGTGGAATGAATAAACCGATCGGAATGAGTAGTACAATCGGAACTGGTGGCGTGAGTGGAACAAGTGGAATGAGTAAACCTTATGGATTGAGTGGAACTATTGGTCAGAGTGGAGCAACTGGAATGAGTAAATCGCAAGGAATGAGTGGAACTGCTGGTCTAGGTATAACGGGTAAACCTCTCGGAATGAGTGGAACGGGCGGAATAAGTTCAGCATTCGGAACGAGTGGACAGCGTTACGGTAGAACATCCGCAGAACTCAGATTTTTACGAACCAAAATCGCGATAACCAAGTCCCACTTTGATGTGGAATATCGAGTGAATCCAAACATTTCTATCGAAGCAAGGAAAGGACCGATCCCAAAGACTGGAACCGGTGATATGAATAGTTGGCCGGATGGACCAAGTTATGGTAAAGCAAGAAGGGAGCTCAAAGTCTTGCAATCGAAGATCACGACAGCCAAGTCCCACTGGCACATGGAGTACGGAATGAATCCCAACGTGAGAGGAAAACCCGGTGGGAACAGAACGAGTGCAATGGCTAGAATGAGTGGAGTGGGTGGAATGGGTGTACCAGATTACGATAGAACAGTGGGATTCAAAATGTCCAAGGGCCTTTTGACCGCCTCGAAACATGGACTGGGCAAAGGACCATACGGAAAGATGGAAACAAGTAAATCCGACGGAAAGAGTGTAACGAGTAAATCATACGGAAAGAGTGGAATGAGTAAATCAGACGAAAAGAGTGGAATGAGTAAATCTGACGGAAAGAATGGAACAAGTACACCAGATAGATGGAGTGGAACAACTACACCACCAGACGGAACAGGTAGAACAAGTGCACAAGACAGATCGAGTCGAACGGGAGAACCGGGTAGCCGTAGGGTAACATGGCAACAGAGAAATCCTGGCTTGACCAACTATTTGCGCAGGTCAATGGAAAGTAATAGCCTTATGAATAAAATCTATGGCATCGACTTCTACGGCAGCGGCGATGTCGACGAGGGAACCAATACAAATCCCTACGATTACCTGGATATCGAAGAGTTCGCGAAAACGTTGTCTGCAGTGAAGACGGGCGATGGTCTCGGTCCAATCGAAATGACCTTCGCATTGAACTTCATGCAGGCTGGCGCCACACTGAGTCCGGGAATATTCCAACGAATGTTGTCGCAACTGATGAAGCAGGGCGACGTCAGTATTCAAATGATCGACTACTTGAACAAGCTGGTGGTGGACAACAGTGATAATCTAAATGAGGACGTCGCGAAACGACTGCTGGCCGACTTGGGGAAAGTCCGAAGAGACTCGATTCGACGTTCCGTTGGAAGCGATGCAGTCTTCGAAGCCTTTCAGAAGCAGTGGATGCAGCAGAAAATAAAAGATAGCATGGTGAACGCAACTTCACCATATGGCGGACAGGTTCTGGGCGTACCCATTCAGCGTTTAGTCATGGGCGGAGCCACAAAGCGATACGATGTTGGCGAGGTTAAAACATTTACTAATGACGCGACGAAAGGATTCGCTGAGGGTGAAGCAGGTAAAGAAGGAGCCAAAGGTGCAGGAGTTGCAGCCGAGTCAAACAAAAGATCGGTCGTAGATGAGCCAAGCATAGAATCCGTCGTAGATGACTACAGTTTTGGGACGATTTCTGATGATTCATTTGATGAGAACGAACCGATTGAAATCCCCACTACACCCGAAGCTATTAAAAGAGCCACTATGGCGGCGATTAAAGAGGCGGCCCAATTGACAATAAGGAGCCATAGGGGATTCTACCCATCCATCATAAGTGGAGGTCGGGAATTCGAAGATGGCAGAGGTAGAAAGTACTTTTCTATCGATGGCCAGGTCAAGAGACGTCCATATTTCGGTTACTCTCCCGACCATTTGATGAGAAATGTATTGATTTCGAAAGCACCCGGTCCCCCCTCGGACATTAAGTTGGGTATAATGCCAGATGCCAGCAAGACTACAAAGACGGATGTCAGCAAGTTTACAAAGGCGAATACCAGAAATATAGTGGCGAATGCCGCACAACGAATAAGCGAACCGCCGATACCAAGAATTATCTTCGGTGCACGCCCAGTGCTAGCGCCAACACCCTTTCCAGATCGTCCAGCACGTCCAAAAGCTCGTGGGATACTTGGTCGTTATATCGCTCCGCCACCGAACTCGCGAGAAGCGTATAAAAAGATAACCCGTAGGTCACTTTCGCGCAAATCGAAACACGAACATCAGCCGAGAGTTTCCACCCACAGCACCAAAGGACATAATCGGAGAATTTCTGCCCATAGCACCAAATAACGTGTTAAACCTACGAAGGAATCACCAGCTGCGATTCATTCAGATATGAGTAGAAACTGATGATGAGTTAGATTCGGTTCGGTTAAGCCATTCAATCGATCCTGTTGGAAGTAATTGATATTGCTTTTGGCAATGCTTCTTGCTCGATGGACAATTGCCAAGAGTGCCGATCCCGCAATTCTTCGATGGACGTATGTGCATGCTTGGAAAACCATTGAAGTATCATCATGAAAACCAACGAAGCGAATGTGAATTGAAAAACTCATCACATCATTTAGAAATAATTTGTCTATGTGCTGTGCTAAGTTTTTTAATATATGTCGACGACAAATGTTAAAAACTAATATGCTGACGAAATGTTTAATTTGTAGTTATTCCTCTTAGCCGAGGGATAAATACAAAATATAACATCATCGATGGCAATAACAATTTTGCTTTTTTGTTATGAAATATGAAATATTAAAACACTTAATAATTTTCGATTTTTCTAAATTGTAGTTTGAACGTGAAATTGTGAAAAAATTTAATTTTAATAAAAATTTGAACAAATGTAATTTAAAAGAAATATGCTTTTCTTATTTATATTTATTATTTTTCCACAAAGCAATAAAACTTTTAAAAATGAAAAAAAAAATCGAAAAATGTGATTTCAAATAAATTATGCTATATTTCCAAAATATTCCAGTCTAAAAAATAAAAAGTCACTAATATTGATTGTCATTTGAAATGTCTATTTTGGGAAAAATTTATTATATTCGTTTGATCTAATCAAAATTAATTCATAACTAAATTTAGAAAAAAAAATCAGTAACTGACAAAAATAAAAATAAAAAACAATAAAAAAAAAAATGTCTGCAATATCAATAGTCGATAAACCAATAAGACAACGGCGGCAACAGATCTGTGAGCACAATAAAATACCACAAATAATCTTGACGTCGTATCAAAATGCAGCCATACGTTTGAAGGAACGGAGGAAATTGATGAAGCTGGGAGATCAGGAGCTACCCATCAGCAATGATTACAACGAACACTTCGGCGGTAGCCTTTGGTCCACGTACCAGAATGAGAATAACAAGAACAACCGGAGACGACTGATCGATGAGCGAACGATATTGCAGTGGAAACAACAACAGCAAGAGCAAGAACAAATATCTCGTTCTCATTCTCGCGATCGTGCAACAAGTGATGGCGAGGAACCCACTGATCGATTATGGAATCGTAATGAATTTTGGGAGAATCTTCAAAAGAAGCATTTCCGAAAATGCAGAACGAATCCAACTGGGAGAGTGGGAGAACGATGTGGAGGAGGAGGTGGAGGAAGCATCGGTAGACACGGTAATAATAGGTCGTTGAAGACCAAGGAGTCGGTGATTTGGCTCCTGCGTCCCAATAAGTTCATGCGACAATCGAGGACGAGTGTCGCAGCGGACAAAGTGAGGACGCAATGCAAATCGCAGACTCATTGGAGAGAATCACAGATAAACGAGTTCGATGAGATCGAGACAATTGTCGACAGTAGAAGTATGAGGAGCAATTGGTCTGGGGCAGCGAGTGGTGCTATTGGAAAGGGTACCAAAGAATACTACAATGAGCGCAAACGAAGATTCTACGAGGCCCTGAACGATGAGAAGCGAGAGAGACGTGACGACGAGAGAAGAAAAGATAAAATGACAGAAAAAATCAATAATGAGGATGCCACTCCAATGGAAACATATCGGTACATGATGAGAAAGCTTCCATACTATAGTACATCTCAGAAACCTTTGAAAAAAATAATGGAGGACAATGAGAAAGCAAGGCAAAGAGGCTGGAATTCGAGGAACGAAATTGAAGAACAATTCGAGAATGTGGAATATTACTTGGACAAGGATCGAGTGGATTTCTCTCGAGACGTCTGTCCGAAAGTCAAAACATGTGCTTGCCACAATTGTCATTTCAAGCAAGAAGAACAGAAATGTGTCAATAGAAATCGATACCACAGATCGATGGAGGACAACAACCCGGAGAACTTCAGGCGAGTGGACAGTGTTGGCAGTAAAGAGTACCATGAGATGGAGTATAATGCAAAACCCTACAAGTATTCCATGCCATCGGTGAATCAGGTGGCAGACCCCATAGTTCTGAAGCAAAGCTACACCCAAACGATGCCTGTGACCGATGAAAGAAGCACCATTAGCATGGATATTAATTGTACGGATAGTTTCACTCGTATGCAAGAATTCGAGAAGACGATAATGCATCTCAATAACGCATGGAACCAAATGGACAACCGGAATAATGACTACAAGCCACAACCGGAGAGTATGGAATCGTTCAGTGTGGGCAAAGTGAAAATATCGCATGGAAAGAAGCATCGGAAACATCGCAAACTCAAGCATGCGTCGACTAAGCGGAAAAGTCTACACATGACAATCACAACACCAACCACAGATGAGATCCAAGCAACCGACAGACCGATGGAAACCAATCACCCTAATGTTAAAATTAAGAATGAAGACGAGGACTCACAGGAAAATCAGAAATTCGCCAAATCCATGCCCGAGTCAAATCCTTTGCCGGAGACCATAAGCTCGACACAGTTGGATCCGAACAAGCGGAAGGTGAAATCCGAAAACGATTGGTCCAGCGATTGGCGAACTTCTCTTCTCACCATCACCAGCGAATCGTACAATATATGTTTCCATACACCTGTCAAATGTGATAAAAAGTCATCCACATGAACATGGACAGACATCAGACGAATAGTGCTACAGCTTTACCTGATTGTAATATCCGATAAGAACTACAATATAAAGCTATATAAATTGTGAGAAGAACCTACGATATCAAGCTATATAAATTGTGATAAGAACCTACAATATCAAGCTATATAAATTGTAAGAAGAACTCATAAACTATACAAAATGTAATAGAACGAAAACAATAGTCGTAAATTGTTTTTATTTCTAGATCCATTGTTGTAATTCCTATCAATTCTGATAAAAACCACATTTATCCACATACGTAAGCCGTGATGATACACACAATTTCTGACCTAATCGAAAGTTTTCGCTCATCATTCTATAAACAATGGTTTAGTCATAGAAAAGACAACTCATTCGTAGCAATTCCATTCGGGAATCTTATTTGTTATTAGCACATTTTGCGTTTGTTTTTTCACTTTTTATTTCGAATCTGCATTTTACTGTTGGCAAAAGGTTAACAATCGATGGTTATCGCAGGTTTTCAGGTTTCATTGTGGTTTGCGGTGTGTTTGCGTGACAAGGACGCCTTATCCAATGAATAAGTTCTATATTCATAGTTATATATAGGGCATAATGGTTTCACCAACCCAATGGAATGGAGTCGTAAATTACGCGTGGATATACATTGGAAATGTGAGTGCTTTTGTGTGAAAATAAAACTCCACCTTCAACACGAAGCTCGCATAATTGGGTTGGGTCAGGTTTGGGTTCACCTCAGTTTTTATAAGAGGTCAAGGTTGTATTTTTATTGTTCTTTCGTTTTTGCGTCTCTATTTCACGGATGAGAAATGTATTTACATTTCAGTATGCAAATTTCAGGAAATCAAATTTCACTAATCTAATTACAGACTAGACACGAATGGTCAGTAAAAGTGATTTAATATGCAAATGTCTCTAGTTTTTTTTATTCGCATCGAGGAACTAATAATTAAGACTTGACATAGATATATAATTATGTGAGTGAGGTTCACACGAAATAAATGGAGTATCATTAATAAGGTTATATTACTATTGCTACACCTAATCTTTCTTAAGTAGTATATTCCTTATAATATCTCTTCAACTGTTTTCCATTGAAATTGAATATTGCTGTGATGAATATAGTTCGAATTTAATTTACGCTTGAAATGCAACAATATCACTAATTAAAAGCAATAGAAACAATTAAATAAAAAAAAAAACAAACAAATAAAGCGATCTACCAACCGATTGTATAAATTAAAATTGTATACGACGGATCGTTGAACGACATCGATGCAAACAAGAAACGATTGTAGAATGTTCTCCATTACACACGTATTCAACGTATATACTGATAACAAAAACAGACGCTCGACGACAAATGCAGGCGACAGCAATAACGAGTACTCATGCACTTGCAAAGGTATTATTGAATTCACTTTGATTGCGGAGAAAAACATTCAGCACACGATAAACTACCGAAATTATATAAAATATGAGAATCTTAATTACTGATATGTTAATTATAAATATATATTTATAATATAATTATGTTCTTTATATTCTAATTATTTATTTTTCACAATTAAACATATTTAATTAGAGCTGAATAACATTGAATCAATATCAATAGAGAAGTTATATGCATCAATCAAATACATACTATATAGAGCTAACCCTATATCTCAAGAAGATTATGGCTTCAATTTGAGATTTGAAGTGCATGTGAAATATTTACTAAGCAAAAATGCATGATAATAGAATGGACAATTCTATCAAAAATAACATTCCCAGACACGAAGCGAAAAGAAGCGTTAGAAAAAACAACAGAACTTTTACTACATGTGGATAGTTCTGTAGAACTTTAAATGGATTTAGAATTGAAAATTTTTGCCGACACACTTTTGCAACGGTACTTCGACCAACATTTGAAATTCAAACGATAGAACGAATAGAATTGATTATAGAAATAAATCTGTGATTAGGTAAAAATAGTGTATGCATCGATAATAGAAAAGTTCAAAGTTTTTCACTTGGCATTCAGTATTTTAGATTGCCATTGAAAAATAGAGCAAACAAATAAGCCAGGGTTAAAGGGGCAAAAAAGTAATTTAAATTTAGTATACGACCGATTTATGAGGTCACCCTGTGTCGCAGTGTGAAAAAGCTATTAGAAAGAGCAACTGAGAACACAGTCAATTGATTGCGATGTAGATGATGATATTATTTTCATTGCTATATTTGTTCCCACCATTGCTTTTGCTCATGTGTTTTGTTGTTAAATTTTTTTTTGTTTCCTCCTTATCATTTGGGTTTCTGTTCAATTTTTGTTGTTCCTGTAATTGAGGTATTTATCCCCTAGGTATATGAGTATTTTTCCTATAGTTATGAGTTGTTTTTTCTCTAATTATGAGTTTTTTCTCATTTTTCTAGTAATGATTTTTTTGAGTATATTTTTTTGTTCTCTAGTTATGACATTTTGTTTTCAATTTTTCACAATATTTGTGATATTATCACGACTCGGCGATGAAAACTTTCATTAAGTATTAACGAGGTGACACCCTAACGTCGATGCTCTAATGACTCTACACGAGCTCCACAGGGGACGAAAGCACTGGGGCATGTCAATGTGTGTTGGTGTGTCGTGCGAACATTATGAATTAATAAGTTGCTTATCGTTTGAAGCCAGCGAAAAACATTAATAGCAACAATAACAAAAACACAACCATTGTTTCCACCACCACCACGACGACAATAACAAAATAATTGAGCCAGAAAATAAGGTAGAGAAATGGAGGTAATGTAGAATTATTAGAAAAGGGAGGAAGTGTAGAAAAGGGAAGAAATATCGAAAATGGAGGAATTATCGAAAATGGGAAAAATATAGGAAAAAATTGGAGAATGGAGAAAATTGGTAAATTGGTAAAAAAAAGTAAGTGGGAGGAAAATTGTCAAACCACGATAAACACGATAAAAAATGATTAGATTTATTGGAAATTACTATCGTAATTATAAAATCGATGGTAAATTCATTACCCACATTGATGATAATTGTTGGCGGCAAATTGATTGAAGATTAGTGGAGGAGGAGAAGGTGAAGGTGGAATATGAAATTTCCAACTGTTGATAACTCGGTGTCGTATGAGTGACCACAAATTACATGCTTCGAATCAAATCACAATCACTCATACGCACAGTGGGTGACGCCCACTAGTTGAGGGGTGTGTGCGATTCTGGCGAAGGGAACGAGATTGTGGGAAGCCCACCCATGACATTGACAGTAAACACAAACAGAAACCGAGTAAATCCCAGCGAATTAGACTTGGTCACATGCTGTTCGAGCGAACTGCGTCAGATTCTGAGAAAAGCACACAAAACGGCGAGGGCGTCGGGACAAACAGAGAGAAGCTTGAATAGACGAATAGACCGACCGACGGACAGATAGGCAAACAGACCGACCGACAGCCAGATAGACATTTAGACAATAAGGCAAAGGCATGCAAATATTTAGAGTTAAATGTGACGCGTTCGCACTTACTTGTTTGTAATTTCCAAGACATCGGACATCATGAGGCGATATTTCTTGCGAAATTTGATGCCCTGCTGCGTCTCGAGGAGATACTTATTGCAGAAATCTGTCAGCGAGACGAAGTAGATGAAGCCCAGCGAGGTCAGGAAGAGGCCGCGTTGCAGGGAGATGCGATCGGTAGTGTTTGGTATTTGCAGGAGGCTTCCGCACGCCAAACTGATGGAGCCGATGGAGCAGGCGAGCGAGACGTAGCAACGATTGCCGCGCCATGGGTTTTTCAGAGATTTGCTGCCCATCTTTGATGTTTCAATTGTTGTTGCTGCTGCTGCCTTGTTTTGTACTGAACCTGAAGAATGATGGAAAGGGTTTGATGTGGCTTTATTTGTTCTTCCTTTTCTTGTTATTGTTCTTCGTGTTCTTGTTGTTTTTCTCCTTGTTCTTGTTGTTTTTCTTATTCTTGTTATTGTTGTTATTCTCTTCTTCTAATTGTTGCTGTCTTCGTTTATTCCGCCTCCATTTCGTTGGCTTAGTTCAAGGTTGTCGCTGTCGTTCCAACTGTTGCTCCAAGGACACGAACACAGCCACGAACAGCCAGCAATGTTGTAGTTGTACTAACTATATGTGTGTCTGTGTGTGTTTCTGTACGTGTGTCTGCTCCTGAGGGATGATGATGATGAATGAGAATTGGGGTGCACAATATTTTCTCTGCCTTCTTTAAGTTATCTTTCGCGTTTCGCTTTCGTTTTCAACACATTTTCTCTACACTTGTGTTCGAAAACATTTTGTTCCCAAAACGGAAAGCACTGAAAAAAATACAAAAAAAAAACACAATTTTAAAAACGCTTCGCCACTGTTTTTATTTTATTATTTTATTTTTTTTTTTGCATTCAATTGTTAATATTGCGCTTTTTATTATAATTTTTTTTACGCGTCTTTTTTGGGTGTGTTCGAGAGTCTCGTTTTGGGCCGCGAATCTCGTGCGAAATGCAAGTGGATACTGTGGAGCTCAGCTGTTGGGAATTTTGATTGGGGCAATAGAATCAACGAGAGGGAGAGAGAGAGCGATAGAAAGAGAGAGAGTGAATGACAGAGAACCGTGAATGGGAAGAGATTCAGCGCTTTGGAGACGAGAACAAGTTCTGAAGACGAAAGATGAGCGCGAGGGAGAGGCAAGAAATAAAGAAAGAAAGAGGGAGAGACAAGAAAGAAAGAAAGAGGGCGAGACAAGAGAGAAAGAGGGAGAGGCAAAAAAGAAAGAGGGTGATTGAGAGTGCGAAAGAAAGAGAAACCGAGGGTGGGAATCTGACAAAAACGATTGATAGAAAACAGAACTAGAACTCAAGTGGAAATCTCTCAACAACAAATATTGGAAATATTCCGTACAATCATGATTAAATATTAATTATTTCTATAATTATTGGTTTGTTTTCACTTCATCACAATTTATATATAATTCCACTCATTCGTTCGTTCGTTTATTCTATCTCAGCTGTTCATTCATGTTTATTTGTCATTTATTCTCATTCATTTTGTTGTCATACCCTACATTTTATATTACTTATTTTTGTCAATTAAATGTTAAATGTGAGTGTAATTATTAGTTATTTTTTGCATTTAATTTTTTATCTTAATTTTTTTAGTTAATTTTTGTAGTTTATTTTTTGTAGTTTATTTTTTGTAGTTTTATTAGTTAATTTTTTGTAGTGTATTTTCAGATTTTAAAATTTTATAATTTATTTAATTAATTCATTTCTTTTTTGAAAATCATCACAGAACATGCAAATCATCTACCGCCAAGTGTCTTCAATAGTTCCGATAAGAGTGATATTTTTTTATGACAAATCGAATGAATTCCGAGGCGCCAATAGAGTGAGGTTCAGTGTTTTTTTCGTGACAGATTGTCTAGAATGTCAAACAGTCACACACAGATTGAATAAAACCTCGGAGCGACCGAGAGTGGGACAAAGACAATGGCTGCGAGCAGTAGTGCGACGATAAGATAAGACCGAGTTTTAATTGGCACAAAGCGACGACAAAACTATAGAATAACAAAGAATAACCCAATTAACAATGTAAAGAGAGCGACTGCGAATGGAATGAAATGATTTCAAAAAAATATATCACTAAAGATTATGGCGATGGAAATTGGAGACAAGAAGCCCACATGGGTCGATTCCGTTGAACAGAGAAGATGCTGCCTCACTACCAACGAGAGCATGAGTAGCTCTTGAAACGCTCGTTGACATTGCCATTCACAACTTAAGGCCTCTTTCTCGCGTTCGTTTCAACCAACCCCTTTGAAAAGCCTGATGAGAAAATAAATCACGGCAAATGAATACGAAAATTATTCACTATGGGCTATAGAACACTTTCTTTCGATCGGCGGTTGGTTGGTTGTCGTGTGAATTCGGTTGACAAGCAAGAGCTGCCAAAAACAGACAACAACAAAACTTTGGTATAAACCGAATACAAATAACAACAAAAACAACAAAAGGTGAGGCAAAAGTAGGTCACAAACGAAAAAGCAAAACATAGAAATTACAAGAATAAGGCAATAAGTCGTGAAATAGCGTGAAAAGCAAATGCAATCAAAATCAATTTCAAATGCAATTTCCATTTCATTTTGGAGGAAAAACTCCTTAAACAGCCGCATGCAAGGTTGCGCAAGGTGGATTGTAATTGTTATTGTTGTGCTTGCTGTTGTTGTTGTTGTTGCTGCTATGGATGTGGATGCAACGAACGGCAGCCAAGCTCAAAGTGGAGCGCGGCATCGCGATTTATGCAATCATCGCAATTCCATAAGTAGTTTTTAAAAGGTCTGATGCGGCGAGGAGCGAAGTGTCGACAATGAAGTTGATTCATTGAAACAACAAACGTCGTTTGGAATCGTCGGCGTCGTCATTCATTCCATTTCACTACAGTGTCTATTGACTACACCTTTTTGAGTTTAATTGATTCAACTGGCTTTCGCTCATCGGTGTTTGTTGCTGTGGCCACTGAATGAATAGAGGAGATTTTCATCTCGCTGTGATCACATGACAATTACAGCTCAGCTCAATGCTCACGCTTCCATCGACTGTGCTCCCGTGTGTAAGCGTTATGCAATTTCGCATTGAACTCTGTCTGCTGGATTGATTGAGCCGAACGAGAGCGAACGTAAAATTGTCCGCGAAGCAATGATCTAATCACTCGAGAGTAGGTGTGGGCGTCCCTGGGAGACACTTCATTGCGCTGCACGCGCCTCCGCTGACGTCGTCGTCGTAGCACGCAGGACGCCCGGTAGGTGGCATCGAAGCCTGAAACGTTCATCTCTCGCACCCTTCGTGTCCACCACCCACTCGCATTCGCAGAGACTCCGGAGCCCGAGCCTTGCGGCGCCTCCGAGACACATATTTCGCAAACAAGAACACACAAGCACACACTTTTCACAAAGTATTTAGTTCTCTCTAGTGCATTCATTCAAAATTTTGGCAATAATTGAAAGTGGTAAAAAGAAACAACACATCAATAACAAGAAGAGAATTTGAACCAACCACAGTAATCGGGTGAGAGAGCACGAACGACTGACAGCTGGCTCTTCACGAAGCCGGACTTCACTCGCGGCGAGTTCAAGAACAACTGAAAAAAAATCTCTTGCTCTACCACCGAGTGACGTTTGACAGTTCTTGACAGCGGTTGCATAGGATGGTTATCAAAAATATCCATCATAAATCAAATCATAAATCATATAAATCCGTATGTTTTTAAATGAAGTCTTCTCTGAAAATAATGTTATTATAGGATTTGTTCAATTTGACGTTCCATTTTTATTTAAAAAAAACGTAGTATGCCGGCATTTGGAAATGAGAACTATTTTGGCAATTACAGTGCTTCTCAAAGTGTAAGTGCTCTGTGTGTTGCAGGGTTACCATATCGAAGGTGTAGTTTCTTGAAGATGAACCTATCAGGGATGCTACGGTGAAATATTTGAGAAGCAAAAGTAGAGTTGACGAAGTGTTTTGTATTCGACAACGTATAATGAATAATAATAAAAATTATGTATCAATAATAAATCATTATTAAAACTCCTATGCAAAGTATTTAAAAATTATTTATTTCTAGCAATCGAACTACAGCGATCAATATCACTTTCAATAAAGCCTTAGAACATGCCCCCATCCTCTAACTCTGTTGGAAATTAATCGAATAGGATCCCGAGTTCGGATCCTTTTGCATTTGGAAATTGTTTGTCGACAAACCGAAGGGCTTCAGAATCATGTTCCCAAGATCCTTCAATTTCGACATCATTTCCTCTTTCATCTTCTCATTGCGTGCCTCTATCTGGGGTGGAAGTCGTACCATTGCTTCTCTGGCCTCCGCATGGCCCGGATCCAGTTCGTACACGCGTTTATAATCTCCCAGAGCTTCATCTAACTTGTCCAAATCATGATAAAGCTTCGCCCGTCTACAATAATATTGAGTCAACAAATAAGCTGTGTATCAGAAATAGTCAATAAATACCTTAGAATGGCTCGCACATATTCTGGCCACAACTCAATGGCCTTAGTACAATCATCGATGGCAGAATTCTTCGAATCAATTTTAAGTTTGGCCGCAGCACGATTTCCATATAAAATTGCGCGATCTTTGGGATGTCTGGTGGGGCAGATTTGCAAAGCATTTGTGTAGATTTCAATGGCTTTTTCAATGGCCTCGCCCTTCTTGAAGAGTTCATTGCCCTCCAGCTTGAGCTTCTCCGCCTCCTCCTTTCGGCGTACCAAATCCTCTTCCGTCAGCTCCAACTCCAAATCTTTCAGGCCTTCCTCATCGATGATGTCATCCTGACTTTGCACAGCTTCCTGAAATCCTGCGGCGCCCTCGTCCTCGTCACCTGTAGCTTCTGCTTCATCGGCGAGTTTTATGTCGCCTTGTTTCTTTGTGATCTCCTCGATGATTTCTTCGTTGGTCTTTTGTGTGGCGACTGGGCTGCTCTGAGCATCTTGGTATTCGTCATCGCTGCCATCCTTAATCTTTGCCTCGGACATTTTGTACTCTTTATTGTGCGCTTTCCAAATCGAGATTTTTTTAGTTCAAATTTATAATATATATTTTTGGAAATAAAATAGTTTTTTCAGTCACAAAATCACGATGAAATCTTTCTAGAAATGTTTGGGATGACTGTCAATGACTGTCATTTGCAAACAGCTGTGGAGTTGACGCATGGTTGGCGGCAGGGTTGCCGAAGTCACTTCAATCGAAGTGTTTCACTCCACTTTTGATCAAAACTCTCTGTCACTCCATTTTTTTTAAAACACTTAATTTTTCGCATAAAATAAATTGTTAAGAAATAAATTATTGAACAAAACAATTTTATATGTTTTTAGTTTTTTTAAACTTTTTTTCTTAATAGTTTATACTTTTTAAAAATCTTTATGTTAAGTAATCAATTAAATTATTTTTTTTCCTTTTTTTGTATTTATTTTATTTGTTTGAAATTATCTATATTTTGATTTAAATTTATGATTGCTGTTTAATTTTATTTATTTATTTTTTATAATTAATTTAATATATTTATTTTTTGTAATTAATTTAATTTATTTTTTGTAATTAATTTAATTTATTTTTTTTAATTTTATTTAATTCGTTAAACAATTAAATTTAATTTAATATCACAACATAACTACAATTAGACTAAAGACTCTAGTTAATTCCTGTCCTATCCCCCCGTCCCCCCTTAGAGGGGCATCATTTCCGCCAAGGACTCGGCGATTGTGCTGTCCCGGAAGCGTCCAATGCGCAACGCATACGATATTGCATGGGCCACGTAGCTCTGCTCGTGTACACCGTGGAACAAATACGCCATGGCACCTGCAAAAATATCGAAAATTTTATCACCAGATCATCAGAGAGAGAAGAGAGACCGAAGATCTCACCATTTGCATGGATCGTGACATCGGAGCCGCCGTGCAGATTCTCGTCCGTGTTGATCGCCGCCTGCTGTGTGTACTCCCAATCGGTGGTGTCCTCCAGCGACGGATCCACTCGCTTCCCCTCGGCATCGGCCTTGAATCCCTTAGCACTCGTGCCGTAGGTGAGAGTCGTGTAGGGAGTGCCCTCGGTTTTCGACTTCGAGGCGATCCCGAGGATGTCGGCGCCTCTCTCGGGATGCCCGTTTATGGTGAGTGTGTGCGCGTGATCCGCCGTGACAATCACCAAGGTTTCATCCAGATGATTTCTGGGCATCACAATCCAAAATTAGCTCAAGTCAACTTCAATTTTAATTGTAGAAACTCACTTCATGGCCTCCATCGTGGCGGCGACGGCCTCGTTCATGGCCAACGTTTCGGAGATGGCTTTTTTGGCCGAGCCACGATGATGCGCCTGATCGATCATGCCGCCCTCGACCACCAGCAGGAAGCCTCTGTCCTTGCTCTTGAGCACCTCGAGCGCCTTCAGCGTCATCTCTCGCAGCGAAGGCATCCCGTCGTCACTTTGGTCTCTCTCATGCTCGTACTTCAGGTGGCCGTTGGCGAAGATACCTGTCCATGGGGGAGATGGAGAGTTTAATCGATATATTTTACTTCCAAATCGTCCTCGTAATCACCTAAAACATAGTCCACATCGGCGCCGTTGAGACTCTTCAACTGTCCGGTGTTCTGGACCACGGAATGACGCTCGCCAGCCGCTTCCTTCAGCTGTTGCCAGTCTCTGATCAGATCGCGTCCGTCCTGCGAGTAACAGGCCCATGTGTCGACGGGATCGGCCACAGAGTCTTCAACGTTCGAGACTAGAGTTTGACGTCCACCGCCCATGATCACCTGGTGGGGGGAATCAAATGAATCATGAGTAAGTTCTCACTTTCTCTCACTAAAATCTCGCTCACATTGATCTTCCTCCCAACTTCGTCCTCAATCAGCTGCCGTCCGATGTCCTTGCAGCCGCCCGACTTGGCCGCCTCGGGCATTTTCGCCTCGCACTCCCACCGCCGATCGGGCACTTGGGCGTAGAGGGCGGCGGGCGTGGCGTGAGTGACGCGTGTCGTCGTCACGAATCCCGTGTTCATGCCGTCCACCTGGGCCCACTTCATGATCGTCGACACGTGATGACGTTCCTCCAGCGAGGCTGAGCAATTGGCCAACGAGACGCTGGCGTCGACGCCGCCCGTCTCGTAGTTGACCTTAACGCCGCCGAACAGAGCCGTTGCGGTCGAGAAGGAGTCTGGCACTTGTTTGTCCGCACAATAGGTCTGTGAAAGGGGTGAAAGAGGAAGCGTGAAAGTGATGATAGGGTAAGTAAAAATATGATGAAAGAGGAAGAGTGAATGTTATGAAAGGGGGAGAGTGAAAATTATGAATGCGGAAGAGTTAAAGTGATGACAGGAAAAGAGTGAAAATGGTGTAAGAGAGAGTACAAATTATGAAAGGGTAAGAATGAAAGTGATGAAAGACCATGTCTGTGTGAAAGTGATGAATGGGGAAGAGTGAAAGTAATGAAAAGGGAAGTATGAAAGTGATGAAAGGGAAAAAGAGTAAAAGTGATTAGAGGAAAATAGAGATTATGATGAAAGGGGACGAGAGAATGTGACGAAAGAAAAAGAGTGAAAATCATGAAAGAGGAAGTGATAAAAGGATACGAGTGATAGGGATGAAAGTGGAAGTATGAAAGTGTCCAATTCTTATGACAGTGTGTCAGAAATCCTAAAAAGAAGACAAAGGACGATGACGCTCACTTGCCTTCAACATGCCCATGTGCGGGAACTTCTCCCAGCTGAGGAGGCCCTCCTCCTTGAAGCCGCTGATACGTGACGCCGTCACCGTGTTCGGTCCCATGCCGTCGCCCACGAAAAGGATCACGTTCCGCGCCCTTCGTCGATTGATCTCCTGACTCAGCGCCCGCTTCAGCTCATCGATACCGCGATCATACCAGAGTTTCTGCTCCTCCGGCAAGTCGACATTCCAGAAGCCGACATCCTCGGTGTCGGTGACGTCATGGCCCATCTCGTAGTGAACGAGAAAACCGATGCACATCAGTGTGATGAGAACACCGGAGAAGGTGACGGCAATGATGAAAATCTTCGAGCGAAAGACATTCGGCTTGGCCGCCGAGCTCGTCTTCGGATGCGATTCCGAGTCGTCGTCGTCGTTGACGTTCGGGATGCAGCCATGGTTCGAGTCCAGGCTGTCCATTTGCACCTCGATGCCGTCGTGATGATGATGATGATGCGGCGAATTCGCAAACTTTGTGGTGTCCGTTCCAGAGGAGGACATTTTGTTGGATTTGTTGTAGAGGTTTCTTTTGTAACTGCAACGAAATAGGAGTAGAGAATGTAGATGGGAAATTTATGGAGTTCCATAAAAACGTGTTTACTTTTTTCGTTTCAACTTTTAATTTTTAATTTTCTCTTTCCCTTCAGATGTCTCAGTCAGATACTTGTAAATAAAACATCGGCGTGATTTAAACCCAGATAATGTTAACGGTGGTTGGTTTATTTACAAACCCTAATCTATATGACCTCAATTAATCGGGGGGCCAAAGTCTCCAAAAAAATGAAGAAAAAAAAACGTCTAGTCAACTGCGTCCTCGTGTGCGCTCTAAATGGAATCTAAACGTCTAACTCTCTGCCTTCGAACCTTTTAGATAAGTTTTCCCAATACGTCATCGTGCAATTCACACACGAACCCCGCAAAAGACTGATGAAATATTTGTGCAAAATTGACAAAAACCAAATCGGATAATCGGAGATCTTTAACTTTTGATGGTCACAAGACACAGCGAGAACCTTCTTTAAAAACTTTCTACTATGACGAAGGTTGATGAAATCGCAAAACTTATTATTATTGAAAAAAAAAAAAATTGTTTCGAAAAAAAAGTTAATTGAACTTTCTTTGATAGGTAGGGTTCCTCCGTGGCCTTCGATGGCCGATCGCAGCCAAAGATATCGTTAGAGACGAGTGCAATAAAAAATGTCTACCGAGTACTCCCGACTCCGGAAGACGGCAGACATATTTGTTTTCGGGGCGTCGGGTAGAAAAAACAAAAACACTTTGTATAGATTGGAATATTCCTTCTATAATATTAGATTAGATTTCCATTTGTAACTTTTCTTTGGGTTTATCTCGGTGATTTCTATTTATAAAAGCCGGTATAAATAGTCAAATCTACATAATTATTTATGGGATTCTATTTTATCTTAGACATTACACGAGGGATAATATATTATTACTGGAGAAGAGTCGAAAAGTTTTTGAAAAGCGTGAAACACGACCTTTTGAATCTTTATTCCTACCTTCTTAATCCCAGTTAGTTGAACCAATAAAACCAAAACAAACACTGCATGGATTTGCAATATTTCCCTTTGTGGTACACGTTGGAAATACGCACGGGTCTCTCTTTCTCTCTCTCTTGCTCCACCACTCTTCGGTATATCGCATTCACTCTCTTCTGAATTGTTTCTCTTATTAATTTTCGGAACTTCTTCGTTATAACTTTTGTTTCAAACAACTAGAATAGAGACAAACAATTACAATTACATTTCTATTGACTTTCCAATTGTTTTTGCTAATTAAACAGATGCGATTGTGGTATTTCTAGGAATTGATTTTTTTCCAGTATTACTTTGCATTGTACAAACAGAAAAAAGACACTCGCGAAATACCTTTTAGCTTATTTTTTTGATGCAATTTCAGCTCAAAAAAATAAAAAAAAGAGCACACGGAAATTAGCCTCGAATAGTTTTGGCTGCACGAACCGTCCGCTGGTCTCGTTTGGTGGCAACTGAGAAGACGATTTCAAAACGTGGCTCTCTTATGGACAGATGAGTCTCCTCTCGGCCCCTCCCCCGAGTTGGACGCTATGACCGATTGTCAGCCTAAGCTTTACAAATTCCCGCAACTCCAAGTTTTCTCTTTCTCTCTCCATCTCGATTCGTGTGAAGGGTTTTTAAGAGCTTTCAGCATTTCATTGAGGAAAATGTGTGTGGTAATGAACTCTATGTCGTCGATACGGTAGAGCTTTCTCTTTCCGTGTTGGTCGAAAGACGTCGACACCCTACAAAAATCCGACCCGACCCATGGCACTTTATATTGAGAAGGGTTTTTTTTAGTATTGTTTGGAATATAATTTTATTTTTGCTTATTTTGACAGAATGAAAATATCTGGGAATACATATTTATATATATTAATATTCGTAGTATAGTAATTAAGCATAAGTATTATTAATAAATGTAACTATTTTTGTTGGCATTTCATTTCATGGTAGAAAATTGCAGTACTCAATAAAAGGAAAAAAAAAACTATATTAATGGACGCATTCATTAAAATATTATTTATGTATTTAAAAAATAGCGAGGAAAATCAGTAAAACGTGAATAAAAATAAATTGGGTTTCTGATCATATATAAAAAATTATTAAAATCTTATTGGGTTTGTATTTTGTTGCGGATAGCTTTTTCTTCTATAAACGTTATTTCTTTCCAAAAATGCGCGTGAGAAAATACCATGTTTCATAGCATATTTAAATATATATATTTTTTATAATTTTTTTTACATTTTGTTTTTGTTTGCATAAGAAATTTCAAAATTGTGTGAAAACGTAAGAGCTTGATTTTGTTATATGCTAAGGAAAGCTGAGCTGTGTATGCTTTCAAGCGTAGACAGAACAAACGAGTGTTGGGTTCTAGAGAGAGAATTTGATTCTTCTGTATGTCGTTGGATGTGAACGAATAAAAAAACAAACAGATTAAAAAGTTGCAGCCATGATCAATAAATCAAAAATTAAAAATTTTAAACATTTTAATATTGTTCAATTGAAATTGTCGATAATAGGTGAACATATAAAAGAACAGAATTTGTTATTGCGAAAATCGAAAACCAATAAATAAAAGAAACAAATGTTAGTATTTGCTGTTGATGTTTCGAGTTCAGTCTTTAAACAAAAAGACAATTTCAACCAAAAATATGATGTAATTGAACAAGGATTTAATGAACACCATCTTCTGTTTCCTCTTGGTAGCTATGAATACTTAAAATTTCCCCACATACACTACATGTTTTTTTTTGTTTCTATTTTGCTTTTGTTAAACAATAATCAGCTTTTAACGCGAATATATCAATCATCATCCGCCTGTTTAGATATCATCAATATCAATCTCATCTCCTTCATCATCATCATCAATGATCTTCTTAGCTGCGGTAGTGACAATTGCTGCCTTCAGCGGCTCAACACGTGCACGATCGTTATACTCGATTTCAACATCGGAATCATCCTCATCTTCCTCTGAGGACTCCTCTTCTTCAGCCTCCTTCAACCATTGAATGAATGGCTTGACTTTCTCATGAATTTCAGTTGCAATCTCCTTCGATACGTACTTCTTGCTAACCTTTTGGGCCCACTCGAGAATGGCTTTCTCTTCAATTATATCCGAATCGTAGAACAGTTTGAAAATACCAGCTACCTTGCTCATCAATTTAGAGGAATGTAAAGCGATAATTTGCTCTAAACCTCCAATAAGATAACGTTGAGCTTTCGGGTTGTTATGTGTGAAACGTAGCAACAGGTTACGATTCTTGCGCACTTCCTGCGTGATGTTCTCCGAGAAGAGCAATTCAGCCAACACAAGAGTGGCCTTAGCCACGATATCCAAGCGCTCGGCTTCAATCATCAACTCCTTGTGCACAGCAACAGAGTCCAATGCACCGGTATCACGCTTCTTCTTAACCATCTCGTAAAAGATGTCGATACGCTCCTTCTCAGTTTTGTCGTAGTCATCGGAAATTGTCATGCCCTTGGCACCGTCAGTCAAATCTTGCAAACGAGCACGTATGGCTTCCTATATATGCATACATGATAAAATAAATGTAAGAACAAGTGTCAAGATAAGTTTGATTGGTATTTACCTTTGACACATCAACACTCCAGTTGGCATCATCGCCGTCATCTTCGTTTTTCTCCGGAATGGCAGCACTAATTTCCGCCTCGGTTTGACTGGCTTGGTTGCCACTTCCGCCATCGGACTCGCCACCAGAATTATTGGCCATGGAGTTGTTGGCCGAGCCATCAACACCATTTTCTCCATTCTTCTTGCAGCGCTTCGAACGTTTGCCCTCGGTCAAGGATGAACCCTGAGTAGTCGGATTGACTGTTGGTGGATTCTTCAGAATGAACGTATTGACTTTGTGATTGACTTTGAGCAGTCCATGGAAACCGCAAGCCTTGCAGGATTGCGAAATGGTTTGATGCTTGGCCGAGACGGTCAAATCAGTTTCTGGATTATCGCATTCCGGGCACAAGACGAACTTACGAATGAAACCATCGAGCAAGTCTTGCAATTTGGTTGCATCATGAGAACCATTCACAATGAAGCGTTCGTTCTACAAATACGTATGGAAATTATTATATATATAATTGAAGATTTAATTAATGAAATGTACCTTGTAATCAAATTGAGTTTGGGCACCCAATTCGCAACCGAAGTACTTGGTCGGATAGGTGGCTGGGCGTCCAATGGCGCGAGCTACTTCAGCCATGTTGACAATGACCGTCTTGATGCCATTGCCTTTGCCCTCGACCTTGGCTTGAAGGCGAGGCATTTTGTAACGATAGAAAATGTCAGTGACATTGCGATTGACATTGATGGAACCCATTTTACACGAATTATTTCTTCAACTCTATGTACAGGACAATTTATACGACCAAGGGTGAAATCTTTTTCGTGAATTATTTTGCGCGACAGCTGAATCAATTTTTAAAAATATCTTTTGATATTTTGATTTTTTCCGTGGTAATATTCTTTTCAGGATAAATCGTTTCGATTATTTCCATGCAATCCTTGTGCGCTTTATCAACGTATTTCACTGTCCGCACTTCTCGACTAATGATCTATGTATATCCGTATGTTTGTGGAAATGATGTTGTTTATTTAGCTCAAGCTATTATCCTGACGACGACGCAAAACATCAGCAGTGGAGGATGCGAAAGTGCCTTCGTCGATTCTGCCGATGATGATGATGGATGTATCGTTGTGGCTGCTGTTGAAGCAATTGTTGTTGTTGCAGGTCTCTGCAGTTGTTGTGTTCCAAAACGTCCTCGAAGACGTTAAGGAATTAAAATTTTTATTTTTTGATTTATTGAATGGTTTTATTGATAAATTCATGAAGTTTGTTTTTGTGATATTAATGCTTTCCGTTAACTTGAAAATCGTAACGAGAATTCTCTGTGACTCGATTTTGGTTGTTGTTTCGTTGAACTTCAAATGAGAAAAGAACAACAAAATTGTATTGTTTTTTTGATATTATTTGATTATTGATTTAGTTGTTTGTTTGGTTGGTTTGTTTAGCTCCAGATGCTCTGCTACTCAACTTCCCCTGTTCGATTTCACGTGAGAGTTATTATTGTTGGAAATAACTCTGGGATTGGTTTTGAAATTTTTATGCGTTATTTTTATTGATTTTTTTTTGTTTTTTCTATCTTGAAGAAGATGATTTTATGCGTTTACTCTTTCTTTACATTTATTATTAGTTATTATTATTATTAGGTGTTTATTCATAAATTATTTTAAATTGTAAACGTGGCGCCTAAATAAGGTAACTGCCTCACGTTTCTCTAAAAGGTTGAAGCTTCCGATGTCTATTACTGGAAAATTTTGAAGTCCTAAAATGATTCAAACAAAAAAAAATTAAATTTTATTTAATGATAAAATGTCTGTAAACGTTTTAATTTAATACTGCAGTGTGCAGTTGTATTTATTTATTACATAAAATATTCCTCATGCACACGTGTAAATATATGCATACAAAACCTAAACTATATACTGTATCTGTGCTTGTGTATGCTGCAGTAGTGCGTGGAATAAAGTATTGATTTATTTAAATTACTGTTGTCGTGGCACTGACAAAGTTGACCACTGCAAGACTTTGCCTTTCGTCATCAATTTAAAGTGAAACACACTTGAGTCGTATGTTATAAACAACAACAACAAACAGTAGGAGAAACACGACGCGTGCATTTAATTATTGGATTAAGAAATGGTACGCGTTTACATTGAAATATGTATAGTTTAAATAGTTTGATTGTTTACCTATGACTTAAATATCGCCTATGTGAATTCATGCACGATCTAGCTAACTTGCTCCGTTTAGGTGGAGATGGAGGTGCTCCTTTGTGTACTGGTGTTTCTGCAAACAATCGAAAACAAAGGGTTATTTAGATTTATAGAACATCAACAATTAATACATCCGAGGTTTACTTAAATAAATGATTAATACATATTAAATCTATTTTAATAACTACGAGGTTTCGAACAACATCTGCTTTTCGTTATATGACATTCAAGAATAGAATTTGGAGTTGCTAAATTCCCGACATAGTGTTAAAAATACGTGATTACTTAGCAGTTCAACAGCTTCACCTATGTAAAGTGTTAATTTTAGCATGATGAGTTAATTTCACGTACTGAATCAGTTTTATTTATCAGTGGCACAAATCACCACCTCAATTATGAATGTTAACATACAAAAGAAACGAGAACAATTGAACATTGAAGTACGTGTTATTTTGGATTAAGTAAATATTATTGTAAAGTTCTTGACAAAAATATATCAAAACATAAATATATATATATGACTGAGTTTCAAGAGACAAAGACGTATATTTTAAAATAAGAGAAACCATTATCTGAAAACTGATTGCATGCTGCGAGCAATCAGAAGCGCATTGGAAAGAGGACCGAAATTATCGATTTTATGCAAAGGAACGTATTGCAACTGAGTATGAGGAAAATGTTCAGACTTACTTGAAAAATTTCCACTGAAGGCAAATATAGCCGCAGAATGTAACAACCCGCCCACCATATGATGACGCTGGAGACTTTAAATTATTGTTTAAACAATCTACTGAGAAGAGATCGGATGGATTTCGTATGTTCTCTGCTTGCCACACAGAACAAAAAATAAAAAGGAAGAACACACGATAGAGAATAACAGCAATGGCACTAATGGAGACTTTGATAATAATTTCCAAACGTTGTTAGCGACGACGACAACGAGTCAATTGGCGAAAAAAAAAACTGCGTGTAGCTAAAAATAAATTTTCACCAAATGCAGTTTCTTTTATGATGATATTTTATAGAGAAGTCTTTGACTCGTATTATTTGTTGTTATTTTTTATTAGTTCTTATTTTTATTGATTATTTTCTTTAACTTTTTCGTTTCCGAAATTTTCTTCAAGGAATAATTGATTTTTCACCCGACTAGACTAGACTAGAGTGTTCCTTTCTATTCTACAAAACTTCCCGATCAAAATATAATTTTTCCTGTGATTTCAGATAGTTCTTCGTACGTCAAGGATTGGATATCGACTGATTTCAATGAAAAGTGCAGTTGCTCACTCAAAGGACAACACGACGAATACTGCAAACGAAGTACCATATGGTAGAACAGCAAAGTGCAAGAAGGACAATGGTATACACGAACTGGAAAGCTTCGGATCCTGCATAATTTGACCCCCACTCGGCTCTTCATGAACCCTCGAGAGCAGATTATTGCATTTAGTTTGAAATAATATAAGGACATTTTCAAGAGTCTGCGCACTGAGAGTCGAGTCGATGTGGCAGTCGAACAGTGAATGTGAAAAATATTCATGAACTTGTGATATTGTAACAAAATATATAATATCAGTATTATTATAAAATATATGTGCAGTACTTAGTATAGGTAATAATATTTATTAGAGATTAATTAAATACATATAGTCTGTGTTGACAAATGGAATGTTTCGAAAACAAAACAAAACATAAATATACAGGCGAACAGACGGTTTTCGCGCAAGTCAAGCAGAGCTGGGAGCTCTGGAAATATTCACGGATCCAGAATCATCCGGCAAGTATTATTGTAGACACTTTCTGGAAGACATTTAACAAAGGTAGCAATGTGATAACTCTTATGATAGGTTGGAGATATGCTTCAGTACTTTTAATGAGCTATCAGTGAGCGGTTGGAAACTGTTCTATGAACTAATTGAGACCGTCTTCAAATATATTATATGGAATAAACGATTTATTAATAAATACTATTTCTTTTTTCTTGTTGTCGAACAAGTTTCAAGGTTGAAAACGCAAATATTGAGATATCGTATTGATAAGAAACTCAATTGAAGAACAAAAAATGAGGCACAGCACGTATCATTTTATATATTCCATCTGAGGAATGCCGGAAAAGCAAACAACTGTGGAATATTTATGTATATATAAATAATATTGATAATATTTAAAATAAAGTTCCTAATCAATATTTTAATCAAAAAGCTTGAAAAATAACATCAATAATACAGAAAACTTCCACGTAATTCACATTTGGGGCAATATTTTTTTGAATTGATCATATACTGACATATTATTGTTATGTGAAATTTAAACAAAGAAACACCAGTTATTTACTTAAGGAAAGCGTTTTAAGAGTCAGACCAGTTAATTGAATTGATGTAGCATATTTCACCCGAAATTCCACGAGAATACTCTCGGTTTCGTCGTTCATTATTCGTGGCTTTTGGTATATTGCGGCAAGTAAGTCGCATAATCATACCAAGACTGGTTTTGTAGATCCTATATACAAGCAGTTTGTTTTGTTTCTGTTTTACTGTATATATTTTGTTATTCAATTTTATTTTGTATGTCAAAAATTTCAGCCACGTTGTGTATGTATATATTGTATAAACGAATTTCTTGTTGTGGTCTTTTTTTAATGATTGCACAGATAACGTCGATGACAAGGGAATCGACTCTCAGGTCTGGTTTTTACGACTGCAAAGCCAAGTACATTGTAAGTTAGTCAATTGTCGTTGTATTGAAATTGATTGTGAAATGTATACCTCGCTACATTATTCGTCTCAATATATTGTTCTATATTAATTAATAATCTAAAAATATATTCAAAAGAAACGCGATGCTTATCATACCCAATATACATACATATACATCCAATATAAACGTATAATTCGTAAATAATTATGCATGCATTCGTGTACTCACCACTTATTCTTTCAAAAGTCATATAAAACAATCTGTTTCCCCTCCTTGGGGTGCGCAAAAGTTCACACGAAATGAAAATATAAAATGTTGTCCTCCAAGAAAGTGTAGATATTTGGAAATACCGACTGAATATTTATAATTTACGTTGAAAATAAAACGAAAAACTCAAAATATTTGCCAATATTAAATTTGCCACGTACGATTTGCACAGCTTTTTACTATACGGCGGGAACTGATGACGATTATGAATATATAAAACAAAAAGAGAGATAAAAAATTAAATAAATTATTGACAAGAATTTCACAATAAATATCAGTATTTACAGAGAATAGTTTTTTATTTTACTAGTTTTTCTTGGATTCGTGATTGTGTGTTTTTAAAGTTCTTTCTTTCTATCTTTCGATGAGGGCTACTAAATATTTAGTCTTGAGTTTATTTATTTTTGCACATTGTTTACAATGTGTTGAGTTTCTTCAAGTTTCAGTTGCTATGCGCCTGTCCACGCTGTCGCGACTTTGTCCAAAAATCTATCTGTCCGTCCGACCGTCCATTGATCCGATTGCAAAAAAGCAAAACCCCAACGAATCCTTAAATGCGGAACAGTTAGTTCAAAGTTTTCAATTGTCCTCTATTTAATTTTTTCGCCACCCAACGGGGAACACGCAATCACAGCTCGAAAACTTCTTTCAACACTCATGTCTTGTGCAAATTTCCATAAAAAGTCAAATACATAAATTATGCAAAGCTCTTTATCTACACGTTTTTCTTTAGAAATTGTGTGAAAACGTGTTCATTTAGTTTTGCAATAACATTGAATATTACCTGAATAACTTTTCGCAAGCAATTTAGGATTGATTTGCAGAAATTTGCACGAAAATTTTAATCGTTCCGAGGAAATTCTCAAAAGCACGTCAACTCTCTGATATAACAAATCCAATATGGCGAGACTGAATGAAGGCTGGTTGTGGCGAGACGGAACAGGGTTGCCGCAAGCACTTCAATCGCAATGTATCACTCCACTTTTGAATCGTAGTGTTCGGGCACTACACTTTTTCAGAAAACACTTCACTTGGCTGGAGGCAGATTTTTGGAAAATGAATAGCTAATTTTGTCATGTTTACTGAAATTAGGAAATGAAAACATTTTTTTGAGTATCAAAAAATTTGTCAGGCTAGTTTTTGCAGACGAACCCAAAGTTCATCAAAACACTACACAACACTTCACTTTTCCCATTTTTATATTTCGCTCAAAAATTTTGACACGCCATCCCTGGTGGCGAGACGAACAATTAATGTGAACCACCCACAAAATACATTCGATGCGGCAGCGACGAAAAACGTCAAAATTATTGACATTAACTCTTATGGAGACGATTCTTTGAATGCAACACAACGACATGCTGAAAAGAAGACGTTATGTGCCAATTGTCAAAATTATCTCTTTTCATTCATTTTGTCTGTCAAATTATGCTTGTAAATTGGAATTTTGACTTTAAAATGTTTAATAATAATAATAATAGTATGTTATATGTTCAAAATTATATATATAATATTTTGTCGCATTAAAAATGTTCACTATCTCTGAAGACACGACAACAAATTCCTCTGACGGCTTGTTGTCGGCGCTTTGGATGTGTCTCGAACATTATGTGGAATGTTGTGGATTTTGTGGGACGACAAATTTAATTCGAGTTCGACCAACGAAACGAAAGAAGAAATGGGAAGAACTGGGAAGGTAAAACAAGGTAAACATCAGCAATGACCGATTTTCAAATTCTTGTTCTTTCTTTCCTCTTTTTCAATAATAAAAAATAATAAAAAGCGAAATTTTTGGCTGAATATAAAATTAAAAAAAAAAAATGTGAAAAAACAAATAAATTTTTCAAGTGATCACGAAATAACTCCCAAATTTGAATATCTCTAACCGTTTAGGCTGTAGAGGCGATTAAAGGTTTTTTCATAGAAATTCGGCTGTAGAATCCGTCTCCGTGGTACTAGAGAGCCCAACTGGGGCTTAAATGAAAGAAGAACCTCCCCTCTTTCATTTGCGGGGTTATATGTCCAAATCCAATTTCAACTTGAGTTACAGTGGGTCCGCAAAGTGGATATTAAAAAAACATATGTACAAAAAAATTGTTTTTTCAAGTCGTTCGGAATTAAGCTCGAAATCTTGAGAGCCCAACTGGGGCTTAAATGAAAGAAGAACCTCCCCTCTTTCATTTGCGGGGTTATATGTCCAAATCCAATTTCAACTTGAGTTACAGTGGTGCGCAAAGTGGGTATTAAAAAAAAATATGTATACAAAAAAATTGTTTTTTCAAGTCGTTCGGAATTAAGCTCCAAATCTTGATATCTCTAACCGTTTAGGCTGTAGAGGCGATTAAAGGTTTTTTCACAGAAAATCGGCTGTAGAATCCGTCTCCGTGGCACTAGAGAGCCCAACTGGGGCTTAAATGAAAGAAGAACCTCCCCTCTTTCATTTGCGGGGTTATATGTCCAAATCCAATTTCAACTTGAGTTACAGTGGGTCCGCAAAGTGGATATTAAAAAAAACATATATACAAAAAAATTGTTTTTTCAAGTCGTTCGGAATTAAGCTCGAAATCTTGAGAGCCCAACTGGGGCTTAAATGAAAGAAGAACCTCCCCTCTTTCATTTGCGGGGTTATATGTCCAAATCCAATTTCAACTTGAGTTACAGTGGTGCGCAAAGTGGGTATTAAAAAAAAATATGTATACAAAAAAATTGTTTTTTCAAGTCGTTCGGAATTAAGCTCGAAATCTTGATATCTCTAACCGTTTAGGCTGTAGAGGCGATTAAAGGTTTTTTCACAGAAAATCGGCTGTAGAATCCGTCTCCGTGGCACTAGAGAGCCCAACTGGGGCTTAAATGAAAGAAGAACCTCCCCTCTTTCATTTGCGGGGTTATATGTCCAAATCCAATTTCAACTTGAGTTACAGTGGGTCCGCAAAGTGGGTATTAAAAAACAATGTGTATAAAAAAAAATTGTTTTTTCAAGTCGTTCGGAATTAAGCTCGAAATCTTGAGAGCCCAACTGGGGCTTAAATGAAAGAAGAACCTCCCCTCTTTCATTTGCGGGCTTATATGTCCAAATCCAATAACAACTTGAGCCGCAGTGGGTCCGCAAAGTGGATATTGAAAAAAAATATATATACAAAAAAATTGTTTTTTCAAGTCGTTCGGAATTAAGCTCCAAATCTTGATATCTCTAACCGTTTAGGCTGTAGAGGCGATTAAAGGTTTTTTCATAGAAATTCGGCTGTAGAATCCGTCTCCGTGGCACTAGAGAGCCCAACTGGGGCTTAAATGAAAGAAGAACCTCCCCTCTTTCATTTGCGGGGTTATATGTTTTTTCACAGAAAATCGGCTGTAGAATCCGTCTCCGTGGCACTAGAGAGCCCAACTGGGGCTTAAATGAAAGAAGAACCTCCCCTCTTTCATTTGCGGGGTTATATGTCCAAATCCAATTTCAACTTGAGTTATAGTGGGTCCGCAAAGTGGATATTAAAAAAAACATATATACAAAAAAATTGTTTTTTCAAGTCGTTCGGAATTAAGCTCGAAATCTTGAGAGCCCAACTGGGGCTTAAATGAAAGAAGAACCTCCCCTCTTTCATTTGCGGGGTTATATGTCCAAATCCAATTTCAACTTGAGTTACAGTGGTGCGCAAAGTGGGTATTAAAAAAAAATATGTATACAAAAAAATTGTTTTTTCAAGTCGTTCGGAATTAAGCTCGAAATCTTGATATCTCTAACCGTTTAGGCTGTAGAGGCGATTAAAGGTTTTTTCACAGAAAATCGGCTGTAGAATCCGTCTCCGTGGCACTAGAGAGCCCAACTGGGGCTTAAATGAAAGAAGAACCTCCCCTCTTTCATTTGCGGGGTTATATGTCCAAATCCAATTTCAACTTGAGTTACAGTGGGTCCGCAAAGTGGGTATTAAAAAACAATGTGTATAAAAAAAAATTGTTTTTTCAAGTCGTTCGGAATTAAGCTCGAAATCTTGAGAGCCCAACTGGGGCTTAAATGAAAGAAGAACCTCCCCTCTTTCATTTGCGGGCTTATATGTCCAAATCCAATAACAACTTGAGCCGCAGTGGGTCCGCAAAGTGGATATTGAAAAAAAATATATATACAAAAAAATTGTTTTTTCAAGTCGTTCGGAATTAAGCTCGAAATCTTGATATCTCTAACCGTTTAGGCTGTAGAGGCGATTAAAGGTTTTTTCATAGAAATTCGGCTGTAGAATCCGTCTCCGTGGCACTAGAGAGCCCAACTGGGGCTTAAATGAAAGAAGAACCTCCCCTCTTTCATTTGCGGGGTTATATGTCCAAATCCAATTTCAACTTGAGTTACAGTGGGTCCGCAAAGTGGGTATTAAAAAAAAATATGTATACAAAAAAATTGTTTTTTCAAGTCGTTCGGAATTAAGCTCGAAATCTTGATATCTCTAACCGTTTAGGCTGTAGAGGCGATTAAAGGTTTTTTTCATAGAAAATCGGCTGTAGAATCCGTCTCCGTGGCACTAGAGAGCCCAACTGGGGCTTAAATGAAAGAAGAACCTCCCCTCTTTCATTTGCGGGGTTATATGTCCAAATCCAATTTCAACTTGAGTTACAGTGGGTCCGCAAAGTGGATATTAAAAAAAACATATATACAAAAAAATTGTTTTTTCAAGTCGTTCGGAATTAAGCTCGAAATCTTGAGAGCCCAACTGGGGCTTAAATGAAAGAAGAACCTCCCCTCTTTCATTTGCGGGGTTATATGTCCAAATCCAATTTCAACTTGAGCCACAGTGGGTCCGCAAAGTGGGTATTAAAAAAAAATATGTATACAAAACAATTTTTTTTTCAAGTCGTTCGGAATTAAGCTCCAAATCTTGATATCTCTAACCGTTTAGGCTGTAGAGGCGATTAAAGGTTTTTTCACAGAAAATCGGCTGTAGAATCCGTCTCCGTGGCACTAGAGAGCCCAACTGGGGCTTAAATGAAAGAAGAACCTTCCCTCTTTCATTTGCGGGGTTATATGTCCAAATCCAATTTCAACTTGAGTTACAGTGGGTCCGCAAAGTGGATATTAACTAGCGGATATTAACTAGCCTGGTCCACCCAGGCAAAAACGGTTAACTTCGGCCAGGCCGAAGTTTACATACCCTACACCCTGCTGACATATAACTTTAATTTAAAAAAAAAAAATAAGACTGAATAGAAATTTTGTATTATTTTATGAATTTATCTAATTCTTATAAACAACTAATAATACATTTCGTTATAAATCATAAATGATTTAGTTAATACTTATAACTACTCCATCATGACAACTGTAAACAGTATCATACGTCATTGCAGTAATATCTAACGCCGGTATATTAAAAAAAAAACTGAATATAAATTTTGTGTTGTTTTATTAATTTATCTATATTTATATTCAAAATTCGGTCATGTGATGTCATAGTAATACTACTTGATCGAACAAAAAAAAAATATCATACCGATATATGTTACAGTTAACCCATATTGAACTTTATAGTTATATGGGAGGTGGGCGTGTGCGTTGGGCGATCCATTTTCGGATTATAACCTCGTATCACACACAATAAAAATGCATTTCTATATATACCATAGTTCACCAGATATGCCATATAAACCTTTTACTTTATATGGGAGGTGGGCGTGGCCGATGGGCGGTCTTTTCCATTTTTAGCATGTAAGCTTGTATCGGTGATACATGATCACACACAAAATTTCATCCCGATATATACCATATTTCACCTGATATGCCATATAAACCATTTGCTTTATATGGGAGGTGGGCGTGTCCGATGGGCGGTCTTTTCCATTTTTTGCACGTGAGCTTGTATCGGTGATACATGATCACACATAAAATTTCATCCCGATATATACCACAGTTCACCAGATATGCCATATAAACCTATTGCTTTATATGGGAGGTGGGCGTGTCCGTTGACCGAATACGCCCATTTTTACATACAAGTAGCTTATTAATATAGAAATACTAAATCCAAAATTTCAAATCAGTATCTCTTACCGTTTCTTCACAAAATCTATTTCCACAGACAGACACACAGACACACAGACAGACAGACAGACGGACAGACAGACAGACAGACAGACGGACATAGCTAAATCGATTCAGGAGGTGACGCTGATCAAGAATATATATACTTTTCCATACCTACGACCTCTCCTTTAATGCGTTACAAACGGAAGGACAAAATGAATATACCCTTACCCACAGGGTGTAGGGTATAAAAAAAACATATATACAAAAAAATTGTTTTTTCAAGTCGTTCGGAATTAAGCTCGAAATCTTGATATCTCTAACCGTTTAGGCTGTAGAGGCGATTAAAGGTTTTTTCATAGAAAATCGGCTGTAGAATCCGTCTCCGTGGCACTAGAGAGCCCAACTGGGGCTTAAATGAAAGAAGAACCTCCCCTCTTTCATTTGCGGGGTTATATGTCCAAATCCAATTTCAACTTGAGTTACAGTGGGTCCGCAAAGTGGGTATTAAAAAAAAATATGTATACAAAAAAATTGTTTTTTCAAGTCGTTCGGAATTAAGCTCGAAATCTTGATATCTCTAACCGTTTAGGCTGTAGAGGCGATTAAAGGTTTTTTTCATAGAAAATCGGCTGTAGAATCCGTCTCCGTGGCACTAGAGAGCCCAACTGGGGCTTAAATGAAAGAAGAACCTCCCCTCTTTCATTTGCGGGGTTATATGTCCAAATCCAATTTCAACTTGAGCCACAGTGGGTCCGCAAAGTGGGTATTAAAAAAAAATATGTATACAAAACAATTTTTTTTTCAAGTCGTTCGGAATTAAGCTCGAAATCTTGATATCTCTAACCGTTTAGGCTGTAGAGGCGATTAAAGGTTTTTTCACAGAAAATCGGCTGTAGAATCCGTCTCCGTGGCACTAGAGAGCCCAACTGGGGCTTAAATGAAAGAAGAACCTCCCCTCTTTCATTTGCGGGGTTATATGTCCAAATCCAATTTCAACTTGAGTTACAGTGGTCCGCAAAGTGGGTATTAAAAAAAAATATGTATACAAAAAAATTGTTTTTTCAAGTCGTTCGGAATTAAGCTCGAAATCTTGAGAGCCCAACTGGGGCTTAAATGAAAGAAGAACCTCCCCTCTTTCATTTGCGGGCTTATATGTCCAAATCCAATAACAACTTGAGCCGCAGTGGGTCCGCAAAGTGGATATTGAAAAAAAATATATATACAAAAAAATTGTTTTTTCAAGTCGTTCGGAATTAAGCTCGAAATCTTGATATCTCTAACCGTTTAGGCTGTAGAGGCGATTAAAGGTTTTTTCATAGAAATTCGGCTGTAGAATCCGTCTCCGTGGCACTAGAGAGCCCAACTGGGGCTTAAATGAAAGAAGAACCTCCCCTCTTTCATTTGCGGGGTTATATGTCCAAATCCAATTTCAACTTGAGCCGCAGTGGGTCCGCAAAGTGGGTATTAAAAAAAAATATGTATACAAAACAATTTTTTTTTCAAGTCGTTCGGAATTAAGCTCGAAATCTTGATATCTCTAACCGTTTAGGCTGTAGAGGCGATTAAAGGTTTTTTCACAGAAAATCGGCTGTAGAATACGTCTCCGTGGCACTAGAGAGCCCAACTGGGGCTTAAATGAAAGAAGAACCTTCCCTCTTTCATTTGCGGGCTTATATGTCCAAATCCAATAACAACTTGAGCCGCAGTGGGTCCGCAAAGTGGATATTGAAAAAAAATATATATACAAAAAAATTGTTTTTTCAAGTCGTTCGGAATTAAGCTCGAAATCTTGATATCTCTAACCGTTTAGGCTGTAGAGGCGATTAAAGGTTTTTTCATAGAAAATCGGCTGTAGAATCCGTCTCCGTGGCACTAGAGAGCCCAACTGGGGCTTAAATGAAAGAAGAACCTCCCCTCTTTCATTTGCGGGGTTATATGTCCAAATCCAATTTCAACTTGAGTTACAGTGGGTCCGCAAAGTGGATATTAAAAAAAATATATGTACAAAAAAATTGTTTTTTCAAGTCGTTCGGAATTAAGCTCGAAATCTTGATATCTCTAACCGTTTAGGCTGTAGAGGCGATTAAAGGTTTTTTCATAGAAAATCGGCTGTAGAATCCGTCTCCGTGGCACTAGAGAGCCCAACTGGGGCTTAAATGAAAGAAGAACCTCCCCTCTTTCATTTGCGGGGTTATATGTCCAAATCCAATTTCAACTTGAGTTACAGTGGGTCCGCAAAGTGGATATTAAAAAAAATATATGTACAAAAAAATTGTTTTTTCAAGTCGTTCGGAATTAAGCTCGAAATCTTGATATCTCTAACCGTTTAGGCTGTAGATGCGATTAAAGGTTTTTTCATAGAAATTCGGCTGTAGAATCCGTCTCCGTGGCACTAGAGAGCCCAACTGGGGCTTAAATGAAAGAAGAACCTCCCCTCTTTCATTTGCGGGGTTATATGTCCAAATCCAATTTCAACTTGAGTTACAGTGGGTCCGCAAAGTGGGTATTAAAAAACAATGTGTATAAAAAAAAATTGTTTTTTCAAGTCGTTCGGAATTAAGCTCGAAATCTTGAGAGCCCAACTGGGGCTTAAATGAAAGAAGAACCTCCCCTCTTTCATTTGCGGGGTTATATGTCCAAATCCAATTTCAACTTGAGTTACAGTGGGTCCGCAAAGTGGGTATTAAAAAAAAATATGTATACAAAAAAATTGTTTTTTCAAGTCGTTCGGAATTAAGCTCGAAATCTTGATATCTCTAACCGTTTAGGCTGTAGAGGCGATTAAAGGTTTTTTCATAGAAAATCGGCTGTAGAATCCGTCTCCGTGGCACTAGAGAGCCCAACTGGGGCTTAAATGAAAGAAGAACCTTCCCTCTTTCATTTGCGGGCTTATATGTCCAAATCCAATAACAACTTGAGCCGCAGTGGGTCCGCAAAGTGGATATTGAAAAAAAATATATATACAAAAAAATTGTTTTTTCAAGTCGTTCGGAATTAAGCTCGAAATCTTGATATCTCTAACCGTTTAGGCTGTAGAGGCGATTAAAGGTTTTTTCATAGAAAATCGGCTGTAGAATCCGTCTCCGTGGCACTAGAGAGCCCAACTGGGGCTTAAATGAAAGAAGAACCTCCCCTCTTTCATTTGCGGGGTTATATGTCCAAATCCAATTTCAACTTGAGTTACAGTGGGTCCGCAAAGTGGATATTAAAAAAAATATATGTACAAAAAAATTGTTTTTTCAAGTCGTTCGGAATTAAGCTCGAAATCTTGATATCTCTAACCGTTTAGGCTGTAGAGGCGATTAAAGGTTTTTTCATAGAAAATCGGCTGTAGAATCCGTCTCCGTGGCACTAGAGAGCCCAACTGGGGCTTAAATGAAAGAAGAACCTCCCCTCTTTCATTTGCGGGGTTATATGTCCAAATCCAATTTCAACTTGAGTTACAGTGGGTCCGCAATGTGGATATTAAAAAAAATATATGTACAAAAAAATTGTTTTTTCAAGTCGTTCGGAATTAAGCTCGAAATCTTGATATCTCTAACCGTTTAGGCTGTAGAGGCGATTAAAGGTTTTTTCATAGAAATTCGGCTGTAGAATCCGTCTCCGTGGCACTAGAGAGCCCAACTGGGGCTTAAATGAAAGAAGAACCTCCCCTCTTTCATTTGCGGGGTTACATGTCCAAATCAAATTTCAACTTGAGTTGCAGTGGGTCCGCAAAGTGGGTATTAAAAAAAAATATGTATACAAAAAAATTGTTTTTTCAAGTCGTTCGGAATTAAGCTCGAAATCTTGATATCTCTAACCGTTTAGGCTGTAGAGGCGATTAAAGGTTTTTTCATAGAAAATCGGATGTAGAATCCGTCTCCGTGGCACTAGAGAGCCCAACTGGGGCTTAAATGAAAGAAGAACCTCCCCTCTTTCATTTGCGGGGTTATAAAACCAATGTGTATAAAAAAAAATTGTTTTTTCAAGTCGTTCGGAATTAAGCTCGAAATCTTGAGAGCCCAACTGGGGCTTAAATGAAAGAAGAACCTCCCCTCTTTCATTTGCGGGGTTATATGTCCAAATCCAATAACAACTTGAGCCGCAGTGGGTCCGCAAAGTGGATATTGAAAAAAAATATATATACAAAAAAATTGTTTTTTCAAGTCGTTCGGAATTAAGCTCGAAATCTTGATATCTCTAACCGTTTAGGCTGTAGAGGCGATTAAAGGTTTTTTCATAGAAATTCGGCTGTAGAATCCGTCTCCGTGGCACTAGAGAGCCCAACTGGGGCTTAAATGAAAGAAGAACCTCCCCTCTTTCATTTGCGGGCTTATATGTCCAAATCCAATTTCAACTTGAGTTACAGTGGGTCCGCAAAGTGGGTATTAAAAAACAATGTGTATAAAAAAAAATTGTTTTTTCAAGTCGTTCGGAATTAAGCTCGAAATCTTGAGAGCCCAACTGGGGCTTAAATGAAAGAAGAACCTCCCCTCTTTCATTTGCGGGGTTATATGTCCAAATCCAATAACAACTTGAGCCGCAGTGGGTCCGCAAAGTGGATATTGAAAAAAAATATATATACAAAAAAATTGTTTTTTCAAGTCGTTCGGAATTAAGCTCGAAATCTTGATATCTCTAACCGTTTAGGCTGTAGAGGCGATTAAAGGTTTTTTCATAGAAATTCGGCTGTAGAATCCGTCTCCGTGGCACTAGAGAGCCCAACTGGGGCTTAAATGAAAGAAGAACCTCCCCTCTTTCATTTGCGGGGTTATATGTCCAAATCCAATTTCAACTTGAGTTACAGTGGGTCCGCAAAGTGGATATTAAAAAAAATATATGTACAAAAAAATTGTTTTTTCAAGTCGTTCGGAATTAAGCTCGAAATCTTGATATCTCTAACCGTTTAGGCTGTAGAGGCGATTAAAGGTTTTTTCATAGAAATTCGGCTGTAGAATCCGTCTCCGTGGCACTAGAGAGCCCAACTGGGGCTTAAATGAAAGAAGAACCTCCCCTCTTTCATTTGCGGGGTTATATGTCCAAATCCAATTTCAACTTGAGTTACAGTGGGTCCGCAAAGTGGGTATTAAAAAAAAATATGTATACAAAAAAATTGTTTTTTCAAGTCGTTCGGAATTAAGCTCGAAATCTTGATATCTCTAACCGTTTAGGCTGTAGAGGCGATTAAAGGTTTTTTCATAGAAAATCGGCTGTAGAATCCGTCTCCGTGGCACTAGAGAGCCCAACTGGGGCTTAAATGAAAGAAGAACCTCCCCTCTTTCATTTGCGGGCTTATATGTCCAAATCCAATAACAACTTGAGCCGCAGTGGGTCCGCAAAGTGGATATTGAAAAAAAATATATATACAAAAAAATTGTTTTTTCAAGTCGTTCGGAATTAAGCTCGAAATCTTGATATCTCTAACCGTTTAGGCTGTAGAGGCGATTAAAGGTTTTTTCATAGAAAATCGGCTGTAGAATCCGTCTCCGTGGCACTAGAGAGCCCAACTGGGGCTTAAATGAAAGAAGAACCTCCCCTCTTTCATTTGCGGGGTTATATGTCCAAATCCAATTTCAACTTGAGCCGCAGTGGGTCCGCAAAGTGGGTATTAAAAAAAAATATGTATACAAAACAATTTTTTTTTCAAGTCGTTCGGAATTAAGCTCGAAATCTTGATATCTCTAACCGTTTAGGCTGTAGAGGCGATTAAAGGTTTTTTCACAGAAAATCGGCTGTAGAATACGTCTCCGTGGCACTAGAGAGCCCAACTGGGGCTTAAATGAAAGAAGAACCTCCCCTCTTTCATTTGCGGGCTTATATGTCCAAATCCAATAACAACTTGAGCCGCAGTGGGTCCGCAAAGTGGATATTGAAAAAAAATATATATACAAAAAAATTGTTTTTTCAAGTCGTTCGGAATTAAGCTCGAAATCTTGATATCTCTAACCGTTTAGGCTGTAGAGGCGATTAAAGGTTTTTTCATAGAAAATCGGCTGTAGAATCCGTCTCCGTGGCACTAGAGAGCCCAACTGGGGCTTAAATGAAAGAAGAACCTCCCCTCTTTCATTTGCGGGGTTATATGTCCAAATCCAATTTCAACTTGAGTTACAGTGGGTCCGCAAAGTGGATATTAAAAAAAATATATGTACAAAAAAATTGTTTTTTCAAATCGTTCGGAATTAAGCTCGAAATCTTGATATCTCTAACCGTTTAGGCTGTAGAGGCGATTAAAGGTTTTTTCATAGAAAATCGGCTGTAGAATCCGTCTCCGTGGCACTAGAGAGCCCAACTGGGGCTTAAATGAAAGAAGAACCTCCCCTCTTTCATTTGCGGGGTTATATGTCCAAATCCAATTTCAACTTGAGTTACAGTGGGTCCGCAAAGTGGATATTAAAAAAAATATATGTACAAAAAAATTGTTTTTTCAAGTCGTTCGGAATTAAGCTCGAAATCTTGATATCTCTAACCGTTTAGGCTGTAGATGCGATTAAAGGTTTTTTCATAGAAATTCGGCTGTAGAATCCGTCTCCGTGGCACTAGAGAGCCCAACTGGGGCTTAAATGAAAGAAGAACCTCCCCTCTTTCATTTGCGGGGTTATATGTCCAAATCCAATTTCAACTTGAGTTACAGTGGGTCCGCAAAGTGGGTATTAAAAAACAATGTGTATAAAAAAAAATTGTTTTTTCAAGTCGTTCGGAATTAAGCTCGAAATCTTGAGAGCCCAACTGGGGCTTAAATGAAAGAAGAACCTCCCCTCTTTCATTTGCGGGGTTATATGTCCAAATCCAATTTCAACTTGAGTTACAGTGGGTCCGCAAAGTGGGTATTAAAAAAAATATGTATACAAAAAAATTGTTTTTTCAAGTCGTTCGGAATTAAGCTCGAAATCTTGATATCTCTAACCGTTTAGGCTGTAGAGGCGATTAAAGGTTTTTTCATAGAAAATCGGCTGTAGAATCCGTCTCCGTGGCACTAGAGAGCCCAACTGGGGCTTAAATGAAAGAAGAACCTTCCCTCTTTCATTTGCGGGCTTATATGTCCAAATCCAATAACAACTTGAGCCGCAGTGGGTCCGCAAAGTGGATATTGAAAAAAAATATATATACAAAAAAATTGTTTTTTCAAGTCGTTCGGAATTAAGCTCGAAATCTTGATATCTCTAACCGTTTAGGCTGTAGAGGCGATTAAAGGTTTTTTCATAGAAATTCGGCTGTAGAATCCGTCTCCGTGGCACTAGAGAGCCCAACTGGGGCTTAAATGAAAGAAGAACCTCCCCTCTTTCATTTGCGGGGTTATATGTCCAAATCCAATTTCAACTTGAGCCGCAGTGGGTCCGCAAAGTGGGTATTAAAAAAAATATGTATACAAAACAATTTTTTTTTCAAGTCGTTCGGAATTAAGCTCGAAATCTTGATATCTCTAACCGTTTAGGCTGTAGAGGCGATTAAAGGTTTTTTCACAGAAAATCGGCTGTAGAATACGTCTCCGTGGCACTAGAGAGCCCAACTGGGGCTTAAATGAAAGAAGAACCTTCCCTCTTTCATTTGCGGGCTTATATGTCCAAATCCAATAACAACTTGAGCCGCAGTGGGTCCGCAAAGTGGATATTGAAAAAAAATATATATACAAAAAAATTGTTTTTTCAAGTCGTTCGGAATTAAGCTCGAAATCTTGATATCTCTAACCGTTTAGGCTGTAGAGGCGATTAAAGGTTTTTTCATAGAAAATCGGCTGTAGAATCCGTCTCCGTGGCACTAGAGAGCCCAACTGGGGCTTAAATGAAAGAAGAACCTCCCCTCTTTCATTTGCGGGGTTATATGTCCAAATCCAATTTCAACTTGAGTTACAGTGGGTCCGCAAAGTGGATATTAAAAAAAATATATGTACAAAAAAATTGTTTTTTCAAATCGTTCGGAATTAAGCTCGAAATCTTGATATCTCTAACCGTTTAGGCTGTAGAGGCGATTAAAGGTTTTTTCATAGAAAATCGGCTGTAGAATCCGTCTCCGTGGCACTAGAGAGCCCAACTGGGGCTTAAATGAAAGAAGAACCTCCCCTCTTTCATTTGCGGGGTTATATGTCCAAATCCAATTTCAACTTGAGTTACAGTGGGTCCGCAAAGTGGATATTAAAAAAAATATATGTACAAAAAAATTGTTTTTTCAAGTCGTTCGGAATTAAGCTCGAAATCTTGATATCTCTAACCGTTTAGGCTGTAGATGCGATTAAAGGTTTTTTCATAGAAATTCGGCTGTAGAATCCGTCTCCGTGGCACTAGAGAGCCCAACTGGGGCTTAAATGAAAGAAGAACCTCCCCTCTTTCATTTGCGGGGTTATATGTCCAAATCCAATTTCAACTTGAGTTACAGTGGGTCCGCAAAGTGGGTATTAAAAAACAATGTGTATAAAAAAAAATTGTTTTTTCAAGTCGTTCGGAATTAAGCTCGAAATCTTGAGAGCCCAACTGGGGCTTAAATGAAAGAAGAACCTCCCCTCTTTCATTTGCGGGGTTATATGTCCAAATCCAATTTCAACTTGAGTTACAGTGGGTCCGCAAAGTGGGTATTAAAAAAAAATATGTATACAAAAAAATTGTTTTTTCAAGTCGTTCGGAATTAAGCTCGAAATCTTGATATCTCTAACCGTTTAGGCTGTAGAGGCGATTAAAGGTTTTTTCATAGAAAATCGGCTGTAGAATCCGTCTCCGTGGCACTAGAGAGCCCAACTGGGGCTTAAATGAAAGAAGAACCTCCCCTCTTTCATTTGCGGGCTTATATGTCCAAATCCAATAACAACTTGAGCCGCAGTGGGTCCGCAAAGTGGATATTGAAAAAAAATATATATACAAAAAAATTGTTTTTTCAAGTCGTTCGGAATTAAGCTCGAAATCTTGATATCTCTAACCGTTTAGGCTGTAGAGGCGATTAAAGGTTTTTTCATAGAAATTCGGCTGTAGAATCCGTCTCCGTGGCACTAGAGAGCCCAACTGGGGCTTAAATGAAAGAAGAACCTCCCCTCTTTCATTTGCGGGGTTATATGTCCAAATCCAATTTCAACTTGAGTTACAGTGGGTCCGCAAAGTGGATATTGAAAAAAAATATATATACAAAAAAATTGTTTTTTCAAGTCGTTCGGAATTAAGCTCGAAATCTTGATATCTCTAACCGTTTAGGCTGTAGAGGCGATTAAAGGTTTTTTCATAGAAATTCGGCTGTAGAATCCGTCTCCGTGGCACTAGAGAGCCCAACTGGGGCTTAAATGAAAGAAGAACCTCCCCTCTTTCATTTGCGGGGTTATATGTCCAAATCAAATTTCAACTTGAGTTGCAGTGGGTCCGCAAAGTGGGTATTAAAAAAAAATATGTATACAAAAAAATTGTTTTTTCAAGTCGTTCGGAATTAAGCTCGAAATCTTGATATCTCTAACCGTTTAGGCTGTAGAGGCGATTAAAGGTTTTTTCATAGAAAATCGGATGTAGAATCCGTCTCCGTGGCACTAGAGAGCCCAACTGGGGCTTAAATGAAAGAAGAACCTCCCCTCTTTCATTTGCGGGGTTATAAAACCAATGTGTATAAAAAAAAATTGTTTTTTCAAGTCGTTCGGAATTAAGCTCGAAATCTTGAGAGCCCAACTGGGGCTTAAATGAAAGAAGAACCTCCCCTCTTTCATTTGCGGGGTTATATGTCCAAATCCAATAACAACTTGAGCCGCAGTGGGTCCGCAAAGTGGATATTGAAAAAAAATATATATACAAAAAAATTGTTTTTTCAAGTCGTTCGGAATTAAGCTCGAAATCTTGATATCTCTAACCGTTTAGGCTGTAGAGGCGATTAAAGGTTTTTTCATAGAAATTCGGCTGTAGAATCCGTCTCCGTGGCACTAGAGCCCCAACTGGGGCTTAAATGAAAGAAGAACCTCCCCTCTTTCATTTGCGGGCTTATATGTCCAAATCCAATTTCAACTTGAGTTACAGTGGGTCCGCAAAGTGGGTATTAAAAAACAATGTGTATAAAAAAAAATTGTTTTTTCAAGTCGTTCGGAATTAAGCTCGAAATCTTGAGAGCCCAACTGGGGCTTAAATGAAAGAAGAACCTCCCCTCTTTCATTTGCGGGGTTATATGTCCAAATCCAATAACAACTTGAGCCGCAGTGGGTCCGCAAAGTGGATATTGAAAAAAAATATATATACAAAAAAATTGTTTTTTCAAGTCGTTCGGAATTAAGCTCGAAATCTTGATATCTCTAACCGTTTAGGCTGTAGAGGCGATTAAAGGTTTTTTCATAGAAATTCGGCTGTAGAATCCGTCTCCGTGGCACTAGAGAGCCCAACTGGGGCTTAAATGAAAGAAGAACCTCCCCTCTTTCATTTGCGGGGTTATATGTCCAAATCCAATTTCAACTTGAGTTACAGTGGGTCCGCAAAGTGGATATTAAAAAAAATATATGTACAAAAAAATTGTTTTTTCAAGTCGTTCGGAATTAAGCTCGAAATCTTGATATCTCTAACCGTTTAGGCTGTAGAGGCGATTAAAGGTTTTTTCATAGAAATTCGGCTGTAGAATCCGTCTCCGTGGCACTAGAGAGCCCAACTGGGGCTTAAATGAAAGAAGAACCTCCCCTCTTTCATTTGCGGGGTTATATGTCCAAATCCAATTTCAACTTGAGTTACAGTGGGTCCGCAAAGTGGGTATTAAAAAAAAATATGTATACAAAAAAATTGTTTTTTCAAGTCGTTCGGAATTAAGCTCGAAATCTTGATATCTCTAACCGTTTAGGCTGTAGAGGCGATTAAAGGTTTTTTCATAGAAATTCGGCTGTAGAATCCGTCTCCGTGGCACTAGAGAGCCCAACTGGGGCTTAAATGAAAGAAGAACCTCCCCTCTTTCATTTGCGGGGTTATATGTCCAAATCCAATAACAACTTGAGCCGCAGTGGGTCCGCAAAGTGGATATTGAAAAAAAATATATATACAAAAAAATTGTTTTTTCAAGTCGTTCGGAATTAAGCTCGAAATCTTGATATCTCTAACCGTTTAGGCTGTAGAGGCGATTAAAGGTTTTTTCATAGAAAATCGGCTGTAGAATCCGTCTCCGTGGCACTAGAGAGCCCAACTGGGGCTTAAATGAAAGAAGAACCTCCCCTCTTTCATTTGCGGGGTTATATGTCCAAATCCAATTTCAACTTGAGTTACAGTGGGTCCGCAAAGTGGGTATTAAAAAACAATGTGTATAAAAAAAAATTGTTTTTTCAAGTCGTTCGGAATTAAGCTCGAAATCTTGAGAGCCCAACTGGGGCTTAAATGAAAGAAGAACCTCCCCTCTTTCATTTGCGGGCTTATATGTCCAAATCCAATAACAACTTGAGCCGCAGTGGGTCCGCAAAGTGGATATTGAAAAAAAATATATATACAAAAAAATTGTTTTTTCAAGTCGTTCGGAATTAAGCTCGAAATCTTGATATCTCTAACCGTTTAGGCTGTAGAGGCGATTAAAGGTTTTTTCATAGAAATTCGGCTGTAGAATCCGTCTCCGTGGCACTAGAGAGCCCAACTGGGGCTTAAATGAAAGAAGAACCTCCCCTCTTTCATTTGCGGGGTTATATGTCCAAATCAAATTTCAACTTGAGTTGCAGTGGGTCCGCAAAGTGGGTATTAAAAAAAAATATGTATACAAAAAAATTGTTTTTTCAAGTCGTTCGGAATTAAGCTCGAAATCTTGATATCTCTAACCGTTTAGGCTGTAGAGGCGATTAAAGGTTTTTTCACAGAAAATCGGCTGTAGAATCCGTCTCCGTGGCACTAGAGAGCCCAACTGGGGCTTAAATGAAAGAAGAACCTCCCCTCTTTCATTTGCGGGGTTATATGTCCAAATCCAATTTCAACTTGAGTTACAGTGGGTCCGCAAAGTGGGTATTAAAAAAAAATATGTATACAAAAAAATTGTTTTTTCAAGTCGTTCGGAATTAAGCTCGAAATCTTGATATCTCTAACCGTTTAGGCTGTAGAGGCGATTAAAGGTTTTTTCATAGAAAATCGGCTGTAGAATCCGTCTCCGTGGCACTAGAGAGCCCAACTGTGGCTTAAATGAAAGAAGAACCTCCCCTCTTTCATTTGCGGGGTTATAAAACCAATGTGTATAAAAAAAAATTGTTTTTTCAAGTCGTTCGGAATTAAGCTCGAAATCTTGAGAGCCCAACTGGGGCTTAAATGAAAGAAGAACCTCCCCTCTTTCATTTGCGGGCTTATATGTCCAAATCCAATAACAACTTGAGCCGCAGTGGGTCCGCAAAGTGGATATTGAAAAAAAATATATATACAAAAAAATTGTTTTTTCAAGTCGTTCGGAATTAAGCTCGAAATCTTGAGAGCCCAACTGGGGCTTAAATGAAAGAAGAACCTCCCCTCTTTCATTTGCGGGCTTATATGTCCAAATCCAATAACAACTTGAGCCGCAGTGGGTCCGCAAAGTGGATATTGAAAAAAAATATATATACAAAAAAAATTGTTTTTTCAAGTCGTTCGGAATTAAGCTCGAAATTTTGATATCTCTAACCGTTTAGGCTGTAGAGGCGATTAAAGGTTTTTTCATAGAAATTCGGCTGTAGAATCCGTCTCCGTGGCACTAGAGAGCCCAACTGGGGCTTAAATGAAAGAAGAACCTCCCCTCTTTCATTTGCGGGCTTATATGTCCAAATCCAATTTCAACTTGAGTTACAGTGGGTCCGCAAAGTGGATATTAAAAAAAATATATATACAAAAAAATTGTTTTTTCAAGTCGTTCGGAATTAAGCTCGAAATCTTGATATCTCTAACCGTTTAGGCTGTAGAGGCGATTAAAGGTTTTTTCATAGAAATTCGGCTGTAGAATCCGTCCCCGTGGCACTAGAGAGCCCAACTGGGGCTTAAATGAAAGAAGAACCTCCCCTCTTTCATTTGCGGGGTTATATGTCCAAATCCAATTTCAACTTGAGTTACAGTGGGTCCGCAAAGTGGGTATTAAAAAAAAATATGTATACAAAAAAATTGTTTTTTCAAGTCGTTCGGAATTAAGCTCGAAATCTTGATATCTCTAACCGTTTAGGCTGTAGAGGCGATTAAAGGTTTTTTCATAGAAAATCGGCTGTAGAATCCGTCTCCGTGGCACTAGAGAGCCCAACTGGGGCTTAAATGAAAGAAGAACCTCCCCTCTTTCATTTGCGGGGTTATAAAACCAATGTGTATAAAAAAAAATTGTTTTTTCAAGTCGTTCGGAATTAAGCTCGAAATCTTGAGAGCCCAACTGGGGCTTAAATGAAAGAAGAACCTCCCCTCTTTCATTTGCGGGGTTATATGTCCAAATCCAATAACAACTTGAGCCGCAGTGGGTCCGCAAAGTGGATATTGAAAAAAAATATATATACAAAAAAATTGTTTTTTCAAGTCGTTCGGAATTAAGCTCGAAATCTTGATATCTCTAACCGTTTAGGCTGTAGAGGCGATTAAAGGTTTTTTCATAGAAATTCGGCTGTAGAATCCGTCTCCGTGGCACTAGAGAGCCCAACTGGGGCTTAAATGAAAGAAGAACCTCCCCTCTTTCATTTGCGGGCTTATATGTCCAAATCCAATTTCAACTTGAGTTACAATGGGTCCGCAAAGTGGGTATTAAAAAACAATGTGTATAAAAAAAAATTGTTTTTTCAAGTCGTTCGGAATTAAGCTCGAAATCTTGAGAGCCCAACTGGGGCTTAAATGAAAGAAGAACCTCCCCTCTTTCATTTGCGGGGTTATATGTCCAAATCCAATAACAACTTGAGCCGCAGTGGGTCCGCAAAGTGGATATTGAAAAAAAATATATATACAAAAAAATTGTTTTTTCAAGTCGTTCGGAATTAAGCTCGAAATCTTGATATCTCTAACCGTTTAGGCTGTAGAGGCGATTAAAGGTTTTTTCATAGAAATTCGGCTGTAGAATCCGTCTCCGTGGCACTAGAGAGCCCAACTGGGGCTTAAATGAAAGAAGAACCTCCCCTCTTTCATTTGCGGGGTTATATGTCCAAATCCAATTTCAACTTGAGTTACAGTGGGTCCGCAAAGTGGGTATTAAAAAACAATGTGTATAAAAAAAAATTGTTTTTTCAAGTCGTTCGGAATTAAGCTCGAAATCTTGAGAGCCCAACTGGGGCTTAACCTCCCCTCTTTCATTTGCGGGCTTATATGTCCAAATCCAATAACAACTTGAGCCGCAGTGGGTCCGCAAAGTGGATATTGAAAAAAAATATATATACAAAAAAATTGTTTTTTCAAGTCGTTCGGAATTAAGCTCGAAATCTTGATATCTCTAACCGTTTAGGCTGTAGAGGCGATTAAAGGTTTTTTCATAGAAATTCGGCTGTAGAATCCGTCTCCGTGGCACTAGAGAGCCCAACTGGGGCTTAAATGAAAGAAGAACCTCCCCTCTTTCATTTGCGGGGTTATATGTCCAAATCCAATTTCAACTTGAGTTACAGTGGGTCCGCAAAGTGGATATTAAAAAAAATATATGTACAAAAAAATTGTTTTTTCAAGTCGTTCGGAATTAAGCTCGAAATCTTGATATCTCTAACCGTTTAGGCTGTAGAGGCGATTAAAGGTTTTTTCATAGAAATTCGGCTGTAGAATCCGTCCCCGTGGCACTAGAGAGCCCAACTGGGGCTTAAATGAAAGAAGAACCTCCCCTCTTTCATTTGCGGGGTTATATGTCCAAATCCAATTTCAACTTGAGTTACAGTGGGTCCGCAAAGTGGGTATTAAAAAAAAATATGTATACAAAAAAATTGTTTTTTCAAGTCGTTCGGAATTAAGCTCGAAATCTTGATATCTCTAACCGTTTAGGCTGTAGAGGCGATTAAAGGTTTTTTCATAGAAAATCGGCTGTAGAATCCGTCTCCGTGGCACTAGAGAGCCCAACTGGGGCTTAAATGAAAGAAGAACCTCCCCTCTTTCATTTGCGGGGTTATATGTCCAAATCCAATTTCAACTTGAGTTACAGTGGGTCCGCAAAGTGGGTATTAAAAAACAATGTGTATAAAAAAAAATTGTTTTTTCAAGTCGTTCGGAATTAAGCTCGAAATCTTGAGAGCCCAACTGGGGCTTAAATGAAAGAAGAACCTCCCCTCTTTCATTTGCGGGGTTATATGTCCAAATCCAATAACAACTTGAGCCGCAGTGGGTCCGCAAAGTGGATATTGAAAAAAAATATATATACAAAAAAATTGTTTTTTCAAGTCGTTCGGAATTAAGCTCGAAATCTTGATATCTCTAACCGTTTAGGCTGTAGAGGCGATTAAAGGTTTTTTCATAGAAATTCGGCTGTAGAATCCGTCTCCGTGGCACTAGAGAGCCCAACTGGGGCTTAAATGAAAGAAGAACCTCCCCTCTTTCATTTGCGGGGTTATATGTCCAAATCCAATTTCAACTTGAGTTGCAGTGGGTCCGCAAAGTGGGTATTAAAAAAAAATATGTATACAAAAAAATTGTTTTTTCAAGTCGTTCGGAATTAAGCTCGAAATCTTGATATCTCTAACCGTTTAGGCTGTAGAGGCGATTAAAGGTTTTTTCACAGAAAATCGGCTGTAGAATCCGTCTCCGTGGCACTAGAGAGCCCAACTGGGGCTTAAATGAAAGAAGAACCTCCCCTCTTTCATTTGCGGGGTTATATGTCCAAATCCAATTTCAACTTGAGTTACAGTGGGTCCGCAAAGTGGGTATTAAAAAAAAATATGTATACAAAAAAATTGTTTTTTCAAGTCGTTCGGAATTAAGCTTGAAATCTTGATATCTCTAACCGTTTAGGCTGTAGAGGCGATTAAAGGTTTTTTCATAGAAAATCGGCTGTAGAATCCGTCTCCGTGGCACTAGAGAGCCCAACTGGGGCTTAAATGAAAGAAGAACCTCCCCTCTTTCATTTGCGGGGTTATAAAACCAATGTGTATAAAAAAAAATTGTTTTTTCAAGTCGTTCGGAATTAAGCTCGAAATCTTGAGAGCCCAACTGGGGCTTAAATGAAAGAAGAACCTCCCCTCTTTCATTTGCGGGGTTATATGTCCAAATCCAATAACAACTTGAGCCGCAGTGGGTCCGCAAAGTGGATATTGAAAAAAAATATATATACAAAAAAATTGTTTTTTCAAGTCGTTCGGAATTAAGCTCGAAATCTTGATATCTCTAACCGTTTAGGCTATAGAGGCGATTAAAGGTTTTTTCATAGAAATCCGGCTGTAGAATCCGTCTCCGTGGCACTAGAGAGCCCAACTGGGGCTTAAATGAAAGAAGAACCTCCCCTCTTTCATTTGCGGGGTTATATGTCCAAATCCAATTTCAACTTGAGTTACAGTGGGTCCGCAAAGTGGGTATTAAAAAAAAATATGTATACAAAAAAATTGTTTTTTCAAGTCGTTCGGAATTAAGCTCGAAATCTTGATATCTCTAACCGTTTAGGCTGTAGAGGCGATTAAAGGTTTTTTTCATAGAAAATCGGCTGTAGAATCCGTCTCCGTGGCACTAGAGAGCCCAACTGGGGCTTAAATGAAAGAAGAACCTCCCCTCTTTCATTTGCGGGGTTATATGTCCAAATCCAATTTCAACTTGAGTTACAGTGGGTCCGCAAAGTGGATATTAAAAAAAACATATATACAAAAAAATTGTTTTTTCAAGTCGTTCGGAATTAAGCTCGAAATCTTGAGAGCCCAACTGGGGCTTAAATGAAAGAAGAACCTCCCCTCTTTCATTTGCGGGGTTATATGTCCAAATCCAATTTCAACTTGAGTTGCAGTGGGTCCGCAAAGTGGGTATTAAAAAAAAATATGTATACAAAAAAATTGTTTTTTCAAGTCGTTCGGAATTAAGCTCGAAATCTTGATATCTCTAACCGTTTAGGCTGTAGAGGCGATTATATGTCCAAATCCAATTTCAACTTGAGTTACAGTGGGTCCGCAAAGTGGGTATTAAAAAAAAATATGTATACAAAAAAATTGTTTTTTCAAGTCGTTCGGAATTAAGCTCGAAATCTTGAGAGCCCAACTGGGGCTTAAATGAAAGAAGAACCTCCCCTCTTTCATTTGCGGGGTTATATGTCCAAATCCAATAACAACTTGAGCCGCAGTGGGTCCGCAAAGTGGATATTGAAAAAAAATATATATACAAAAAAATTGTTTTTTCAAGTCGTTCGGAATTAAGCTCGAAATCTTGATATCTCTAACCGTTTAGGCTGTAGAGGCGATTAAAGGTTTTTTTCATAGAAAATCGGCTGTAGAATCCGTCTCCGTGGCACTAGAGAGCCCAACTGGGGCTTAAATGAAAGAAGAACCTCCCCTCTTTCATTTGCGGGGTTATATGTCCAAATCCAATTTCAACTTGAGTTACAGTGGGTCCGCAAAGTGGGTATTAAAAAACAATGTGTATAAAAAAAAATTGTTTTTTCAAGTCGTTCGGAATTAAGCTCGAAATCTTGAGAGCCCAACTGGGGCTTAACCTCCCCTCTTTCATTTGCGGGCTTATATGTCCAAATCCAATAACAACTTGAGCCGCAGTGGGTCCGCAAAGTGGATATTGAAAAAAAATATATATACAAAAAAATTGATTTTTCAAGTCGTTCGGAATTAAGCTCGAAATCTTGATATCTCTAACCGTTTAGGCTGTAGAGGCGATTAAAGGTTTTTTCATAGAAATTCGGCTGTAGAATCCGTCCCCGTGGCACTAGAGAGCCCAACTGGGGCTTAAATGAAAGAAGAACCTCCCCTCTTTCATTTGCGGGGTTATATGTCCAAATCCAATTTCAACTTGAGTTACAGTGGGTCCGCAAAGTGGGTATTAAAAAAAAATATGTATACAAAAAAATTGTTTTTTCAAGTCGTTCGGAATTAAGCTCGAAATCTTGAGAGCCCAACTGGGGCTTAAATGAAAGAAGAACCTCCCCTCTTTCATTTGCGGGGTTATATGTCCAAATCCAATAACAACTTGAGCCGCAGTGGGTCCGCAAAGTGGATATTGAAAAAAAATATATATACAAAAAAATTGTTTTTTCAAGTCGTTCGGAATTAAGCTCGAAATCTTGATATCTCTAACCGTTTAGGCTGTAGAGGCGATTAAAGGTTTTTTCATAGAAATTCGGCTGTAGAATCCGTCTCCGTGGCACTAGAGAGCCCAACTGGGGCTTAAATGAAAGAAGAACCTCCCCTCTTTCATTTGCGGGGTTATATGTCCAAATCCAATTTCAACTTGAGTTGCAGTGGGTCCGCAAAGTGGGTATTAAAAAAAAATATGTATACAAAAAAATTGTTTTTTCAAGTCGTTCGGAATTAAGCTCGAAATCTTGATATCTCTAACCGTTTAGGCTGTAGAGGCGATTAAAGGTTTTTTCACAGAAAATCGGCTGTAGAATCCGTCTCCGTGGCACAGAGAGCCCAACTGGGGCTTAAATGAAAGAAGAACCTCCCCTCTTTCATTTGCGGGGTTATAAAACCAATGTGTATAAAAAAAAATTGTTTTTTCAAGTCGTTCGGAATTAAGCTCGAAATCTTGAGAGCCCAACTGGGGCTTAAATGAAAGAAGAACCTCCCCTCTTTCATTTGCGGGGTTATATGTCCAAATCCAATTTCAACTTGAGTTACAGTGGGTCCGCAAAGTGGGTATTAAAAAACAATGTGTATAAAAAAAAATTGTGTTTTCAAGTCGTTCGGAATTAAGCTCGAAATCTTGAGAGCCCAACTGGGGCTTAAATGAAAGAAGAACCTCCCCTCTTTCATTTGCGGGGTTATATGTCCAAATCCAATAACAACTTGAGCCGCAGTGGGTCCGCAAAGTGGATATTGAAAAAAAATATATATACAAAAAAATTGTTTTTTCAAGTCGTTCGGAATTAAGCTCGAAATCTTGATATCTCTAACCGTTTAGGCTGTAGAGGCGATTAAAGGTTTTTTCATAGAAAATCGGCTGTAGAATCCGTCTCCGTGGCACTAGAGAGCCCAACTGGGGCTTAAATGAAAGAAGAACCTCCCCTCTTTCATTTGCGGGGTTATATGTCCAAATCCAATTTCAACTTGAGTTACAGTGGGTCCGCAAAGTGGATATTAAAAAAAATATATGTACAAAAAAATTGTTTTTTCAAGTCGTTCGGAATTAAGCTCGAAATCTTGATATCTCTAACCGTTTAGGCTGTAGAGGCGATTAAAGGTTTTTTCATAGAAATTCGGCTGTAGAATCCGTCCCCGTGGCACTAGAGAGCCCAACTGGGGCTTAAATGAAAGAAGAACCTCCCCTCTTTCATTTGCGGGGTTATATGTCCAAATCCAATTTCAACTTGAGTTACAGTGGGTCCGCAAAGTGGGTATTAAAAAAAAATATGTATACAAAAAAATTGTTTTTTCAAGTCGTTCGGAATTAAGCTCGAAATCTTGATATCTCTAACCGTTTAGGCTGTAGAGGCGATTAAAGGTTTTTTCATAGAAAATCGGCTGTAGAATCCGTCTCCGTGGCACTAGAGAGCCCAACTGGGGCTTAAATGAAAGAAGAACCTCCCCTCTTTCATTTGCGGGGTTATATGTCCAAATCCAATTTCAACTTGAGTTACAGTGGGTCCGCAAAGTGGGTATTAAAAAACAATGTGTATAAAAAAAAATTGTTTTTTCAAGTCGTTCGGAATTAAGCTCGAAATCTTGAGAGCCCAACTGGGGCTTAAATGAAAGAAGAACCTCCCCTCTTTCATTTGCGGGGTTATATGTCCAAATCCAATAACAACTTGAGCCGCAGTGGGTCCGCAAAGTGGATATTGAAAAAAAATATATATACAAAAAAATTGTTCTTTCAAGTCGTTCGGAATTAAGCTCGAAATCTTGATATCTCTAACCGTTTAGGCTGTAGAGGCGATTAAAGGTTTTTTCATAGAAATTCGGCTGTAGAATCCGTCTCCGTGGCACTAGAGAGCCCAACTGGGGCTTAAATGAAAGAAGAACCTCCCCTCTTTCATTTGCGGGGTTATATGTCCAAATCCAATTTCAACTTGAGTTGCAGTGGGTCCGCAAAGTGGGTATTAAAAAAAAATATGTATACAAAAAAATTGTTTTTTCAAGTCGTTCGGAATTAAGCTCGAAATCTTGATATCTCTAACCGTTTAGGCTGTAGAGGCGATTTTTCACAGAAAATCGGCTGTAGAATCCGTCTCCGTGGCACTAGAGAGCCCAACTGGGGCTTAAATGAAAGAAGAACCTCCCCTCTTTCATTTGCGGGGTTATAAAACCAATGTGTATAAAAAAAAATTGTTTTTTCAAGTCGTTCGGAATTAAGCTCGAAATCTTGAGAGCCCAACTGGGGCTTAAATGAAAGAAGAACCTCCCCTCTTTCATTTGCGGGGTTATATGTCCAAATCCAATAACAACTTGAGCCGCAGTGGGTCCGCAAAGTGGATATTGAAAAAAAATATATATACAAAAAAATTGTTTTTTCAAGTCGTTCGGAATTAAGCTCGAAATCTTGATATCTCTAACCGTTTAGGCTGTAGAGGCGATTAAAGGTTTTTTCATAGAAATTCGGCTGTAGAATCCGTCTCCGTGGCACTAGAGAGCCCAACTGGGGCTTAAATGAAAGAAGAACCTCCCCTCTTTCATTTGCGGGGTTATATGTCCAAATCCAATTTCAACTTGAGTTGCAGTGGGTCCGCAAAGTGGGTATTAAAAAAAAATATGTATACAAAAAAATTGTTTTTTCAAGTCGTTCGGAATTAAGCTCTAAATCTTGATATCTCTAACCGTTTAGGCTGTAGAGGCGATTAAAGGTTTTTTCATAGAAAATCGGCTGTAGAATCCGTCTCCGTGGCACTAGAGAGCCCAACTGGGGCTTAAATGAAAGAAGAACCTCCCCTCTTTCATTTGCGGGGTTATATGTCCAAATCCAATTTCAACTTGAGTTACAGTGGGTCCGCAAAGTGGGTATTAAAAAACAATGTGTATAAAAAAAAATTGTTTTTTCAAGTCGTTCGGAATTAAGCTCGAAATCTTGAGAGCCCAACTGGGGCTTAAATGAAAGAAGAACCTCCCCTCTTTCATTTGCGGGGTTATATGTCCAAATCCAATAACAACTTGAGCCGCAGTGGGTCCGCAAAGTGGATATTGAAAAAAAATATATATACAAAAAAATTGTTTTTTCAAGTCGTTCGGAATTAAGCTCGAAATCTTGATATCTCTAACCGTTTAGGCTGTAGAGGCGATTAAAGGTTTTTTCATAGAAATTCGGCTGTAGAATCCGTCTCCGTGGCACTAGAGAGCCCAACTGGGGCTTAAATGAAAGAAGAACCTCGGAATTAAGCTCGAAATCTTGATATCTCTAACCGTTTAGGCTGTAGAGGCGATTAAAGGTTTTTTCATAGAAATTCGGCTGTAGAATCCGTCCCCGTGGCACTAGAGAGCCCAACTGGGGCTTAAATGAAAGAAGAACCTCCCCTCTTTCATTTGCGGGGTTATATGTCCAAATCCAATTTCAACTTGAGTTACAGTGGGTCCGCAAAGTGGGTATTAAAAAAAAATATGTATACAAAAAATTGTTTTTTCAAGTCGTTCGGAATTAAGCTCGAAATCTTGATATCTCTAACCGTTTAGGCTGTAGAGGCGATTAAAGGTTTTTTCATAGAAAATCGGCTGTAGAATCCGTCTCCGTGGCACTAGAGAGCCCAACTGGGGCTTAAATGAAAGAAGAACCTCCCCTCTTTCATTTGCGGGGTTATATGTCCAAATCCAATTTCAACTTGAGTTACAGTGGGTCCGCAAAGTGGGTATTAAAAACAATGTGTATAAAAAAAAATTGTTTTTTCAAGTCGTTCGGAATTAAGCTCGAAATCTTGAGAGCCCAACTGGGGCTTAAATGAAAGAAGAACCTCCCCTCTTTCATTTGCGGGGTTATATGTCCAAATCCAATAACAACTTGAGCCGCAGTGGGTCCGCAAAGTGGATATTGAAAAAAAATATATATACAAAAAAATTGTTCTTTCAAGTCGTTCGGAATTAAGCTCGAAATCTTGATATCTCTAACCGTTTAGGCTGTAGAGGCGATTAAAGGTTTTTTCATAGAAATTCGGCTGTAGAATCCGTCTCCGTGGCACTAGAGAGCCCAACTGGGGCTTAAATGAAAGAAGAACCTCCCCTCTTTCATTTGCGGGGTTATATGTCCAAATCCAATTTCAACTTGAGTTGCAGTGGGTCCGCAAAGTGGGTATTAAAAAAAAATATGTATACAAAAAAATTGTTTTTTCAAGTCGTTCGGAATTAAGCTCGAAATCTTGATATCTCTAACCGTTTAGGCTGTAGAGGCGATTTTTCACAGAAAATCGGCTGTAGAATCCGTCTCCGTGGCACTAGAGAGCCCAACTGGGGCTTAAATGAAAGAAGAACCTCCCCTCTTTCATTTGCGGGGTTATAAAACCAATGTGTATAAAAAAAAATTGTTTTTTCAAGTCGTTCGGAATTAAGCTCGAAATCTTGAGAGCCCAACTGGGGCTTAAATGAAAGAAGAACCTCCCCTCTTTCATTTGCGGGGTTATATGTCCAAATCCAATTTCAACTTGAGTTACAGTGGGTCCGCAAAGTGGATATTAAAAAAAATATATGTACAAAAAAATTGTTTTTTTCAAGTCGTTCGGAATTAAGCTCGAAATCTTGATATCTCTAACCGTTTAGGCTGTAGAGGCGATTAAAGGTTTTTTCATAGAAATTCGGCTGTAGAATCCGTCTCCGTGGCACTAGAGAGCCCAACTGGGGCTTAAATGAAAGAAGAACCTCCCCTCTTTCATTTGCGGGGTTATATGTCCAAATCCAATTTCAACTTGAGTTACAGTGGGTCCGCAAAGTGGGTATTAAAAAAAAATATGTATACAAAAAAATTGTTTTTTCAAGTCGTTCGGAATTAAGCTCGAAATCTTGATATCTCTAACCGTTTAGGCTGTAGAGGCGATTAAAGGTTTTTTCATAGAAAATCGGCTGTAGAATCCGTCTCCGTGGCACTAGAGAGCCCAACTGGGGCTTAAATGAAAGAAGAACCTCCCCTCTTTCATTTGCGGGGTTATATGTCCAAATCCAATTTCAACTTGAGTTACAGTGGGTCCGCAAAGTGGGTATTAAAAAACAATGTGTATAAAAAAAAATTGTTTTTTCAAGTCGTTCGGAATTAAGCTCGAAATCTTGAGAGCCCAACTGGGGCTTAAATGAAAGAAGAACCTCCCCTCTTTCATTTGCGGGGTTATATGTCCAAATCCAATTTCAACTTGAGTTACAGTGGGTCCGCAAAGTGGATATTAAAAAAAATATATGTACAAAAAAATTGTTTTTCAAGTCGTTCGGAATTAAGCTCGAAATCTTGATATCTCTAACCGTTTAGGCTGTAGAGGCGATTAAAGGTTTTTTCATAGAAATTCGGCTGTAGAATCCGTCTCCGTGGCACTAGAGAGCCCAACTGGGGCTTAAATGAAAGAAGAACCTACCCTCTTTCATTTGCGGGGTTATATGTCCAAATCCAATTTCAACTTGAGTTACAATGGGTCCGCAAAGTGGGTATTAAAAAAAAATATGTATACAAAAAAATTGTTTTTTCAAGTCGTTCGGAATTAAGCTCTAAATCTTGATATCTCTAACCGTTTAGGCTGTAGAGGCGATTAAAGGTTTTTTCATAGAAAATCGGCTGTAGAATCCGTCTCCGTGGCACTAGAGAGCCCAACTGGGGCTTAAATGAAAGAAGAACCTCCCCTCTTTCATTTGCGGGGTTATATGTCCAAATCCAATTTCAACTTGAGTTACAGTGGGTCCGCAAAGTGGGTATTAAAAAACAATGTGTATAAAAAAAAATTGTTTTTTCAAGTCGTTCGGAATTAAGCTCGAAATCTTGAGAGCCCAACTGGGGCTTAAATGAAAGAAGAACCTCCCCTCTTTCATTTGCGGGGTTATATGTCCAAATCCAATAACAACTTGAGCCGCAGTGGGTCCGCAAAGTGGATATTGAAAAAAAATATATATACAAAAAAATTGTTTTTTCAAGTCGTTCGGAATTAAGCTCGAAATCTTGATATCTCTAACCGTTTAGGCTGTAGAGGCGATTAAAGGTTTTTTCATAGAAATTCGGCTGTAGAATCCGTCTCCGTGGCACTAGAGAGCCCAACTGGGGCTTAAATGAAAGAAGAACCTCCCCTCTTTCATTTGCGGGGTTATATGTCCAAATCCAATTTCAACTTGAGTTACAGTGGGTCCGCAAAGTGGATATTAAAAAAAATATATGTACAAAAAAATTGTTTTTTCAAGTCGTTCGGAATTAAGCTCGAAATCTTGATATCTCTAACCGTTTAGGCTGTAGAGGCGATTAAAGGTTTTTTCATAGAAATTCGGCTGTAGAATCCGTCTCCGTGGCACTAGAGAGCCCAACTGGGGCTTAAATGAAAGAAGAACCTCCCCTCTTTCATTTGCGGGGTTATATGTCCAAATCCAATTTCAACTTGAGCCACAGTGGGTCCGCAAAGTGGGTATTAAAAAAAAATATGTATACAAAAAAATTGTTTTTTCAAGTCGTTCGGAATTAAGCTCGAAATCTTGATATCTCTAACCGTTTAGGCTGTAGAGGCGATTAAAGGTTTTTTCATAGAAAATCGGCTGTAGAATCCGTCTCCGTGGCACTAGAGAGCCCAACTGGGGCTTAAATGAAAGAAGAACCTCCCCTCTTTCATTTGCGGGGTTATATGTCCAAATCCAATTTCAACTTGAGTTACAGTGGGTCCGCAAAGTGGGTATTAATAAACAATGTGTATAAAAAAAAATTGTTTTTTCAAGTCGTTCGGAATTAAGCTCGAAATCTTGAGAGCCCAACTGGGGCTTAAATGAAAGAAGAACCTCCCCTCTTTCATTTGCGGGCTTATATGTCCAAATCCAATAACAACTTGAGCCACAGTGGGTCCGCAAAGTGGGTATTAAAAAAATATATGTATACAAAACAATTTTTTTTTCAAGTCGTTCGGAATTAAGCGCGAAATCTTGATATCTCTAACCGTTTAGGCTGTAGAGGCGATTAAAGGTTTTTTCATAGAAAATCGGCTGTAGAATCCGTCTCCGTGGCACTAGAGAGCCCAACTGGGGCTTAAATGAAAGAAGAACCTCCCCTCTTTCATTTGCGGGGTTATATGTCCAAATCCAATTTCAACTTGAGTTACAGTGGGTCCGCAAAGTGGGTATTAAAAAACAATGTGTATAAAAAAAAATTGTTTTTTCAAGTCGTTCGGAATTAAGCTCGAAATCTTGATATCTCTAAGCGTTTAGGCTGTAGAGGCGATTAAAGGTTTTTTCATAGAAAATCGGCTGTAGAATCCGTCTCCGTGGCACTAGAGAGCCCAACTGGGGCTTAAATGAAAGAAGAACCTCCCCTCTTTCATTTGCGGGGTTATATGTCCAAATCCAATTTCAACTTGAGCCACAGTGGGTCCGCAAAGTGGGTATTAAAAAAAAATACCCAAGTCGTTCGGAATTAAGCTCGAAATCTTGATATCTCTAACCGTTTAGGCTGTAGAGGCGATTAAAGGTTTTTTCATAGAAAATCGGCTGTAGAATCCGTCTCCGTGGCACTAGAGAGCCCAACTGGGGCTTAAATGAAAGAAGAACCTCCCCTCTTTCATTTGCGGGCTTATATGTCCAAATCCAATTTCAACTTGAGCCACAGTGGGTCCGCAAAGTGGATATTGAAAAAAAATATATATACAAAAAAATTGTTTTTTCAAGTCGTTCGGAATTAAGCTCGAAATCTTGAAAGTAGAACCTCCCCTCTTTCATTTGCGGGCTTATATGTCCAAATCCAATTTCAACTTGAGTTACAGTGGGTCCGCAAAGTGGATATTAAAAAAAATATATATACAAAAAAATTGTTTTTTCAAGTCGTTCGGAATTAAGCTCGAAATTTTGATATCTCTAACCGTTTAGGCTGTAGAGGCGATTAAAGGTTTTTTCATAGAAAATCGGCTGTAGAATCCGTCTCCGTGGCACTAGAGAGCCCAACTGGGGCTTAAATGAAAGAAGAACCTCCCCTCTTTCATTTGCGGGCTTATATGTCCAAATCCAATTTCAACTTGAGCCACAGTGGGTCCGCAAAGTGGATATTGAAAAAAAATATATATACAAAAGAATTGTTTTTTCAAGTCGTTCGGAATTAAATCTTGAGAGCCCAGCTGGGGCTTAAATGAAAGAAGAACCTCCCCTCTTTCATTTGCGGGCTTATATGTCCAAATCCAATTTCAACTTGAGTTACAGTGGGTCCGCAAAGTGGATATTAAAAAAAATATATATACAAAAAAATTGTTTTTTCAAGTCGTTCGGAATTAAGCTCGAAATCTTGATATCTCTAACCGTTTAGGCTGTAGAGGCGATTAAAGGTTTTTTCATAGAAAATCGGCTGTAGAATCCGTCTCCGTGGCACTAGAGAGCCCAACTGGGGCTTAAATGAAAGAAGAACCTCCCCTCTTTCATTTGCGGGGTATATGTCCAAATCCAATAACAACTTGGGCCACAGTGGATCCGCAAAGTGGATATTGAAAAAAATATATATACAAAAAAATTTTTTTTTCAAGTCGTTCGGAATTAAGCTCGAAATCTTGATATCTCTAACCGTTTAGGCTGTAGAGGCGATTAAAGGTTTTTTCACAGAAATTCGGCTGTAGAATCCGTCTCCGTGGCACTAGAGAGCCCAACTGGGGCTTAAATGAAAGAAGAACCTCCCCTCTTTCATTTGCGGGCTTATATGTCCAAATCCAATTTCAACTTGAGCCACAGTGGGTCCGCAAAGTGGATATTGAAAAAAAATATATATACAAAAAAATTGTTTTTTCAAGTCGTTCGGAATTAAGCTCGAAATCTTGAAAGTAGAACCTCCCCTCTTTCATTTGCGGGCTTATATGTCCAAATCCAATTTCAACTTGAGCCGCAGTGGGTCCGCAAAGTGGATATTGAAAAAAAATATATATACAAAAAAATTGTTTTTTCAAGTCGTTCGGAATTAAGCGCGAAATCTTGATATCTCTAACCGTTTAGGCTGTAGAGGCGATTAAAGGTTTTTTCATAGAAAATCGGCTGTAGAATCCGTCTCCGTGGCACTAGAGAGCCCAACTGGGGCTTAAATGAAAGATTTTTTGTTTCATTTGTTTTTTTTTTAATTTTTCAAGTGATCCCGAAATAAACCCCAAATTTGAATATCTCCACACCTTTCCTCTTTTTATTAATCTCTCCCTTTGTTTCCCTCTTTTATTAATTAGATGATTTGATCAAAAAAATGCGCACATATCATTTATATTTTTTGCAAATTTATTTTGGTATTTATTTTCACTTAACAACTTTTTACAATTACATATGCATTTCATATATTTTTTTAATATTTCGTTTATCGATAATTTCTTGGGATTTACATATACAAAATAATTAAAAAATGTAGGTATTAATTTTAACATTAAATTTCATTACAATTAAATATTAATTATTAATAAACGTTGTTGTTGTTATTTTTGAGTGTTTTTGTTTTGTTTATATTTTCTCCTTTAATCATCATTATTTCATAAAATATATATTAATCCAAAAGAACACATTATTTGAAAGAAATTAAGAGAACAAAAATGGCAGACGAAGAAATTTGTTAAAATTAGTTTTCGTTTTGTTTTATTTTATTTATATGCTTGTATAAAACTTGTTGGTTGTTGCATTTACTTTATAAAAAAATATATGTATATATGTGTGTGTATACAATATATATCATGTCTGTGCATCAAGCAAAATCACACTGGGTTTTGTTATTGTTGGCTGTATGTTGTTGCTGTCGATGTTTGTTAAAAGTATTGAGAAAAAAAAAATTTAAACTCGGAAACTCCATTGAATTTCTATTGAAAATTTAATTCATACATTATATCATAGTATAGAATGGTTACGTTACGTTATATTCGATTATTCGTTACATTTGTTTCTGCGCGCTGCATGGTGTGTTTTGAGCATGAGCATTGCCAGACTCAAAATATGACACGTACTTTAATTACAATTAAAATTAGAACGGAACAACTTATTTCGAATGCGGTTTTTGCTGCGGTTAATTATTGCATTACTGGATATTTGTTCGTTCCAACATTTCGTCAAATTATTATTTGTGTTAAATTATTCAAAACAATAATTGCAATAATAATTTAAGAAATAAGAGAAATTAAAAGCTATTAAACGACTGGTGGTTCGGTGCCCTCGAGAGATTCATCCGTGCTGAAAAATAATAAAAAAAAATAACATAAGTTAATGAAAAACGAAAAATTAAGGAAAGTAATACAAATAAAGAGAATAATATGAACATTGAATAGAAAAAATATAATAAAAAAAAACTTCAGAGAAACTTGAAACAGTTTCGATTTATAATACAAGCTGTTCGCTATTTATACAAATATATACAGAAGAATGTACAATGACATGGCAATGAAATGTACAGAAACTGAAGCTCCATAAGTTTTTGAAATATATTTATAAAAGAATTTGGTATATGTTTCGGTCTATAACTATATACGTATGTATTATGGATCTTAAATGATTAAATGACTCATTATTGATTTCATTCACAGCGCATCAAAATTAGTTATGTTTCAATATATGACAATATTGAGATTATATTTATGAATATCGTACATTATTTCCTATCATGACTTCTATGATAATACTTGAGCCGTTTCTATTCGTTTTTGTGCAGAATATACAGTTAGTTATTTGCTATTGATATTTACTATTACCCCACATACTTAATATGTCTATATGTTGATATATGTATATGATATTTGTATAGATTATTTAGCTAATGAAACATATCGTATATATATTATCAGCCTATCTCTAGCAATAGAATGCGATTTGTTGCGAACCATCTTAGAACCATTATAAGAGTAAAGGAATTGAAGGCATGACATATTGTTTCATATTTCGATTCAATGACTTTAGCTAGGAATAGCATATGAACACAAATGAAACTCTCTGCTGTAGTAAATTAGTCACTGAAATAATCACTGATATAACAACATTCGCATGATCCCATATTCAACATTAGCATATTCAACGAAATATTCCTTTGACACTAGTTTGAAACCGAAAACAATATTCGTATATATTGGACAATTTTATCCTATGTAAAGTTTTCAAATTAATTGACCTATGCAACGTCTATGAGCTACGGCATTGGATGCCACTATGAGAATCCCCATCGAACTATTATACTAGCTAAGCTGTGTTTTTGTTCTAACCTAAGATTAACTAGAGACCTGGCTCATCCTAGTCCATTGACCCGCCCTTGGAGTTGCCCCAGGAATTCCTCTTAGTTGACTACCTTTCGGCTAAGCCGAGATTTAAGCATTTCCTATATAGTATAATATATCCTATCCACTAATCATCGAGTTTAAGCCTCAAGAATCGGTTTCTTCTTTAATTTGGCCCGCATGCGCAGGAAGTGCTCCAACTTCAGACTGGAGGCGTTCAGGCAATGCCACGTGACCACGACCAGGGCCACCGCGAGAAGGGTCTCGTGGAAGCTGCTGTTGCCCAGAAGCTGGAATCCGCAGCGATCGACGCAGGCGCAACAGCAGCGGCTGCAACTGGAGCTGCCGCTGGAGCTCGTACCGGGGCCGTGGTAGTGATTGCCACCGCTGTGGTAGTAGGTGTGAAAGGTGGGCCGTGGGTAGATGATGTGCACCGGAGGCGGCTGGTCGACCTCATCGAAGAGCGTCGGGTCGAAGCGGGAGCCGAAGTCGCTGTCGTCGAGCTCGTGGTAGACCAAACTCGAGGGGTTCCAACTGCTGCAGAGGGCGCGTGGCATGTTCACGAATTTTTTGGTTAATATGAAGTTAGTTCGAGTTGTTAAGTAGTTGAAGGTGTTTGGGTTGGGTGTGGTGGATGGTGCTCGTGATGTTTCTGAGGAGTTTGTTTGGGTCTTTTCTGATTCATCTTGGTGGTTTTCTGTTTAATTTGATGTGTTTTCGGATGCATTGTGCGTGTTTTCTTTTTAATTTTGGGTTTTCTATTTCATTTTGGGTTTTCTATTTCATTTTGGGTGGATTTGACACAAGTTTAGGATTCTAAAATTCTAATTTAGACGCATGCTTCTAAATTTTGCTACAAGGATTGCGAATTCTACTTACTATGGACACGTATCGACGTTGACGCCGCTGACGGCCACGCTGCCCAGCGGGATGATGCCGCTGGATTCGCCCTCGACGACGCGAACGCAGCCGTTGAAGTTCTTGCTGTAGCGGCCGCCCGTGAACTTGGCAGCATCCGGTGCGCCTCCTGGAAAACATTCACACACATGAGTATTTTTGAACCCGATGGTTGGTGTCTCTTTTGCTACTCACCGATGAACACGTTGCCGGGCAGACTCATGGTGTCCTTGCCGGTGGGGCGGGTCTCGCCCGCATCGAGCAGATGGTCCAGCTCCAGGATGGCCGTGTTGTCGGTGCGCTTGATCAGCACAATGTGTCGTCGGCCGTCATCGACGCGTTTGTCTGGGTTGCGGATGACCGTCTCCTCGCCGTTCAGTCGGAACGAGAACTCGACGATGCCGTCGACGATGGCCAGCGCCATGAAGTCTTGGCCGGTGTAGGCTTCGCCTCGTTCCTGGCCCCACCAGAGCAGCAGCCCATTGGGATCGGTGGTGGAGAAGACCATCGCGGCAAAGGAATACTTCTGCTCGACGGCCTCGTCGAACTGATTGCGATTGAGCTCCAGGTAGCCGTTGCCGTGGAAGTTAGCATCGAACTCGATTGTGATATCTGATCAACAAAGTAGTGAGTGAAATTAATCAAGGAACAAGTTGTATGAGAAAGACGACGACTCACGTTCTTCACAATGCTTGCCGGCGAAGCCCAGGGGGCAGGCGCAGACGGCGGCGTCCTCGTGAACGCTGCAGGTGGCTCCGTTCTCGCAGGGGTCGGTGGCGCAAGGATCCGCGGGCTGAGGGGGCTCCGCGGCCTCCGATGGCTGCTCGAAGTTGTCGAACGACTCGTTCTGATCGATTTCATTGATTTCGCCGCAGTTCTGAATGTTCGCCGCATCGAGGACATCGGCGATCAGATTAATCTGTCGTTGGGCCTCGAACAGCTGGAAGTCGAGAGAAAGAAGAGAGAGAGAGAGAGATTGATATTAGGAAAGATCATACAAATCAAGGACGAATCCACTCCACTCACATTCGAGACACAGCCGTCGAAGCCGCTGGTGATGTTGACGTCGCGGTTCAGTTTCACCGATTCGTGATCGTAGCCACCGATGTACATCGGGGTCTTGATGTAGAGGGTGCGCGCCAGACCGGAGGCCTTCGCCTTCTGCTCCGGGTCCTCGCCGACACGCAGGATGCCCTCGCCGAAGCGACGCGACACCTCGATCTCGGTCCATTTGTTCAGTGGCAGCGGGTTCAACGATCGCACGACCACCGGCTTCAATCGGGCTCCAGTGTTGATGATCAGCTCGACGTGTTCGTTGCGCAGGACGACGGCCACGAAGTCGCCGCTCGGCAGCTTCGATTCGGCGGCATACAAGAGGACAGCGTCCGCGAGACTATTCGGGCGCACCTGGAACTTGATGTTGAGCTTTGAGGGGCGCGGGGTGCTGCAAGGAAAAGGCGATCATTAGTATTTTGGAGTGATTGAGCCACTCGACTCTTTTTCTACTCACCCGTAGGCCGCGTAGCTGTTGCTCTTGAAGGCCAAACTATGCTCGTTCAGGTGCTCGATGTACTGACACCGGTCGCCGGTCTTGTTCAGCGGACAAAGGCACTCCATGCCGTGTTCGGTGTTCTCGCAGCGACCCGCCCCGCAGATGCCGGGCGTGCACTGGGTGCCCTCGACGGCGCAATTGGGGCCCGTCCAGCCCTGCTGGCAGATGCACGTGTAGGCCGTCTCCGTCTGGCTCTCCAGGCAGATGCCGCCGTTCGCGCACGGATTCTCGCGACACGGTTCGCACGCCGTGATGCCCTCCTTGAACTTCGCCTCGCGCATCAACTCAACGATGGTGCCCTGCAGCGTCAGACGGCTGATGCAGCCGACGAAGCCCGCCTCCTGGCCGACCGCGTTCTCCGGCAGCATGTCCCACGAGGGCACGCCCCCAATGTAGAGATCCTCGATGAGGTCGAGCGGTGAGATGTGCGCCAGCGTGGGGAAGGCCACCGGATGCTGGTCGTCGACCTGCATGTATCCGTCGCGTCGGAAGCGATTCACGCGCACCGTGTGCCACTCGTTCAGCGCCACCGGCCGCTCGGCCCGGATCACCATCGGTTTGCCGTCGAAGTCGAACCGGAACTCGGGGTAGCCGTCGCGCAGCGAGAGCGCGATGTAGTCGCCGTTGCCGCGCTTCTGTCCGTTGAACAGGAGCAGACCGTCGGCGCTCTCCGGCCGGAAGGTGATGTCGAAGTTGAACTTGATGTACGAGTCGGGCAGCGTCGGGAAGGCCATGTAGCTAACGGGGTCCTGGTGGAAGTGCGGAATCGCGCCGGTCACCACGAGGATGGTCGGGTAGTCGACCGATTCGCCGTCCGACGATGTCGCCGTGCAAATGTAGGTGCCGGCATCGTTGGCCTGGACCTCGTTCAACGTCAGTTGTTCCTGCAATTGAGGGGGGAGAAATGGATTTAGATTAATTTGAGATAGAAAAAGTGTTTCTCTCACATTCAGGATATCGCGACCGGCCTGCATCTGGCCGTATTGGCGCGACCAGCGGAAGCTCGTCGCGTCGTCCTCGTCGGCATCGCAGTGCAGCTTCACCGTTGCCCCAACGTTCGCGTGCTCGATCTTCGGTCGTTTCCACTCGTGTTGCGTCTCCTCGATCTCCAGCTCGTAGCTGGTCGTGTAGAGATCGCCATCGTCGGTCTTGCACTTGCACACGTAGTTGCCGGCATCGGCGGGCGTGGCGTGTGAGATGATCAGACGATTGCCGATTTGCTAAAACCCAGATTTAGAGAATTAGTTTGAAGGGAGAAGGATAACGAGAGAGAGAGGTGGCCATCCTCACCTGGATATGCGGGGGCAGGGGTTCGCCGTCGGCGCGCTCCCAAACCACGTCCGAGTAGGTGTTGTCCGAGGAGTAGCATTCGACCTCGGTCGATTCACCGACGCGCAGGTTCGAGTGCTGCTGGTCCAGCTTCAGCGAGAGATCGTGCGGCCGTCGCTGCGTGTAGGTCGGCCGATGTGAGGGGTAGGTCGGAGGGGGGCGTGGCGCCGGGGTAGGCGGCAGGTAGGGCGCCGGCAACTGGGGCATGGCGGCTGTTGGTCGTTAATCGTTGTCGTTGTTGTTTTCGAGAGGAAGTCGATTCGAGGAGAGCCAACGACGACGACGGAGGTGCGTGAGACGGTGACGAGTGGGGGGCGAGTGAGGGGAACGAGTGGCGGTTGTCGACAACGCGAACGGATGTCGACAACACAAACACACACACACAACATGGGGCCGAGGGGGGGATTCAAGCATTCGATGGGGGAGACGACGACACAGTTCGGTCGATCGGGAGTTGGCGATGATCGATGATCGGGTCGATAACACGGTTCGGTTCGTTCACAGAGACGAATGGATGTGGATGATGATCGGAGAGGGCAACGAGTCGTCGGAGGGAGAGCGGGGAAGAGAGAGAGAGAGAGATAAAGACACAGAGATTAGCATAATTTGATAAATACATGAGTTCGAACATACATATACAAGATATAACTGCTACGCAAGATGTATTTACAAATACAGTTCGATATATCTATACATATATACATAAATATATACGGGAATGTTATGTAAACGATGAGCAACCATTACACCGCAAAGCTATTCTTTTTTTTTTTTAATTAATTTTTTCAATTTATCGAGCTTATGTCATAAATTGGTTTCACTAAAACTAATTACTCATATTATCGTATTATTTCAGTTAACAATTAATGAATTTTGAAAAATACGTTAGTTGTGGATTTCGTAGTAAAAGTTAGATTAGGATTTGCCAAATTTTCAAATTAAATTATTCACAAAATTTTGGTTGGGATTTTTTTTTTAAAATCATATTAGGATATTGGTGTTAGAGTAAGTAAGTGAAAGCCAAAAGAAGCGGATGAAGAGCATGCAATGGCGGAAACTGTGAAAACGACACCAAGACACACACAAACAGCTGAAACGGAAGCAAAGTGAAGCGGGGATGACAAACGACGGCGCCGACGGAAGTGGTCGACGCTTGTGCTACGTGATCTATTTACATCTACATGGCTGGAGTACGGTAGAGTAACGTAAAATATGTATGTGTACTTACTAGGGGGAGTCAAATGGCGGGTTTTGGGGGGTGGGGTTGGTCTGAGGTTGCCTAGTGACCTCTCACAATGATACAAATACGTTTACAAATTAACAATAATTTACAACTTAATTGAATGACAATAAATTTCTGGTTTACGACAATTCTTCACAATTATTTCTATGGCTAAAATCTAGATAACTAGGGGTAACTATAGGTAACTATTGGTAACTATGGGTTGTGGTGGGTGGTGGTGGGATTCTCGGGGTAAACCACATCCTTGCAGCTTGCTTCGTGTGGAAGCTACTTTAATTTGGTTTTTTTTTCGACCTGGCCGGCGACAGTGATGCCAACGACGGAGCGATTCGGTGTCGATGCCGCTGCTGATCCTGACATCACTGATCCGGCCACCTGGTGGAAACTACGTGGACTCCCTCTAGGTGCGTGGAATTCCATGGATCCAAGTACAACCTTACTTATACGTGTAGTTTTATATATATTTGATATTTTAGTGCAGTATTTTAAATTTATTATTTTGCATTTCGCTCTCTTGTGTTCTACAAAAATTTTACTCCATTTACTTAAGACTACACCCGTTGTGTTTCACTACATAACATCGTTAACTTGTTGTGGTTGTTGTGATGTTTTTTTTTGTTGTTGTTGTTGTGAGTGAGCGATACAAATTACAAATAAAACTAAAATTGAATTAGTTTAAATCAAACAGGGTGTCCACAAAATACAAAAAACCTCCATAATCGATGATTAATTAAAATGGAACACAAGAAGAAAACTAAAAGAACATAAAAGACTTGAACTGAAATCAGAACGAACCGAGGTTGGCAACGTTTCTGGGGCGCAGAGCGGGCGGCAGATGACGTTTCTGCTGGTGTTGTTGTTGTGGTTGGCGTGGTTGTTGTTGATGCTTTTGTGGTTGATGCTTTTGTTGTTGATGCTGTTCTTGTGATTGATACTTTTGTGGTTGATTCTTTTCTGGTTGTTGATGTTGCTGTAGCGATCGCGGCTTTTGGTGACCCTGGTTCTTCTTCCATCGCCTGAAGGTTGTGGGCGCTGCCCGGGCGTCGCGTGTGCAGTTGAACTCGTCCGAGTGATCGGTGCAGTCGTGGATGCCGTCGCACACCATCGACGCCTTGACGCACGTGTGTGGGTGCGATACGCACTTGAAGTCGCTCGGCTGGCAGACGTACGTGAGGCGTGGCAGCGGCGGCGGCGGCCGCGACACCATCGCCGTCTGTGTCCTGGACGGCTTGAAATCTTGGGGGCACCATGAGGCGTATGAGGGAGTTTTGTTTTGGGATGTATTTGACACACACGTACACAATTGCAATTAAATTATTTCGATTTTGTATTTTTTTTTTCAACATTTTCGCAAATTAAAGAAAGTTGTTTATTTAAAATTAAAAATTTAGAGCCAGGGAAGTGAAGCAGTTGAGTGGGAGGAAAATGTCGTTTCGGAAATATGAAAATAAAAGAAAACGTAATTAGAAGAGGAAGACACTGGCAGAAGGCACTACTGGGTCTTATTGACTTGGTCTACGAGCTACGGGTGCTGAGACGAGAGCTTCGAAAATCAAAGTGTTGCCAATGGGAATTTCAATATGCTTGTTTCAAAGGAAGACGAAACCGAATTTGGATTTTGATTTTCAAAGGATTTTTCAAACTACGCAGTGATGTGGGAGTGTTTGTTTTACTCCTAAAAACAATGATATATTCCGAATTGTGGACGACATTTACAACATGGTGAAAGGATATAGGTAAAAAGAGGGTTTCTTTACGGGGACGAGTCAAAATTTGGAACTTTATCGAAGGTGAGTTTTTAAGAAGCGCACAAACATGTATTATTGTCTCAACAAGGAACATAAATAAAATAAAAATAAACTTATTCTTATAAACAGTTCAATGTACCGAATTTGCAAATAAAAGCTACGGGTATATGGACCTTAATTTAATAATGGACACATTAAAACTAATAAAAAGTAACATATTTTGAAAAATACAAAGAATATCAAAATTTTGGAGGATCTTTTACCAGCAAATTTACCAATTTTAGCCTAAATGAGTGCGACAAAGGACAGTGTTTTATAAAAAGAAAAGTCAATAAATAAATATATAGACGACCAATATTTCGTAAGGGCGTGGCGTAATTAAAACAAAACAAGTACGATATAAACACAAACTAAAAAGCGAATTTGATTTCAAGTGAAACACAGTAATAATTTTGATATAGATTCCGAATCACGATGAGAGAAACTACATGAGATATATTTTACTTATAACGTTGATAAGCTACTATTGTGGATGATTACTTTTGATTTCGAATTTAGCAAAAACTACACACTGAATTACAAAATGTATCAATTTAAGATTAAGATAATTTTTAATAAACAATATATTTGAATAAATTTTCTATTGAAGCACAACTTAATGCATTAGGAGTAAGAGTACAAGTAAAGTATTTAATTTTTAATATATTGATTATGTAACACACCTGTACAGATATAGAAAACCATGCAAGGAAGCTCTGAGATGCTGTGACCTCCTTTAGGTGTTGCGACAGAGACAATCGATAGGAAACATCGACCGACCGGCCGATCGATAGATAGATATACAGATATCGGCAAACGTTTTAATCGAAATGTTTTTCACATTTCGTTTAAAAGCATTTTTGTATATTTTTGAATTTGTAATTTTCATATTTTTTGTTTTGGCAAAAGAGCAGAAAATAGTGTAGGATTTGTTTTCAATATGTTTTTGCAAGGAAGAAGTAGAAGAACACATTGTGCGGAGAGAGAGAAGAGAGAGAAAAATAAAAAGAGAAGCAGAAAAATATTGAAATTAATATAAAAAGTTGCTGAAAGATCACGTAGAAAATTGGGATTTACAATTTTAAGAATTTGTAAAAAAAACAAAAACAGTACCGCAGAAAGTACTGTGGACCGCGTAGCCAGTGTTGGACATACTGTAGGATGTAAACCCCAAGCGCGGCCGAAGGCCGCCACGCGCAGTGGGACTTGGACCCCGAAAGTACTGTGGCCCGCGTAGCCGGTGTTGGACATACTGTAGGATGTAAACCCCAAGCGCGGCCGAAGGCCGCCACGCGCAAAGGGACTTGGCCCCGAAAGTACTGTGGCCCACGTAGCCGGTGTTGGACATGCTGTAGGATGTAAACTGGCCCGCATAGCCGGCATCTAAAAAATACTTTATTAGTTTTTTTGCAAATTATCAATACTAATATTAATTTAAGTATAACATATTATATACCATCTTAAAGGAAATTGTACAGGCTTTTCAAAAATTTATATAAAACATATGGTTAATAATACATTTTAAAAAGAAAAAAATTATTAAACATAAAAAAAAAAATTTTTTTAAGTTTTTTTTAAATTATTTTTAAATGCATTCACATCGCATAAAATTCAATTTCATCTTTTCATTTCAAAATCATATTTTTGAATATTTTTGAGACTGATTTAACTTATGACAAAAATTGGTTAAGATTCTGTTAAGACAAGAAATGTGTACAATTGGCAACGTGGGGTGTTTTGTGTGCATGTGTTGTTGAGCGTATACATATAGAATGCTCTTTGTTGTGGTCGTGTGCGTTTAGGCGGTGCTACATTTAGGTGCTTTCTATCGTATACTCTAGAATTCTTCCATCGAAATGATTCGATTTCATTGCTCTCCGAATTATTTACTAACACAGACTCCACACAGATCCGTGAACATTTACATTTATATTAAATAATAACTTAGAACTAACACTTAAACAGATAAAATAATAAGAATAACCGTTACACATGGACTACGATCGGTCTGAGGTAATGGAAGCATTTGGCGTAAGATCGAGACTTATTGCAAGGATATCGCTTAGCTTGTGTGATGGACGCCACTGTGCGCGCACAGTGGGGCACAGATAATAATGAAATTATGAATTTTAAATGATGAGTAAATTTGAAAATGGTTTGCAAATATATAAATATAATTTTAAATTTCGTATATGTAATTGGCAAAAAAGAAATATGTTTGTCATGCAATGCGATAGAATGAGATAGAAGGAGGATAGAGAAAGAAATAAATAGAACCAGATGCTGAATTGAATGATGCTTGAAGGATAGAAGAATAGAGTTGTGTGTGTGCAAAGGAAAAGAAGAGGAGATGCAGACATCCGGAACGAGTAAACGGAATAGGAGTATAGAGAAGAAAATGTGTTGTTTTTGCAGGGGAAAATAAAATAAAATAATAATTACAATCGTATAAAATTAAATAAAAAGGCAAAAGTAAATAAAAAATAAAACAAATTGAAATAAAAATCAAAAATTAAATTCAACACAAAAATAAAATAAAAAAGGCGAATGTTTTGAAGATGGAAATAGAAGTAAAAATAGGAGGGATATAGAAAGAAAGTACAAAGGAACAACAGAAGTGAAAGAAAGAAAAAGAACAATGGAGGAGAAGAAGAGCGCGGGAAGAAAGAGAGGAGAATGCGAGAGAAGATGAGGCGAAAGTAAACGCCACAGAGCAAAGAAATGGTGAAAGTAAAAATAATCCACAACCAATTTTTTGTTTTAACAAAAATCAAATAATTTTAATTAAAAGCAATAATTTGACAAATATTTACAGAGTTGACATTTAAAGAATTTTCGACAATTTTGACAGACATAATTTGAACAAATTTGACAAACAAAAAGTATAAAAATGGAAAAACGCGTTTAACCAAAACCAGATATTGAAAACAAAACAAATTTATATTGTTTTTTGTTGTTTGTTTGTTAAGAAAAAGAAAATATAATTGTTTTATGAAAAAGTGTTAATATTTTAATTTTTATTTGTTTCGCTTAAAATATATGTTCGTATCATATGATTATTATTTTAAGTAATTAATTAATGCAATGGCAGCCATGTTTAAAAATCATAAAATTATTTACTATTAATTTTTTAAAATTAATTTCATACAATTAATCCTTCTGTTCTTTCAAAGCTATTAAACAACAAAATGGCCGAAACAGAAAAGTTAAAATCTCGTTGTTGTTGTTATTGTTGTTAACTTAACAATAAACATTTCTTAATGTTTTCTCTCTAAAATCGAGTGGTAATTTTTTATATATATTTTTGATTTTTTTTTGATTTTATAATTGGCATGCGGTTTTTGTTTTCATTTAAGTTCATAACGGTTCTCCACGTTTCGCTGTACAGTGGTTAGATTTTTGTTGTTGTTGGTGTTAATTTCGCTATTCCCTCCACCGTGACCCGAACTCGGTTAATTTCTACGAGGCGTCAAATGTTTTTAGTAAATTTTTATTTACATGGATGTGATTGTAGTTGTTTTTTTTACTGCTGTCGCTATTGTAATTGTATTTGTTTGACAAATGAGTTCTTTGGTTTTACATTGGTTCTTTGTACACGGCGAGAAATGATTGTTGGATTTTTACAGTGGGCGAATGAGTGGGTTTTGTACAGTGTTAATTTTACAACAAAATATTAATTAATTAATCAGTTGGGAGAATATATAATATATATATAAGTAAAATCAGTGGTGGAAATTCGATCTCGTTGTCGTTGCTGATGATCATCTACCGAATTCTCACTCATGCCGAATTAGAGGTTTTCGTTTGATTTTTATGATTATAAAAGGCTAAATTTGTTCATTGTAAAGTTGAAAGTATTTGGCATTTGATTCTTGTTTTTTTTTCTATATAAATGGTTAATCTTTGGAAACATTTCTCTTTTGCATTTGTTGTTTATGATTAATTTCTACGCTTGTGTGGGAAGTTTCGTCGCCTTCGCGGATAATTGGAGGCGGGGCGGCGATTCGGATACTCACGCTTAATGTACAGGTCGACATACGAGGGGGCCGAGGAGTCGCCGGCCGTCGAGTGGGATTCGCAGACGTAGCGGCCCTCGTCCTCGCGATGGACGGAGCGCAGGTAGAGCACCTGGTTGCGCACATACGAGTTCTCCGGCAGGGGGCGGCCGTCCTCGCGACGCCATTCGTACTGGAACGAGCAGAGATTGTTAGGGTTAGGGCGGGAAGTAAGTAAGCGGAGTTATCGATTGGTGGTGTCGATCGATAGCTCGCATGGGAATGTCGTGATGAAATAATAAAAAGATGAAATAAGTCGGTGTTGATCGAGAATGAGGGATGAGATAATCGATATCGGTATTTATCGATATACGGGGCAATCAATCGGTCACTCTGCTCAATAAATGAAGTCATCTAATGTATCGATAACTCAAGTACTGATAGCTCAAGTATCGATAAACGATACATAATATATCGATTGCTTAAATATCGATAAATAAAGAATCGATATTTTATGTATCGATAGCTCTAGTATCAATAGCAACATAACTTAAGTCTTGATAACACAAATATCGATAGTTCAAGTATCGATAGATCGGGTATCGATAGCTTATTCTGCTGCAAAATTTCATGGGAGTGAAAGAGCAAGAATACTCACTCTGATTTGGCCGCGAATCGGCTCTCTCGATTGCTGCACATCGCAGGACAGGGTCACGTCGCCGCCTTCGTTGATGTCGTAGCGTCGGGCCTGTGGCTGTTGCTCGTAGACGTTGCCGCGATTGACGACAACCTCCGCCATGTTGGTGGTGTTGCCGTAGCGATTCGATGCAGAGCAGTAGTAACGGCCGGCGTCGGCGGGTGTGATCGACTCGAAGCGCAAGTACTGGCCATCAATGCGAACGGAGCTGAGAGAGACAGAGTCAAAATAAGTTATCATCGGTTCCTAGTCATAATTAAAAGTGGGCACTGTGACAACTCGACCTACCTCGGCAGTGGGCGGTTGTTGTCGGCGTGCCACGAGACGGCGATCGGCTGCTCGCCGGTCACCTCGCAGTAGATGTCGACGTTCTCGTTGGCCGTCACCATGATCGGCATCTTCGGGTGGAAGGTGATGTGCGGAATGGGCACCAGCACCAGCTCGGCGATGATGAAGGTGACGACGGTGCCGCGATTATCGAGCGCATTGCAACGATACTGGCCGCCGGCGTCGTTCTCGACACGATCGATGGTCAGGCTGTTCTGGATCATCACCGAGTTGCGGGGCAGGGGGCGGCCGTCGACGCGCTCCCAGCGGGTCTGCATGTTCAGGTTGTTCTCTACGTGGGGCGAAGTTATTAAGGGGCTGTTTTAAAAATACTAAAGATTGATGGAGACTCACCGAGGTCGCAGGTCAGGGTGACGGCGTCACCCAGGTTGGCGCGGTAGACGTTTTGCGGCGTGTTGTACGGTGGCTGCGGCTCGGGCTGCGGCTGGGGACGCGACGGGCGCTGCGGGTACGGATAGGGGTAGGGGTACGAGGGGTTGCGCTCGACGTCGCTGTCGTCGGGGGCGTCACCACGACGTGGGCTCACGTCGATCGTGATGTAGCGCTCGTCGGAGCCGGCCTCGTTGGTCGCTACGCACTTGTAGCTCTTCGCGTCATCGAGGGTGGCGCGGTAGATCTCGAGGTAGGCCTGGTTGAAGTGGACCTGTTCGCCGGTGCGCGAGCGAGTGACTGGCGCGTCCTCAAAGTGAACGGTGGGGTTGGGGAAGCCGCTCGCCGAGCAGACAACCTTCACCTCGTCGCCCTCGGTGACCTGGAGGCGGTCGTCCATCTGGATCACGGGCGCCTCGATCACACGGATCGTGGAGACGCCGGTCGCTTTGCCGACCGAGTTCTCGGCAACGCACTCGTAATCGCCGGCGTCGCCGATCTGAATGTCTTGAATGCTGGTGGGGTGGAGCGGGGAGAGAGAAAAAGATTGGTCAATCGATTGTCGATTGTAAAGAGGTTCGTCGTGGAAACTCACAGAATGTAGCCGGGACTCTGCTCGCGATGGCGTGGCGACAATGGCTGGCCGTCGACGCGACGCCATGTCATTGTCGGCTCGGGAATGCCGTTAGCACTGCAATACAGCATGCCCTCGGCGCCGACGTAGAGCGTCTGCGGCTCTTTCGGGTGTATGTCGACGTTGGGGCGTTCGCGCGCTGCAATCAAGTAAATTATGGTTGTTGAGCAAATGAGTATTAGAAGGTATGTGTTCGGAACGTTCTTATTACCGGCTCCTTTCTTGTATACTTTGGGATTATTGTTATCGATTATCGATCGTAATGTTATCGTTATTATTCATTTGTAATCGATTTTATTTTTTTGTTATCGATTTTATTTTATTTTTTTTTTGTAATCGATTTTATTTTAATTTTTTTGTAATCGATTTCATTTTAATTTTTTAATTGATTTTAATTTAATTTGTTTAATTTTACAGTTTTCATTGAATTGAAGTTTGTTGAAATATTTTCATCGATTGGCGAGCATTATTAAAGGAGAGAGAAAAACAACAAAGAGAGAAAGACACGGAGACAAAGAGAGTGGGAGAAAATTTCGGGCAGGGGTGGGAGAGAGAGAGAGAGAGATAGAGCATTAGATGGGCAGTCGTGACAGTCGATAAAGCTGCGGGCTGCAAATTGACTACGAAACGAAAAGAAAACCGTCGATAAGGCGGTTCCGTGCCGAACTCTGGGCGAGTAAAGACAATAATCAAATCAAACTTCAACCGAAAGTTATTTCGAAATTAAATAGTGAAATGGGCGGTTGGGGCGATCGGGGCGTGGCACTTACGTTCGATATCGATTGCGGTATTCGACTGGTCGGAGCCGGCGGGACTCTCGGCAATGCACACGTACATGCCGCGATTCTCGGGCCGGGCATTGATAATGCGCAGCACGTTTCCGGTCTGCTGGACGTTGTCGGCGAGAGCCTCATGGACCTGCAACAGAGGACGTAAGGATCATGATCACAAAGTCACGGTCTCAGTCATGGTCTCCACTTACCTTGGTCCACTTGATGGTCGGGTACGGCGTGCCGCTGGCCTCGCAGGTGATCGTGAAGTCCTGGCCCTGGACGATCTTGTGCTCGTCGGGCAGACGCTTCACAACCGGTGCTTCGCTGTGGGCGAAAACGGAGAATTATTATAATGTCGATTTAGTAGTTCGAACCAGGGATGGGGCGTACCTTCCAGGGCGCATCGGCGGCTGCGGATAGGGTCGGCTGTCCTCGATGATCACCTGGGCGTCCGACGTGTAGTTGCGTCGTCCGCGCTGATCCATGCCGATGCAAGTGTAGGTGCCCGAATCACGTGGCGTCGCGTCGCGGATCTCGAGCGTGTTGCCGCTGATCACGAGGTTGCGCTCGCGATACAACGGGTAGCCGTCCTTGGTCCAGTCGTAGACGAGCACGATCGACGTGGTCGGCTGGCAGGTGAGGCGCACGTATTCGCCGGGCTCGCCCGAGAACGATGGCGGCTCGATGTAGACGAGTTCGCGTGGTGGCGGCGTCGGCTGCGGGGCCGAGGGGCGCACATAGATCTGCGTGTACTTCTCATCGACACCGACTTCGTTGCTGGCGTGACAGCGATAGTTGCCCTCGTCCGAGCGACGTGGAGCTTCGAACACCAGGCGCGATCCCTCGGTGCGGGCGTCGCGCGACATCTGACCATCGACACGGGTCCAGGTGACGCTCGGCGTAGGGTTGCCGCTCACCTCGCAGTCGATCTCGTTCGGTTGGTACTCCTCGAAGGTGACGTAGGGCGGCAGGCTCATGATGCGTGGCGACGTGCGCTGCGAGGTCTCTGTGGGGTATGGGGGGAGATCGAGTATTAGAAGGTTTCAAATGTGAATTTGTCAGAAGATGTTTGGGCAAGAAAGGGTCAGAGAGAGAGAGAGGTCGCCTACCGTAGCGAGCCAACATCTCTTTGGCGTATCCTTCGGGCGGCAGCAGTGGGTGGGAAGGCGTGAGAAGTTAGTCAAGAGTTTCTACCTCGATCGAGGCCCCCGAAGAACCCCCTGGGCGAACCCCACTCACCTGAGATGGTGATCGACACCTGATCCTCGAACACCTTGCGCGTCTGTTCGCTGACGGCGCGGCAGATGTAGACGCCGGAATCGTAGATCTGGAGGTCGTACAAGCGCAGGACGCCTCCTTCCCTGTCGGCGGTCTGGGGCAATTGGCCGTTCAGCTTATACCAGGTGACGACGACGGGGCTCTGTGGGAATGATGAGAAAGAGAGAGGTGGAGAATGAGGCAAGGTTACAGTTAGGTTCATCTTCGGTCTACTTACGTCGTTCCAGGCCAGGCGTCCGGTACACGAGAGCGTCAGTGAGCCGCCCACCGGGATGATCGTGATCGAGGGCGGGGCGATCGATACGGTGATCTTGGTCTTGTACTCGTATTCGTCTTCGTTGGGACGGGTCGGAGGTGTGGTGCCCCCAAATGGCGGGTATCCATCTAGAGATATCAAGAGATCATTAGTTTGGGTTGAGTCGATTTCAGCCGGCTGGCAACACGGGTTAATCACACAGAGATCTTCCAAAGGAAGCTACTTTACATTATATTAGCGGCCAAGGTTAATGTGCACAAATAATTATCAAAACATATAAACTAAGACCGAAGTAGGAGGAGATCGGGGGGAGTATTAGCCCGGAAGGCTAGGGGGGACTAGAAAGCCCAAGGTTAGTTGAGGGTTAGTTCATCGAGACTTCTACCAATTAGATCTATTCTAGGTTATGTCTGTGAGGAGAAGCCTTTCATTAGTTGGTAGCTTGGTAGGTTAAAAAGAGGACCGGCATCATTTTCAGTTGATCCAGAGATCCGGGACTTGGTGTTGTTCATCATCATTTTCCTAACAATCTCTACCATCGAGAGTACCAATAGTGATAGTCAGGAGAGCCTGATTCGTATGATGATCTCCGAAGTTTTTGAGAATGATGCCGTTGTACTACACAAACATATCTAGACATGGTAGTTATACATAGACTTAAGAAATAGAGTATACTGAGCGAGAGGGAGACTAGAGACTAGACTAGAGGGTGAAGAGGCACACATAGGCGAGTGGAAGACAGAGTCTACACATAGATTGTGTTAGGTTCTAACCCAGATATCGCACAGCAGGCACGATCGTTCGATCTGCCGTTGTTGCCTTCTGACCGTGTTCGATCCATTTTGGCGATTTAGTTTTTAATTTACAAAAATAGACTAAAAACTCTTCACAGTAGATAAAGGACGAGGCTACAGAACAGAACTTAATTATTGTAAATCAAGGTAAACGAAATTAAGAAACAGTTAACGAAAAAAAGTAACCAACATAATGAGAAACAACAACTATGTAACTATAAGACGAGTAGTATTTATGTATGTGTATGTGTGTTTATGTAAAGATAAAGATGTACGTAGGAGACAGGAGGAGGAGGAAACACTTATGGCAATCGACATTGACTGAAGACTACTTGTACTTGTACAGACTCGGTACAGATATCTAACCCAAATTAATCGTTTAATTGTTTGTATGTTTGGTTGATCGACTGAATTATTATAAATATCTATGTGTTTATATGTATGCGTCTACTTGAAGGTTGAAGTTGGTAGCTGAAGTTGGAAGGCAAGAGCGAACCTCGCGTGTGGCAGCCAAATTGCAGTTTTGTTATGTTTCCTATGGCCCTGTTGCCCTTGTATATTTGCAATGTTTCATTGTATGAGATTGTCTCATTGGGTTCTATTTCGAGGTGGAAGCCGTGGCAACAAAATCCCTTACTTAACTCACATATGGGCGCCGACGGTTTTTTATATATGAAAGATTTATCTGAATGATGGGATAAGATGGATAAGATTTTCGATAATGAGAACGATATAAAAATAAATCAAAAACATAACTGAATGTGGCTCGAGAGCATTATGATAATGAGTAGAAAATAGAATCAAATCAAAACCAAATGAAAATTTAGTTAAAAATAAGTAAAATAATGCAATGAAAATGAATGAGAAATTAAAAAAAAAATAAATTAAAAATTAATATAAAAAGAAATCAATAAAGTTAAATAAAAAGGAAAAACTCAAGAGAAAAGAAATCAAGAAGGATGCATGAGGATGTCGGTTAAAGACTTAAAGGGGTCCACGGAGGATGGACCAAGGGTCGTGGAAGGGTTAAGAGGGGTCATTCATTGCTTGCGTTGTACGTGACGAGCCAATTAGAATAGAGAATAGAGATTGATTCTTGGTTTTTAGAGCACATGCCAAATGACCTCACTTCACGGTGGACGGTGAGCGGTTGTGACCCGTTGATACTCACCCATGTTCTGGCAGCGATCGCCGGAGTAGCCGGGGCGACACTGGCACTCAACGTGTCCGTTCGCATTCAGGGCACAGCCGGTGGTCGACTCGTCCTGGCAGGGGCAGCTGGCGCACGAGCCGTAATTGTCGCGGTAGTACATCGGGGCGCAGTTCTCGCACGAGTTGCCCGTGTAGCCCATCGGGCAGGAGCAAACTTCGACCTCGGCGGCAAGCTGAGCGCCTGGCATCGGCATCTCGACGGCCGACTCGAGGATCACGTCGCGGATACTTGTCCTAGAGGTAGGAATCTTAGGCGTGGCTCGGATCAGGATGTGCTCGAGATCGGCGAGGACGCTCATGAAGTCCTCGCGTGAGGCGCGCACAGCCTGGCCGCGTTCCATGCGATGCCAGTTCTCGTCCTCGTGCAGTCGAATGCGGTACTCGGTGTTGTCCTGCTCCTCGGCGGGCCGAGACCAGAGCAACTTCATGCCGTTGCCAATGAGGACGACATCGTTGCCGGCCTCGTAGTGGCCGTAGGACTCGACTTCCAGATTGTACGAGAGCTCGCCACCATATGAGTAGAGCTGATTGCCGAGCACCGAGCCGCGCAGACTCCAGTACTTCGGTGTGTACGAGGTGTGGTGGTAGACGTACATGTTTGTGCCGAGGTCGAAGCTGAGGTTCTCGGTGTCGACGATGCCGCCCTCCTCGTCGGTGAACAGCGGCGGGCTGCCGATGAAGTCGACGGGGATCAGTTGGCGGTAGAGCGAGGCCGATCGGCACTGGTTCGACTTGCCCGAGCAGTAGCACTCCTCACAGCCGTCGGGATTGCGTTCGGACAGGCCGTAGGTGCCGGGGCGACACTGGTCGCAACGGTCGCCCATCACGTTCTGCTTGCACTCGCAGTAGCCGTCGTCACAGGAGGCGGTGCCGGCCTGGTTGCAGCTGCGGCAGGCGGTCTGGTTGCCGGGTGCGGGAGGCGGGTACGGGTAGCCGGATCCGCTGCCGCTTCCACCGTCGGGACGGCAGTCGTAGGGCGTGCCGCCGGCGGCGTTGCCCACATAGCCGGGGGCGCACTGGTCGCAGAATTCACCAACAGTGTTATCGGCACAGTTCTAGCATGATAGAGAAGGGGGCGATTAACAAAAGTTAGTGGGTTTTAAATTTCAAAGCATAAAATCACTCAAGAAAACATATTATTAGTATAATATAAAAATATTATTTCGAAAGCGAATTCAAATCTATAATGATTTTTAATTTTATCAAAAAAATCACTTCAATTATTTTTTATCGATATTTTTCCAATTATTTTTTTTATCGATACATTTTTGAAATTATTTTTTCAATATTGATTTGAATATAATTACTGTAAAATATCTGTAAAAATTTTATCAAAAAAACTAATTGAAAAAATGTCAATAAAAATCAAAATTTAAATGATAAAACTGATCTAAAAACGTTATCGATATTTTTAGATCAGTTTTTAATCGTAAAAATAATTTGAAAAAATTGATCAAAATTTGATTGCAAATCTTCAAAATTATCGATAAAGAAATACTTGTTATGTGATTTTTATTATAAAGTCGTAATTGGTAAAGGACTCACCAGGCAGGCTCCGGTTTCGGCGTCGCACTGGTCCGAGTGGCCGTTGCACTCGCATGGCTCGCACACGCCCAAGTAGAGGCCGGCCTCAGTGTCGCGTTTGTATCCGGGGGCGCAGCGCTCGCAGGAGAGTCCCACATAGCCCACGGGGCAACGGCACTCCTCGACCTCGACGGCACGCTGGGTGCCGATGTTCGTACGTGTCGCAATGTCCATGGAGACGTGCTGCAGTGAGCCGTCCATCGTGCTGGTCGTGTAGGTGGCCTTGATGTAGATCGCCTCGATCTTCGAGAGGGCCATCAGGAGATGCTCACGGTTCACCACTTGACCATCGGAACGCTGCCAGGCGCTCTCGATGATCGGGATGGCGTAGGAGGTCGTCTGGCTGGGGTTCACCTCGGCCTTGCGGTAATGCAGAATAGTCAGATCCTCACCCTGTTGAAGATTTAGACAGTTAATAGCAGGTTCTTGGAGATGATCAGACTAATTTGATACTCACGCTCTTGATGACCACGTCGGGCGCGTTGTTGCGCGACATGTGGCCGCCTGGGAGTGGGTTGTAGTTCAGCGTGTAGTTCAATTTACCACCATAGGCGGTGACCTTGTCGCCGAGGAACGAAGCGGGCAGGCTCCAGTAGAGCGGGTCGGGGTTCGATTGCTGATTGAAACGCAGCGCACTATTGTCCATCTGGAAGTTGACGTTCGACGGATGTGTGGTCTCATAGTCGCGGATCAAATTGAAGCCATGCGGGGCGCTGGTGCGGCCGAAGTTCGACGAGACCTGATCGCGATACCAACTGCTGCTGCTGCACTGCTTAGTGAGGCCACTGCAGAAGCACTCGATGCATCCGGTGTAGGTGTAGGAGTTCAGGTGGAACGATTCGGCGGCGCAGGTGTCGCACGAGTCGCCGACAACCAGAGCCTTGCACTCACAGGTGCCATTCGCATGCGGGTAGTACGTGCCCTCGGGGTGACATTGGCTCTCGGGCACCGGGTGGCAACTGCCTCCCGGGTACAGTGGGCTGCCTTCATAACCTGGAGCGCAATATTCGCAACGACGGCCGGCGTAGCCTTCGCGACAATTGCAGGTCACCTCGCCGTCGGGGCCCAGTTGGCAGCCGGTGGCGAAGTTGTTCGAGCCCACCTGTGGGCAGGGGCAGGCGCGACAGGGGATGCCGCGTCGTGGATCGCCATAGTAGCCGTTCTGGCAGGGTTCGATCTCTTGGGGCACGCAACGGCCCAGCCAGGGACCACCCGGTTGGCGGACGTAGCCTGGGGCGCAGCTCTCGCAGGAGTCGCCGACGTAGCCGACGGGACACGTGCACTGCTCGACCAGGGAGGCGGAGCCGAGGCCGTGATCTTGCAGACCGGCCGAGTCCATGTTGATATTTGTCAGCTCCACCTCGCGCTCGGTGGCATCGATGTAACCGAGGCGCACCAGGATATTGTCAACGTTGGCCAGGATCATCATGATCTCCTCGCGTGTCGCCTGGCGGCCGTCGGGCTTCGTCCAGTGGCCGGCGGAAAATTGCACCGACATCTTGTTGTTCACATTCGGTTGGGGTTGGGCGCGCGCCCGATGGGTCAGCGTGTAGCCGTTGCCGGTGACGATCACGTCGGGCACCGTCGTCGGCCGGCCGTTGCCCATGTAGTTGACGTCGTAGCGCAGGAAGCCGCCGTACGATTTCAGCTGGTTGCCCATGTAGTCGCTGGGCAGGGCGAGGTAGGGCGACTCCGCCCGTCCGCCGTACTGAACGTCGGAGGCGCGGAACTGGACGCCATGATGGAGGGTCATCACGCTCGGGGCGGGCGCCTCGTTGATGATCACATCGCTGTAGGGGCTGAGCTCGACGTTGACGACACGGTGCGAGGTGATCGGCGGCTGGACGGCGAAGTTGTAGAGGTTGGCGCTCTTGCAGCTCTTCGAGATGCCGAAGCAGAAGCAGCTGATGCAATCCTCACGACGGCGCGCCAACATGTTGAAGAAGCCGGCGGGGCAGACGTCAGGGCGTTCGGGCACATTGACGGTGACCAGAGTGTCGGGTGTGACGAAGGTCGTTCCCTTCGTGTTGATGATCTCGCACGAGTAGGCGCCGCTGTCCTGCTGCTGCATGTCGGGGCAGAAGAGGCTGCCGGTGCCGGCGTAACTCTTCGACACGCACTTCTCGGGCACGTGGCCCCAGTTCAGACGCCAGACGACCACGGGCACGGGAACGCCGGTGGCCACGCAGCTGATGTTGAGCGATTCGCCTTCGCCGAGGTCGATGCGCGGCGGTGGGGGACGGATTGGAGCGGGAGCCACTGCAATAGAGAGTCGGTCAAATCCGATCCGATAGAGGAAGGAAATCAATACTTACTGCAGCCGATTTCATCGGAGCCGTCGACACAGTCGTTGGTGTCGTCGCACTGGAAGGATTTCGGGATGCAGTGGCCACTGCGGCACTGGAACTCGTCGTAGCGACAGGGGGCGCCACTCGGCTCGGGATCGCACGACTCCTCGTCGGAGTTGTCGCCGCAGTCGTTCTCACCATCGCAACGCCAGATGCGATCGATACACTTCGAGTTGCGGCACATGAACTGATTCGGGTGACACTTGCGGCCATGGCTGCAGCTGTGCTCATCGGAGTTGTCCGAGCAGTGGGGGATGCCGTCGCAAATCTGCGACTTGTCGATGCATTCGCCGTTCATGCAGGTCGCCTGGTTGGCGTGGCAGGCTGAGGGCGGACGATCGACGATCGGGTTGTCTGCGAACATCAAACAAAATCATGTTAGTTAGTGGAATTGTAGGAAATCCATCGTGGCTTCATTCAATTACCATTTGCAGTTCCAATGCAAGCAATGCAGCATTAGAGGGAAAGACAAAGAGAGAGAGAGACAAAGAGAGCAGAGTGGGTTTAGTTGGAGGGGGCGGGGCTGGCGTGGTTTGCTCGCCGAGACCTACCTGGGCCGAAGAACTCGAGGCCGATGTGCGGCACGGTTCCGTAGCGGATTTTGGTCGAGGGCACCTCGAACCGATGCTCGCCCCAGGCTGCTTGCGTTGAGAGGGGACGACGATGAGGGGGGCGATCGGTTAAGAGAAGGGGTGGTAAAGGGGTGGCTGGGAAGGGGGGGGGGATTTTACTTACATCTCTCCACGGTGAGGTGGACGGTCACTTGTTGGCCGGGCACATGGCGTGGATAGCCGACAGCCTCGCAAATGTATTTGCCAGAGTCTTCCATGCGGATGTTCGGGATCTCGAGACGTCCGTTCTTGTCGGTGAAGCCGGCCGGCAGAGGGCGGCCATCGGGACGCGACCACTTGACCTTGGCGCGCAGTGGGCCCTCGTCACGGCAACGGAAGATAACCTCGCGGCCTGGTGAAGGTCAAGAGAGATCAATAGATTAGTAATTAATAAGGATAGAGGAATGTCTCGGTGGTGCCATTCCGTTGTCTGTACAGTGCACACGGTGCGAAATCAGGCTCAACTGGATGCAAGGGATCAATTATTGTGATTCTTCGATCCAAGAACTTATTTACATAAACTTTAGTTTTTACATAAACTGGAGTTTGTACATAAACTGGAGTTTTCACATAAACTGGAGTTTTTATATAAACTGGAGTTTTTACATACACTTGATTTTTTAAAAAATAAACTTGAGTTATTTCATAAACTGTAATATTTATATACAGGGAAGTATGTTGAAAAAAATAGATTGAAACATTCCAGGAATTTCGTAGTATTTACAGAGAATAGTTTGAAGAAGTTTCATTCTTCCGATCAAGGGGAATATTTATAATAATTTCTTTATCGGTGATTTGTCCTTAAAATATTTGGTGTTTTTACATTTTTCGTACACAGTGGTGCCTTAAAAGTGGAGAATATTCGTTGTTGTTGTAGTCGACTTACCCTCCCTTATATATCCTGTTCTCAAAATTTATCATATTTACGGATAGTGAGTGTTTGGCAAGAGGTTTGAAGAGAGAGAAAATATCATTATTGTCGTGGAAGAAAAATCTTAGGAATTTTCAGAAAAAACCAAAAGGAAGTAAACTATTGTGGAAACTGAATGAACTGAATAGTTTCTGGAGTAATTTCTTAAAATACTCGAATTTATCTAAATAATAAAATAATACGAACACCATCGAAAAAGGCTCAAAACTGTTTCAAAACTTAAGAAAATTGAATTCGAAAAGCATGAAAAAATTTAATTGAAATAATATTTGATAGGATGGGACGAGACTTACTTTCTTTGATGATCTGGCTATCTGGATAGGTCTTCAGGTTCAGTTGTGGGGAGGATGGCTGTGAAGGAGCATCTGGGGAGAGAAAGAAGGCATTAGTTGAGAATTTGTGACAGAGTGAGATTAAGAGTATTAGAAAAGTGAGGTAGGAATGAGATTGTGAGAGTTAGGTTTTCGTTATACAGCTTTTAAGGTTATCAAGAGTTAAACTGTAAGTAAATTGATCCTCGTTGGTTTTAAACTTTGTTATATTCGCATTGATGGTGTTATTTCTCCGAGTATTCGACTCAGTTGTGCTCGGCTGTCGTGGTTTTAGTGCGGATTAATGGTGCTGCAGGCGCTGAAGACCTCTTCAGGCTCTGTTTGCGTGAGTGCCGAGAGATGGTCGTGGGCACTTACTGTCGATCTGGTTCGTGATTGGGCCGCAATCCAGCTCATCGCTGATGTCCTTGGGACAATCGACGGCGCCGTTGCAGCGCAGGGCGGCCGGGATGCAGGGTCCATTTTCGCAGCGGAACATGTTGGGGCCACAGGCGCGATTCGATCCTTCATGTTCGAAACGGGGTTCACTTGGATAGGCTTTTGGTATGATATGGTGTGGTGTGGTGTGATAGTGTGTGTTTCGTATATGAGTTTGTGTTCAGGCGTCATGGATACATATCGAGGGCCGACGTAGGTAGAGTGAGAATGAGATGAGAGAGTTCGGGATGAAATGGAAGAAATCGTATATACAAGTGATCGACGAAGATCGAGCTGTAAACTTTGAATCACTTGGGTCGAATACTCACTGCAATATCTCTCGTCGGAGCTGTCGTAGCAGTCGGTGTAACCGTCGCACTTGGCGTTCAGGTTGATGCACTGGCCGTTGTCGCAGCGGAACTGCGAGGGCTGGCAGTTGCGGCTGGCGTCGTGGATGTCGGTGCACTCTTCCTCGTCGGAGCGATCGCGGCACTCGGACAGGCCGTTGCAGCGGGCGGAGTCGGGGACGCATTCGCCGGAGCGGCAGCGGAATTCGTCAGAGGCGCAGCCTGCGGGAAGACAAACCAAAGTTAGCAAGGAAGAACTCTATAATCTATTGAGCAGGTGGAGAAGGAGCACAAAGGGGGAACAACTGAAGAGAAGGCATGCTTGAGAGGAAGTGGTCGGCATGCTCGGGGTGGTGAAGCATCGCCATGAGGGGATTCTGATATGACTGGGGCTTCGGTGAACGAGCGAAAGTCGTCGATTCGCGAGACTTTAAAAATGCTAAACACTACTGAAACCATATGAACTACGAAAAGTAAACGAATTCGTAAAAATCAAAGGAACTTCTATGAACTACGGTGATGAATTAAAATTCACAACTGCAACTACTATACACATCTATAAAAAACAAACATCGAGAATCATGTGAGGAAGAAGAAGGTGAATGAATGAAGAATAATCGTGTTCGAACATTAACCGATATTAACCAAAGCAATTTTGTTCGTCGGAAAAGTCTTTGCAATCGTAGAAACCGTCACAACGCTGAGTCTCGTTGATGCAAAGCTGATGATCGTAACAGAAAAACTCGACGTCCTTGCATCTGGTGCCTTGGAATGGTTTCGTTTCGTATCATTTCAAATGCAAATGTAAATCAATCGTTAAGAGAAGCAGAAGTATTTGTAGAAAACTCTAAATATACATATATATAGTAGTGTGTAGTATATTCTATTGTAGAAAGATATCGAAATAGCTGTGCCAATAACAAGAGACCCCGGAAGACGAAATCAACTGGGAGTCGTTCGTTGGTTGGATCGACATGACTCCACAATTGACTTTGACTTCTGGGGTCCAATAATGTCGAAACAAAAATGATCTAAGAATATAAGAAATACAGCTGTTTGGTGCTTCCGTAGATCGGCTCAAATCGGTGCGGTCACAAAGAGATACGGTATAGTATAGATTCAATGCCAATCGATTGGATGGCGGATATTCTTCGGTTGCAACTTACAATTTTCCTCATCGGCGCCGTCGTCGCAGTCGGGGGAGCCGTCGCACTTCTCGGCATCCGAGTAGCACTTGCCGTTGGGGCAGGTGTGCTGGGGGCATGGATATTGGGGCGGGCGCCTGGTCGGGTACGGGTAGGCGGGGCAGTTCCGTTCGTCGCTGCTGTCGACGCAATCGACCTGTCCGTTGCAGACGATCGAGCGCGGATGGCACTCGTCGTCGCAGAAGAACTGATCGATCGTGCAATCTTCGGGCGTGTGGTGCGTGGCTTCTGTGAGATGAGTGCGTTTGCGGGGACAATGATGAGGGCATTGAGGGGATAAATAGAGAGAAAGGAGAGAGAGAGAGAGAGAGGGGATGACGAAGAGAAATATATTAGTACATGTCAAGCATTGTATTTACACATGAGATGACTTAGGACTAGGAGGGTTTCACATTGTATTTATGTACAGAAAAGTTGGCTTGGAAAGGCCCTAAAGATTGGGTTGATATACTTATTCTATTAAGATATTACTTATGTCTACCTTAAGGGTACAAACCTGGTCCATTTGTGAACAAAGATAAAGGCTTATATTCAAAAAAATATATATATGAAAATAATAATACGATAAACTAGGGAAAATACGTAAAGAGGTCGCTTAAAATTAAATTCGTTGCAGAAAAGCGTTGCGTTTCACAGAAAAGGTGGTTAAAATAATGAAACATAAGAAGAATCATAATAAAAAAAACATAAAATAAACATAAAACATAAAAATCATATACAGGAAATGTGATATAAAATTATATAAAATCGTAGAAAATTTTGAATTTTCGCGAAAGTCAAATCGAACAGGCCGAAAACGATAAAAGTCGTGGAGCGTTGAAAGAGTGTGAGGGGGACACATAGTGTGTGGGAGGAGAAGAGAGTTTTACCCGATTTCTGACATTGCTTCGGCGACTCGTCCGACTTGTCGACGCAGTCCACGTGGCCGTCGCACACGAAATCCTTGTTGATGCACTCGGAATTGTCGCATTGCCATTGGTCGTTGCGGCAACTTTTGTTCGAGAAGTTGATCTCGTTGATGACATTGTTGCTGTCATCTGGTAGTTGTTATTTTTGTTGTTGTTGGTATTAACACAATGATACAAACACACATAGACGAACACATGAATATTTACAGGATACAATGAAATGCCATGAAATATGAAATAAAACAATGAAAATAAAAATGTTTCAAGTTTTCAGCCATTGAAAACACGCAGATGTGAATTTGGATGTGCGGTGAAATATTGTGAGATTGTGAAGTTTTTTGATTTTTGTGAACTTTTTGATCAGTGGTAGATGTCGTTGGGTCGGAAAAAAGGGTTGCCAAAAAAAAAATATATCGAGTTTTACAAAGAATTGAGAATAATTGAACTGTCATCACGGAGTAGTAGAAAATCATATTCATATGGAAGTCATATGGGAAAATATAGGTAAATATTTCACAATATTTCATTACAGCGTGGATCGAAAGATTGCGCTCTTTGGAATGAAGGTAGATAGGGGAATTTACCACCACAATCGGCCTCGTCGGAGCCGTCGCGACAATCGATTTTGCCATCACAATGAAGATTCCAATTGACACAGGTGCCGTTGCATTTGATCGTGAGATTGGGGCAAGATTCTTATAAATCCAAAAAATATTAAAAAACACAATAAACAGAAAATAGAAACAAACAAGAATTGGTTATTATTATAAATAAAATATTTAAAAAAAGTATATAAAAAAATATTCACCAAAATTAATAACGAAAAAGAATTAATAACAAAAAAATTAATAACAAAAAAAAATTTATAACAAATATAAGCAAAAAAATATAGTCAAGTTTACAACTTTTCATAAAGTTATATCAAAAGGAAGAAATTATATTGAAAAAACTACAAATTTTTTACGAAATACATTAGTTACTTATGGAAAATGGAAATTGAGAGAGAAAGAGAGGGGTTGCGAGAAAGAGAATAATAATCGCATTGAGCTTTACGAAGCCTTTGGTTCCGTGTGCCTGCTCGGGGTGGCAACCCTGTGCCAGACTTACCGCAGCTCTGCTCGTCGCTGCCGTCGACGCAATCCGCATGCCCGTTGCAGCGCAAATCGGCCGCGATGCAGTCGCCAGTGTTGCACCTTTTGGGCGCAACAGTTTTGTGGGCGTTTTTTCGATGCAGATGTGTGTTTGTGCGTGTGAGTTTGTGTTGGATGAGTTGGTGTGATGACGATTGGTGTGATGCGATTTTAATGGAATAAAGGTACAGAATTCGTTAATAATTGCACATGTCGCGAAGAACACTCAGACATGGAAATTTACTTTAGTTTTCAGATCAAAGAGGGAAGAGGTCGAAAAGACCTTACAGAAACAGCATTTTTATAGAGTAAATTCATTTTTACTGAGGTATAAACGCCCCATAGATGTATTTATTAAATTGTAAACTAAAATAAGTTTCCACATCAAATGTTCCGTGTTCCTTTCGATGGGATTCTTACAGAAAGGCACCATCACGACAGGATGTGCAGTTTCTTTCGTCGGTGCCGTCGTTGCAATTGGGGATTCCATTGCATCGCTGATCGCTCATAATACAATAGTTCGAATCGCATTCGAACTCATTGTCCCGACAAGGTTCTGTGGAAAATACACGATATACATGTATGCAAGTGGTGTCATGTGATGTGAGTTGGTATTAGAAACATTCGTGTTAGGTACAGGAAGAAGAATATTGAAACAATTTGTGAACATGGGTTAAAGAATTCAATTTCAAAGAATAAAGAGAACTGTGAGAAGTATAAAATAACTTAGAAGACGAAACTTTAGAACTTCGGAAGATTACTTTATCCAAATGGAATTTTAGTTACAAAGTGATAAATCAAAGATCATAGTTAACTATATATAGTATATAGAATATATTAAAGATTGCCAAAGAAAAAATTTGTTATTTGGAGTGAAGAAAACTATTCAATCAGACCGAAAATTTAGTATAAATATATCCAAATTGCAGGCAAGGACGTGTGGCTTCAGGCAGTAATGCATTTATGTATGTGTGTGTTACCTGTGAAGGGTGGACAGTCCAATTCATCTGTCTCGTCATTACAATCTGGATATCCGTCGCATTTCTTCTCGATCGGAATGCACTGCGACAAATCGCATTCAAACTCATAAATATCGCATTCATTCAGCGTTGGGTCCGGCTCAAAGTCTGCGTCGTGTGTGTGTGTGAATATCGATGTATTGATGTTGATGTGTGAAAATGTTCATGTGGTTGATGTAAAGAATGTTGTTATGTTTTTATGTTGATGGTTGATCATTTGATTTGATTGAAAATATAAAGAAAATATATATATGAACTTAATGTATTTTTGTATATCATTTAGAGGTCTTAGTATGTGTATATCATTGAGAGTTCTTAGTATGTGTGTGAGTTGGGACTTTAGTATGGAGTTGGGTAGTGTTTTAGTAATATTATGTATGGTATAGGGTCAAAGTGAAATCATAGACTATTCTATTTATTCAGAGGAATCACTTGTATCGAAGTTAATATCAAAAATTGGTTCAAGGGGTGAGGATTCAACCTGAGATTATACCGGGTCAATGGTTAGTAGAAGTGAAGGGCAGAGAGTGGTATAGAGTCCATCGTGCGGAACTCTTCGACTGTTGAGCATCATCAGTCGATGTCCTTCTCGACTAGTGCAGATTATTCCGATGGTTTTGGGGCGGGGATGCAAAACACAATAACAAAAAACAAAACATGAAAAAAAACGTAGTCTCACTACCGTAGTTGGCATCGTCATAGTTCAAGGGACAGTTCAGCTCGTCGGAGCCATCGGAACAATCGGTGATGCCGTTACAACGCTTGTAGCCCGCTATGCAAATGCCATCGGCACATTGGTATTGATAGCTCAAGCACTCGACGACCGTTCGACTCTTATTGTATTTCGCATGGAAGTCTAAATGGATGAAGCGTAGATGATATGAAAATAGAGCAGAAGTTCGTATCAGAATTATGGCAGAAATGGAGAGATTGAGGTAAGTGTAGTATAGTCATGTGAAATGTAGTATATTGTTGAAGAAAGTGTAGAATAGAGTTGAGAAGAAAAGTAGAGTAAAATGAAGAAGAGTAAAGTAGAGTAGATTAGAGTCGAGAAGAGTAGAGTAGAGTAGAGAAAAGTAGGAATAAAGTAGAGTAGACTGAAGATAAAAGAATAGTTTCTCAAGACTCATGGAAAGTTTTTCCTAGAGCTATGTAAAGTTAAGTATAGAGCTATGGAAAATGTAGTATAGCAGATTGAAATAAGTGTATTAGAGTAGATGTGTAGAAAGGATGGTGGATGCTTGAGTGACAACAACAACAAATATCCGCAAGTGTTCGCAACGTGCAGGGTTCCATCTTGGGTTTGAGTAGTTTTTAGGTCTTTAATACTGATCATCCATGGGAATAATGCGTTTTATATTTGAGCCTCTTTTGCTGGCCCATGTTCGATTTAGACTACACCGACTTAAATTTAAGTTATACCTAAGATAATATCGTAATTTAAGGTATCTGTCAGAGTTTGTGAATAAGAGACAATCGAGCCATTCATACGGGGGTTCACACATACATTCAGGACATCGCAGAAGTGTTAGTGACTAACTACTTAAGAGGAGGAACTACTTAAGATAATGAACTACTAAAGAAAGGAACTATTTGAGGGAGGAACTATGAAAGAGAGATGCTAAATACAGTATACAGTAAATGATAACTTAAAAGTAGAAACTACACGAGAAACTACTACTAAATACGACTTACATAGATATCAACTAAAAGATTAGTAGAATAAAAGAACAAAAAAGGGATAAATTACTCTTACAACTACACGTGCAACATGTAGCATGCAACAGAAACTTGTTGAATCAATAGTAATATTACACTACGACATATAAATATTACATACACACATGCAGAGTTACATGCAACTAAATAAACACTCAGTTAATCTAGACTACGAAATAAATAGATATTAAAGAAATACGAAATAGTTCGATAAACGTCGCATGACTACAAGGCATGTGTGTTTGTTTGTGTATGTGTGTGTGGGAGGCGGAAGTGTGTTGGTTGTGGTTGTTGTTGTACTTACGACACGTGCTTTCGTCGCTGCCGTCCTTGCACTGATTCTTTCCGTCGCAAACCTGAGTCTTGGGAATGCAGCCGCCGCCACGCAAACATTTGAACTGTACACAGTGTGAGTGTGTGTGTGTGAGAGAGAGAGAGATTGAGTGGTGGGTGGTGGTCGTGAGGAGAGGGAGAAAAGGTTTAGTCCAAAGTTGGCATCACTTTCTCATCACAGTCTTATGCATTTTGCAAGTGTGTTTTTTTCGTTCTTTGCAAGTGATTTTTCGCTCTTTGCAAGTGATTTTTCACTCTTTGCAAGTGATTTTTCACTCTTTGCAAGTGTTTGTTTCGCTCTTTGCAAGTATTTATTTTTTATATATTTTGCACTTGTAAAATGCATAAGATTTTGACTTTTTCATATGTTTGCATGTCGTTGTGAATGTCGTCGTCGTAGTGATGTTGGCGTTGTTGTTGTTGCTTACCTTGTCGCTGGAGCAGGAGCACAAATCGCGCTCCTCGTCCTCGTGCCGCGAACAGTCGGCCACGCCGTCGCACACGCTCTCGATCGGAATGCATTGACCATTGCCGCATGCGAACTCAATGTTGTCAATGCACGCACTCCCTACGGTATACGCGTTATAAGTGGGCGTTTGAGTGTGTGTGTGTGTTTGTTGTTGTTTGTTTTTGTTTTACACGGAAAGCGAATGTTGTATTCGTGTGTAATGGGAATCGACCGATGAGAGACGAATGGAGGAGGAACGATGAGAACGAAACAAATGACATGAGAAACGAATTGTTGTTTTTTTTCTAATTTAGAAATTCAATAAAATCCAAAGTGAAATCAGAAGTAAAAAGAGAATTCAGAAAATCGAAAAAATTATTTAAATCGATTTCGATTCAGTAAAACGAACATTTAATGTAAAATTTGGTAATTAAATTCGCAAAACGGAAATTCAAATTTAAATCTTCTGAATTAAATTTTTACTAAATTGTGATTTGAATTTTCTGAATTCCCTTTCGATTTCATAAAATAATGTAGATAAAATGAATGAAATGATGTAGATAAAAACTAAAAATTAAAAATTTTCGAATTAAGTAAATTTTGTAGTTTTTCTTTTGAATGAAATGAAGAAGAGAAAGCGAGCAGGAGAACAAGAGAAAGCAATTGCAAAAAGAGACAGCGATACTGAGTGTTTTCTAATGACGCGAACGGAGGGAATTGCGAGAATTTCCCCCCTCTCGCGCCCACATGCACTACTGGTTGTGGTAGTTGTGGAACATGCAACAAACTAAACAACACAACAACAAAATCTAGGAGCTTAAACTAAGTGCCAATTTTCAACCCATCACCATTACGGATCATACTGTATGGTGCTGCTGTTGTTGTTGTTGTGGTGGTGGTGCTCGTGCTCGTGCTCGTCGTCCGAGGTGTCGACGTCGTGGTTCGCACGAGGTTGGGTGGTGCCCAAGTGCGTGGGGCTCTCGTCGTCGGCGGCCGTTTCGTCGCTATGAAGTAATCGCATCCGAGCTCATCGGAGAGATCGTTGCAGTGATAGAAGCCGTCGCAGCGCAGATGCAGCGGGATGCAAACGTTGTTCAGGCACTTGAACTGGTTCTCGGCGCATGGGTCGCGCACGCCCGCCTTCTCGTAGACCTGCGGGTGGTAGTAGTAGTACTCGGTGAGGTCCTCCTCGTGCATGCGCGGAGAGGGCGGCGCCGCGGTCACCGGCCCCGCCTCCGAGGGGCGTGGGTTGTGCTGCGCATACTCGCGGATGATCTCGTCATCGTCGAAGCGGTTGCGCTCGAAGTCCTCCAGGTCTGATTGTCATCGATTTTATTTTTAATTTCGTTGCCGTCACGTTGGAGATACGTTTGCGTTTCGTTCGAGTTACGTTTGCGTTTCGTACGCGTTACGTTCAATTTGATTTTTTTTTGTTTGTTTTGTTGTGGTGTTTTATTATTATTTCATTAGGGGTTTCGTAATTTTATACAGCATGCAAATATACAGGGTTTTTTTTTTGATTTCGTCAAAAATTCCAGAATCCAATTTTGTAGAGCGTGCAAAATTTACGTTGAATTGATAGTAGTGGAAGAGTAGTAGTTGGTAGTAGTGGTGGTAGTAGTAGTAGTAGTGGGTAGTAGTGATTGGTACCAAAACCACGACACAGTTTTTGTATTTGATTTTCAAACGGATTTCAATGCAAAGAGATTTTTGGAAAAAATTCAAATTAATATAAATCCAAACCAATTGGTGTATGCAGAACAAAAGGAATACAACTAAAAACGAATACAACTAAAAACGAATACAACTAAGAATATTCATAGAATAAATGAGCATCGACACACACCAACACGGAAAAAGAGCAGTATAGCTACGAAATGGTAGCAGGAAGCGGAGCACAAAAGGAGGCGTTTCGTAAACTTTTTCATAAACTTTTACAAACTCCGCAGAACATTGATGAAGCTTTTTTTTCCTACACTTTGAAGTACTTTGCATACGCTTAGGGATGCTGAAGCATTTCAACTCATTTAGAATAAGAATGGGACACCTTCTAAAACCTTCTAAAAATAGCAGAAAAAGCATTTTGGCAACTAGTTTTAATCGTAGAGTTAATAATAGAGATAAAAGCAGTAGAGATTCTTTGAAGCATCGATCCATCACCATCACCGAGACCGGTTGAGGACAACAACAGGAAGTGAAAAAACTTACCGCAATTCTTCTCGTCCGAATAGTCGGAGCAATCGTAGATATTATCGCAGAGCTCGTGATATGGAATGCACTGGCCGTTATCGCATTGGAACTCATTGAACTTGCAAAAGTCGCCGCCTGGTGGCAACATCAACGTTTGGGTTAGAGGCGTGGTCATGATTAGTTGGTCGTTGGAGAGGGCGGGAGTGTGGTTAATTGAACCAGGAGGAGGTGAAGAAGGAAGAAGAGGAGGAAAAGAAGGTGGAGAATCGTTTGTTTCTGTGGGTGTGGCAACGCCCGACAGCCCATGAATGGAAACGATGAGAAACGCCGCGACAGTGAAATCAAACGAAAACGAAGAATGAATCGAAAGGAATACGAAGCGTATGCAAAAACAAACGAAGCGAATGCAAAAACAAAAACACCGATAACAACAACAACAACAAAAAAGCGAGATAATAACGACAACAAAAAAGCGAGATAATAACAACAAAAAAAGCAAAATACCTACAACAATAACAAGGCGAACGCATTTCGAATACGAATTCGGATTCGAATGCAATTCATGAATATTTAAAATTTTAACAGGGAAATATGAGATTCCAAACAACAATAACAATAAATAATAGAAATAACAACTAGTAATAGAAACAACAACAAATAATTGAAACAGCAACAACAACAAGAAAATTGCACCGCAATCAAAACGTCGCCGAAGTCGTTTTCGTCGTCGTCGTCGTGTCGAAAATAAAGTTTGCACAAAACTTAATGAAAATGTCATTCAAGACGAGACGAATCGAGCAGAAACGAGACGGCACGAGGAGATGTTGGAGCGAGACGGGGCGAGGGTGAGAGGAAAAAATCCAAATAATTCCCCATGGTCGCCATGTTTAGTTGCAGTAGCTGTCGTTGTCGTTTGTTGTTGTTGTGAGTCCCAGAGCGTGTGAGTGTGTGTGTGTCTGCGTCAGTGATATGCTAATTTATCACACAAGACGAGCTCACAACAATCACAACAACATCTGCAGCAACTACAACGACAAAGCGAGCGACAGCAGACAAGCGACAGAGCACAGACGATAGACAGACAGAGAGACAGACGATGGACAGTCAGACGAACAGACAGACAGACAGACGGACGAACGAACAGACACACGTATGGAAAGACAGATGTATGGACAGACATCTGAATGGCGAACATATGTTCATAGCATCGTAAAAAAACGCCATTGAATTAAATCAAATGAAGCGACAACAGCAAGAAAAAATAAATAACTCATGGAAATAGAATAAAATACTATGTAATGGAAAGGAAAAAAAAAGTTGGAGGATTTCGCCGCCGTGACAGGCAAATTGCATAGAAATGGACAGTTACGTGGACAGACGGACGAGAGACGGACAGATGGACGAGAGACAGAGACAGTTGTACACTGAAGAAGGAGACGTCCGAAGAGCAGACGATTGTCGAAAGCTCGACTATGAAAGGGAAAGGATTCTGGAATCGGAACATTCCTTAGTCTCTCGTCTCGGAGGAAAAGAAAAAAGGAGCAGAAAAAGTCTATGAAGAAAAATTCTATAAAGAATGATTTCTGACTATGGAAAGGTTCCCCGGTTCCATCCTTCTCCAATCGCTCTCCAATCGTATGGACTTTTTCTCGCAGTGTCTTCGCACAATGGAGTGGATGCAAATGAGCGACTTGTAACTGGAGTGCAGCGGATCATCCGAGTTCGAGTTGAATGCGAATGAGGGGCGAGAGAGATTCTCAACCCGGTCGAATGGAATTCGGGTAGCGGCGACGACGAGCGTAAAACGCTGACGGCCTCGTTAAGTTGAGTCAAGCGGATTCAGTTTCCTGGTGAGAGAAACTGTTCGTGATAGTGTTGTTGTTGTTATTGTTATTGTTGGTGTTGCTATTGTTGTTTTTGTTATTATTGTTGTAGATTTTGTTGTTATTTTTATACTTGTTGCACGCGCCGCTTTAAAGCCATCAAAGCCTCCGGGCTTTTGGGAACACAAAACTCAATCAAGCTTCTTAGGAAAATCTTTCGAAGCGATGCGATTGCGTTTGATTTGCGTTTCTTTTGCAATTGTTTTGCGAGTGATTTGTGAAGAAATTTTTAAATAAATGTAAAGCCAACGAAACAGATCAGAATCAGCAGCTCAAAAGCATGCCTACTCACCTTTGGCGCAAACTTACAAACTAAGATTCTAATGGATATTATATCGATTCTATATACAGGGTGACATTTACGAAACCCCCGGAAGCTTCGTTCGCTCACTTCCGTTTCCGCTCACCATTGCAAAGGCGTTCGTCGGACACGTCCTCGGGGCAGTCGATATTTCCGTTGCAGCGCAGATCCTTCGCGATGCAGGTGCCGTCGTCGCACTGCCACTTGTCGTGTAAACAGGCTGCGATGATGGTTCGAGATAGCAACAGGACATTTCACATAAACATTCGGAAGCATTTTCAACGAAAGCACAAAGCGACAAATCACAAGGAAAAAGACAAATACAAAAATAGATAGAGAGAGAATAAGTGTTAGTTAGCAAAAATGTTCCCTGGCCGACGTAAACAAATGCACACAAACATACGGCATCCTTCCTCGTCGGCGCGATCGTGCGGACAATCGACCTTGCCGTCACACCGATGTATGATCGATATGCAGAAGAGATCGTGGCACGTGAACTTTCCTTTCGGGCAGAAATACTTCACACGCGGAACGACTGGCGTTCGACGTGGTCAAGATTGAGTGATCGAGTTATCGGAGATATGGCCATGGTTAATGGAAGCATGAGGAAAGAAACATTATTGCTGACAATGAATTTTACTATGGCTATACATGATGACAGGGGCAGAGGTGGAACGAAATGGAGGAGGGTATTGAAAGATTGAATGGGGGGAGCAGGAGGAGGAAGGATCAGTGGGATAGTGGAATTTACAGTCGAGTTGGGGGAGGAAGTTGTGGTAATGGGATATATCGGGAGTATGTCAAGTTTTGTTGCAGAAATAAGGAAATTTAAATCAGAAAATCGTAACTTAAATTCAAAAATAAATTTATGCAATATATAATTTTTTTATAATTTTTATCTCATAATTTTTTTTTAATTTAAAAAATTAAAATTTTTTGAATAATCTTTTATGCTTTCTACAATTTATAATTTTTTGTACTTTTTAAATTTTTTTTATATTTTTTTGTTATTTTACTTTTTATAATTTATAAATTTTGTAAAATGTTTTATATTTTCTATTAATATTTGTTTGTGATTTTGTATTTGTGTTTCTGAATTGGATTTCAATTTTCATAAACAAAACTCGAAAAGGATCACTTGAATCAAGGAATAGGCAGAGGTGGAGGATATCGAAGAAAACCCAATTGACATTGGGTACGGAGGATGTTGGGATAATTGGCCTCAGTTCTGTGAAACAGGAGGTTTCGGGATCTGTCGTCGGTCGGGGCGTACTTACTTCCATCGCAGCGCTCCTCGTCGTCGCCGTCCTGGCAGTCCGTCACGCCGTCGCACAGCTGGGCCTCGCTGATGCAGCGCGTGCCGTCGCGACACTGGTACTCGATGCTGCTGCACTCGGTGGCTGCGAAGGCGTGGCGGAGGACGGTCGGAGGAGGGGGGGCGTTTGGTCGGCCGAGCAAGGTTATTGTTATGAGAAGTGGATTGGGTTATCCACATGAGGTTAGTTTTAGTTCCGGATTGTGTTAGTAGAGGATCCAGAGAGCGGTTTATCCAAGGTTAGTTAATATCCAAGGTTAGTAATTATCCAAGATTATCCAAGATTACGTTATAGGCGCAGCATTCAAGTTAGTGGAGAAATTTAGAATATGTTAGTGTTAGTGGTTAGTTAGACTAATAATAAATAAGTTTTAAGCGAGGCACTCAAAGATTCATTCGAGTCATAATAGTCATAAGCCATAGCTAGAGATAGGTTGTATAAAAAGCTAATAATAACACAAGAAATCGCTTCAAACTAAAACTAAAATACGTTCTATGTGTTTAAAATACGGGGCTTAATCTTAGTCACTTAAACGGAAGTCTCATAAAAAAATAATAATTAATTAAAAAAGCCCTACTTTAAAGTATTAAAATATATTTTAAAAATAATAATAATAAAAAATATGAAAAAAAAGTGGTAAGGGGAACCAGATAAATCTGGGTGTTTAGAGCGGCTCATAAGATTATATACAAAATTTACTTAAAACAAGTGCCCGCTTTTAGGCGTTCCACAGAAGCACAGAAGTAAAAAAAAACGAAATCAAAAAACAAAAAGCTTCGTCGAATTTCGTTTAGGAAACCGAAATTTCGACTTGAAATAAAATAACTATCGGTAGAACTAATGACAGTGGGACAAGGGGCAAAAACTTACGACAAGAATCGTCCTCATCATCGCCGTCGGGGCAGTCTCGACGGTGGTCGCAGCGTCTGTTTCCATCGATGCAGTCGCCGGAGCGGCATCGGTACTGGCTGGGATGGCATTCTGTGGAAGAGAAGAAGAACATGAAGAGAGGGTTAAAAAGGAGAACAGGAGAATGGGTTTAAAAGGAGAACCGAATAGGAGAAAGGGTTAATAAGGAGAGTGAGCTAAAAAGAGAACTAGTAAAATAACCATCGTCGCTGGTTCAAAGACTGATTCACCTGATCCCTAATTGGGATATACATTACAACAACAACAACAACAACATTACAACAAAAACAATTTAAACAAACACATTGTCCTTGTCGCGTTGTCGTCTGTAATTAAAATTCTCTCCATGCACTATGCTTCTTCCGCCCCAACCTTTGAGAGTACTTCTGATGTCCTGCGTGTTGTTTTTTGTCCTTCTTGTTTTTGTTCCTGTAGTTTTTGTCCTTTGTGTCTTAGTTCTTTTTATTTTTGGCTCTTAAGTGTTTTTATTTTTTCAATGGCTCAAAATTAGCTCCTTGTATTGCGCTTCCGTTCTTCTTCTCCTCCAGGATCATCTCCTAAAAGGTAGGAGCTTCTCTTCTTTGGGGCTTTGTTTGGCATTTAATTAGTTTTGTATTCAACTGCAGCAAGGGATTTAGTTTGAAGGGTGCGAATATAAAGGCTTAAATCGATGAATGATTTTTTTCTACTACTATTTAGTACTATTTCCCCATATATTTCTTGCCCTATAATTTCAACTCAAGTCATCTTTTACTATTTTTTCGACATTACTACTCTTTCCTCATCTGGCTTGTTCTCTCCTCATCTATTGCTCCACTCATTCGTCCCAGATTCATTCGACTAGAGAGAAATACGAACAAGTTCTAAATCCGACACCCGACACAATGAAAATCAAAAGTTTTCAAATAATTTTCGAGTGACTAAATTTGACCGGAAACAACGCCTGATGACGTCGAAACGAAGGACGAACTTTTGCTTTCATCTGACGGAAGGGTGTCCGAGCGCCTTTGATCCGGGTGTCGAGTGGCATCCGGTTGGGGAGTTAATTGAGCGACCAAACAGGAGAACAACAAAAAAGGCAACAACAAAAATAAGAAAAAGACAACAAGACAACAAGACATCACAAAAAAGGTGGCAACCCTAATAAGCAAACTTTTGCGTGTTTTTCCAATTTTCCAAATTTAATCTCTAGCCCGAAGCTTTAAAGCTCGACAGACACTTGTGAGCGCCTTAAAGTATGCAACAGGTTTTTGTACGAAGGCTTCGCCAGCGACGTGTTTCACCGCCTTCGCCCACCTGCCACGCCCCCTCTCACAACCCTATGCTATGGAATCCCACGCCAAAAGTTGTAAAGGATTATTTCTTCATGTTCGACGTTTTTGTTTTTTCTCTTGTTCTTGTTGTTGCATTTGTTATTGTTGTTGTTGTTGGCCATGCTCTGGCAGCTCCCAGCTGCTTGTTTATTCTCGAGATATTTCAAAAGGCTCCCAACGGCACCTGCGAGACCTGCGAGGGATGGGGCGGGTCGAGGTCTGGGTGTTAAATTGTTCGGGGTCGGCAATCCAAAGACGATAATGCAACGTGTAAATAATACATCAGCAGATTGAATTAAGGGCGAAAACAGTTTCCTTTCTCGTGGATATCCTCCTTCATCCTTTTTCCCATCTTTCCGGTTACGGTTGCTATTATTGTTATTGTTGTAATACCATTTTCAGTTGAAAAATGATGCAGCTTCCGCCGTTGGCCACTTGGCGGCGCATAATGGAGCAAAAACCAACTGAAACTACTTTTAAAAAAATATGCCTTCGCATATAATTTGAGAGGAGAACAAGTTATAACAATAGTTATCTTTGTAAAATTTGGCCGATGGCGCCTAGAAGTAGACTCCAATATTTATTTTCAGTAAATATAGACTCCAAAAGAGTTTTCGTTTTTTTTTGAAACTTTGAAATGAAACCAAAACCTCATTCCACTTCTTTGAATCTTAAACCTTAAAGGAATTCATGTAGAAAATTTCCCACCGCCCGAAAGTATGCTACGATTCCGTTATCCCGATATCTGATAACTGTTTTCTGTTCCATGGCAAACCCTGTCATCTCACTCCATGGCATTCCATCTCCCTCCACCTGGCGAGCAACGCCTCTTCGCTTCTCTTTTCCTCCCCGGAGCTTCTCCACGCGGACTTCAAACAAAAGGCGTCGAAATTCAAATCATCCCCCTTTGTCCGCCTTCTCCATCCAACCATCCATGTGTCGATTGTGTTGTGTTGTGTTGCTGCCGACAAAAAATAATTCCTAAAATGCTGCAACATGACCTTTGGCTTTCTTGTTCTTATTGTCTGTTGGTGTCTGTTGTTGGTCTTGTTATTGCTATGGATGTTCTTTTTATTTGTATGGCTGTTGTTCTTGTTATTTCTATGGATCTTGTTGTTATTCCTGTGGATGTTATTGTTGTTGTTGCTTCCGTTTTCGACGCCTTTTTTCGGGCCAATCTGGAGCTCACTTTTTCAAGCCATTTGGGCTTCGTCTGTTGCGCTTTCAGATGCCGTAAAAAACCTGCTCCTCCTCCTCCATCTCCACCACCTCAACCTCGATGTTTCTGCTTCTTTCTCCTTCCACAACGTGTCAAGGATCAGAGAGGATGTGAGTGGTCGGAGGTCGTGGAAGAGTTAATCAGATGCCTCGGGCATGAGATCGGATCGGGATCCGGCTCCCTCTGCCCCACCCCCCGGCTGCTGTCAATTACAACATTTGGCCCGTATTTGCTTTTCGTTATTTTTCTAATTTCGACACATGTTTCGGGGCTGGTCGCTTATTTATAGGTATGGGTATGTGTGTGTGTGTGTGTGTTGTTGGAGAACGCGTTTGTGTGTTTTCGGGTTTAGAGTTTCACAGCAGATTTAAAATTGGCTGCAGCAAAGCACCAAAGGGAGCAGGATAAGATAAAAAGTAAGGAGCGCGATTCAATTACCTGAAGTATCCATTGATATCTTATGTGAAGGACGGATATTTTCCTTCGAGCGATCTAATACCGATAATTAAAAGTGAGTGAGTTTATTTACAGCAAAAAAAAATCGAACGAAACCTTAGATCTTCATTTTTTTCAATTTAACCTGGAAAGAGTATTATCCGGGATAAAAAAACTATGTCCGGATAACCAATAATGATACCAGAAAGATATTCACATGTGTTATGAGCACTGTGGATAACCTTTAGTAGCCTGGATAAACCATTGAGGGTGACAAAAACAATAAAAATGGTAGAGAAATTAACTTACAAATAATTATCCGGGCCGTAAATCAAAATGATCTCAGAACACTATCCACGTGTCTTAAATATTGTTTGTAAGACCTTCGGATAACTTCCAGTCGCTCGGATAAACCCATTGAGAGAGACAACGATTATGAATTAGTTCAAAAAAAGTATTTTAGACATAATTTGAACATGAACCGATGAATGACAATCGCTTCTGACTTTGGATAATTGTGCCCAAGTAGGCGGATAACGGGGGAACTCACGGGGATCTCATTATGCAAATCACTCGCTTTCGTTGAACGACTCGGTTCGATGCAAATGCGAAAACGCCATCGTGCGACGGTTCCCATAAATCTCTCAATGATATCCGCAATGCGCGGTTGAATCGCGAATCGTGGAGGACGAAAGGCAGCGTTTTAAAAATGCAAGCGCCATGGACGAAGTTCTCGAAGTTTTATTTGAGTTTGAGACATTTTCTGTTTCTCCATATAAATCTGTTGTCATTTAAAATAAATGCAACGAAGCCGCGGACAACGGGAAGAACTCAATGAGTCGGCGGCGCAGGGAGCGAGCAAGACAGCAGCAAGGATAATCAACAGGAAGTGAAGAAACTTTGCCGCGGTATAAATAAAGACCTTACACTAACAACAACAACAACATGAACATCGGGGCAAAACAATCCGAGAACATCGCAAGAAGTCAACAAAAGTCGACGAAAACTCAACGGTGCAATGGAGGAGGGGCTTTTGATGTTGGGGTTGGGATTCACGGCGAGACGTCGCTGCATTTAAAACGACAGTGCTTAACTTTATTTGAAAAGTTGCATCGACTGGAATGAATTATTAAAGGCCCCAGCGACGAATGGCAGGCGGATCTTAATTTGAGGCGAAATTAGTACGGGATCATTATCCGGATCGCATCGACTAATGGAGTTTTGGGTTTTTTTTAAAGTAATTTTAACTTTAAATAATACATTTAAACGTTTCGTTCATGCAATTTATTCGAAATTGACTTTTTCATGATTTAAATTTAATTTTTTTCCATATTTTTTTATTGTGTTTTTTTTTTTTTTTGAAGTCTTCAATCAATTTTTTAAATTTAAAATATCATATTTCCTCTAAAAATTTATATTTTCTAAAATTTCGTTGCATATTTTTCGGAAGCGATAAAGTTTTTTGATCGACCCAGTCATGAAATAAATACAACAATCATCAATCAAAAGCAAAAATATAAAAAAATAATACAAAAACCACAATGAGAACAATAAGAAAGAACAATAAAAATAATAAGAAACAACAATCAAAACTACAATAACAACTTGACAACAACAATCAAAATTACAAGAAAAACAACAATCAAAATTGCAATAACAACAAGAATCAAAACAGCAATAACAACAAGAAGCAAAATTGCAGCAATAACAACAACAATCATCCCAACAATTGAAACAACAACTGAAACTGCAATAAAATTCCAAAAAGTGGGTGTCAAACCATGACGAATGCGTTCAGTTCTTCTATCTCTTTTGCTCGTTGTCTCTATCTCACTCACTCTCATTCCGACTTTCTTGTGACCATAGCGTGTTTGTTGTCAGTGTTGCAAGAGTGAGAGTTGATATTGCTGTTGTTGTTGTTGGTTGTAGAGCACGAATAGGGCATCAGAGAAGATAGAAGAAAGAGGACAGAACAGTTCAGGCGCCGACAGACAGACAACTGGATGGACAGACAGCTGGGTGGACGGACAGACAGTCGGACGGTCGTTTGGTTGGATGAGTCAATGAAACATGGATAAATATTTTGACATGCGATGTTTTGAGAGTTGTCATGATTGCGGCCTATGTTATTGTTGTTGTTCTTTTTTTTTGCTGTTGTTATTTAAATTTCTTGTTGTCTTTATTTTTATTTTTGTTCTTATTTTTGTTGTTATTTCTGTTGTTGTTGGGGGCGCATCACGTCCCAGAATGAGGATGATTAAAAAAGTTGTAATTGAATCGTCGCAAGTCGACAAAATCAAAAACAATGGACAAAAGCAATGACAACAACAACAATGGACCTATCCTTTAATTATTGAATCCTTCATTGTGGGGTCATCCTCATCGTAGTTGTTGTTGTTTGGTGGTAATTGGGATCCCTGCCGTGTCGTGTTAACAACGACCTCAACATGGTTTTCATTTTAAATCCGTTTTCCATACCACAACAACAACAACAACAACAACAAAGTGCGAGAGGAACGAGAACCAAAGTTGGCCGATTGCAAAGTTGACAACGCGGTCAATCGAAGCTCATCGGGAGGAAGGAGGATGAAAAATAATAACAACAATTCAAAAACAGTGACTAGAAAAAACAATAGCAACAAAAATAACAACCAAAAAAAACAACAAAATTACCAATAATAACAACAACAACAGTAATCACAATGAATGAACAACGACCATAACCACAACAACAACCATAACCACTACAACAACAGCAATAACTATATCAACGATGCGCTTCATAATCCATAATTAAATGTCGTTATAAAATACCATTTGACATCCGGCGCGATTTACGCGACTTCATCCCTCTCTCTCTCACCCCATTTAATTTCATACCCAGCCACGCCCCTTCCCACACACGCCTCCCTCCACGTTGCAACGCATGCAGCGCTCGTCGTCGTCATCGTTGCTGCGAATCTGGGCGCCTGGCACGAGCTCCCATTTCAAGAGAGTCCCTGCGTCGGCGAGACACAAACTTCCGTCCAAAAGATGTCGACCGGAAGTAGGTCGCCAAAGACGAAAACCTCATGACGCCACCTCCTGCTGGATGTGGGTCGCCTCGCAAGAAGGAGTCGGAGGAGTCGAAGACCACAAGACCGGAAGTCGAGTGTGCGAGCGGACGTCTCAAGTGCGCGCGCAACCGGAAGTGCCAGCGGTGTCGAAGGACCTTCGGCCAGGCGCTCAGGCGGCGTCGATGGCGACGATGGCGACCATTTGAACCTGTCGTCTACATGGGGGAGGAGGAGGTCGAAAACGTGTCGGCCGAGTCAATGAGACCAGCGATTGTTGTGTTGTTGTTACCGAGCATTGTTCGGCAATCGACTCGAAACAGTGGAAAACGAAGGAAAATAGTATGAAAAAAATAGAAAATAAAATCATCAAGGATTTTCCAATGAAATTCAATTGATTCATTCATATCAAATATTTTTAGAATCGAACAAATTTGCGTGTTTTTCTTTATTTTGCTCCACTGTACCGCGTGTTCGGCAACGCAACGCAATTACCGTTGTTTTCCAGCATCGCGCATCGGGCATCCGTCGTGTTTTTCGTTTTCCACATCGGCCCAACCCCAGGTCGAGCACCCGAAGCGCAGCCAATTTTCATCCCTCTCTCTTTCGTTCTCTCTCCACTCTCTCTCTGAACAAGGGATGTTGGTTTTGTTGTTACTCGATTCGGTTGCCGAAAAAATTCGCTCTTCGCTCTCTCGATTCATGAGCGCCGGTGACGGCTGGGAAACGGAAATCGGACCTGTTTTGGAAAGCGAAGAGCGGCGCAAGGACAGACCGAGAGATGGACAGACAGAGGGACAAATAGAGGACCGATTGAGGAGACCGCAGACAGAGTTGTTCAAATGACTGAGAGACAGACAGAAAGAAAGAGGGACGGACAGACAGAAGGACGGACAAAATCTGTCAGCTGGATGGGGCGCCAATAAATCTCAACTTATGCTTTTTAATTGTTTTCATTGAAATCGCTCGCGAAATGAGTTGTTCAAATGGCGTGCGTTGTTGATGCCGTTGTTGTTGTTGTTTTTCTTGTTGATGTTGGGGCAAACAGCAACAGCAACAACAAAAACAACAGCTACACCAACGACAAAAACCAACCCCGTGAGTAGCGATTTCAATCGCTTCAACAATCATCGCTTCGAAGTTTCTGCTCGCCCAGCATTTGCTGTCGCTCTAAACCCCGTGCGACAAACGCACCGCGTTGCCAACCACCTGAATGGCCGCAGCATCCGGTAGTCGATCTGTCTGTCTGTCCATCGTAATCCTTTCGCCGGCGACATCAGCTTCAGCTTCGTGTGCACTCGGGAGGATAATCGGATTTTCACCCTAATTTCGCCGCAATTTGTCATGTTGTCGGTTGTCGTTTCATTTGTTGTTATTGTTGTTGTTGTTTTTGTTACTGGTTACTCTCTTAGTTCTTCTGGGTATTGTTGGTTTTTTCTTTATTGTTTTTGTAATCGTTGGTGTTGCTGTTGTTGGCTGTTTTTGTTGTCAGTTTAGTCGTCAGTTGATGTTGATGCTTCGACTGTGTTTTTCACACTTCCGTTCGTTTTTGTTGTTGTTCTCAGTATTTTGTTGTTGTTGTCAGTTCGTTATTGTTGTTATCAGTTAGTTGTTGTTGCTATTTACTTGTTGTTGTTGTTGCCATTTACTTATTGTTATTGCTATTTATTCAGAGTTTTCAAGTTTTATTTCCTCCAATCCCATACCATGCCCACCTCAATCTTCCTCTCGGAGTCTGAGGACCTTAATTGATTTGTTGATTGGCTCCTGATTCGTCCTCACATGTGTGTGCGGATGTATGCATGTGAATTTGTGTGACTATCTATGGGAATTTATGTGTTTATGTGTGAGGATTCATGTGACTATGTGTGTGAAACTAGTTGTCTCCTCCACAGGATGTGTGGGATATGTGAAGGATGTGAGCCAGACCTGGGCTTCCGGACGACTTGTTAGGAGTCGTCGACTTTGATTTCTAGGGAAGTTCATCCGGTGGTGAGGGTGAGAGTCAAGGAGAGAATAGTAGGAGATGAATAAATTCATACCAAGTCTGCAAATTCCACAAAACCCTTTATAAAAGAGCTTGAAAAGGATCATATCAAGAACTATTTAATGGGGTCTCATATTAAGGTCTTGAAGCCCGATTAATATGTAACAATTTTCATCTAACTAAGGACACGAATCGACTTCGGTCATTGAAGCATTGATTACATGACAATTAATTGTCAAAATGGCTCCTCAATCTTCACTGGAAAGGGATGGCATTTTTTTTATCCTAGTCAAAGATATCGATATCGAGCTTCGATTCACGAACCACGAATCGAAATTAGAGGATGAGGAATGAAATTGTAGGAAGTGAATATTTTCCGGAATATGAATCATTTAATTCATAATACAAGATCAATGCAAAAACAATACTCTTTCCTTATCGCTTCCTTTTTAAGGAAGAAACGCCATTCAAAGGCAGGATCGACAATAAAAAGATTCCATGTCAACAGCGTGTTTCCAAGGACTCCCACGTTATCCTTCTCACTCTTTTTTTTTCTCTCTCTCTTTCCCTTTTTCTCTTTCCTTCTTTACCTTTTCTACTTTCTTTCTTTCCTCCTGCTCCACTCAACCACAAATTGCAATGTTAAATCATATTTTCACACTTTTATCCCGACGTCATCGTAGCGGTGTCTGTCCGTCTATCCGTCTGTCTTTCTTTCTGTTCGTCTGTCGTTATCCTTGCCACATCGTTGGAGGGAAATTCACTTGCTTGGCAAATAATGCGATTACTCGCCATAAAAAGCATTTGGTAATCGAATCAATGCCGTTTGCCTTGAGAGGAGAGAGCCAAGTGCAGTCGATAGAGGTGGAGGGAGAGGGAAGTCTATTATCCTGTTGACTGCCATTTGCCACACACGGGGAGAGGAAGAGAGAAGGGGTGAGAGAGAGATGGGGAGAGAAAGAAAGAGCTAAAGAAAGAGCGTTTAGAAGGTGTTGCGGTCGGAGCCACGGCTGAGGCAGCGAGGTGTCAATTTGACATCGAAGCGTTTTTGTCGACTACGGATGCTGCTGTCGTCTCCTCATATGTCCTTGTTATCCTTTGGCAACTTCCGTCTGCCTAACAATCAGTTAGTCACTTTTTTTCTCACTCTCTCGCAAAACGAGACGATGTCAACATTTTTTTTCATTCGCCGGAAAAACTGGAAGCCTTTGACACATTCGACTACGGTTGGGGTGAAAAAATGCATTTAGTCGTTTAGAAACAACTTTTGACACTGCAATTACAGCAGCGTTGCCACAGAGTATTGATTTTTTTCTATTCTCATTTCGTTTTATTTTGTTTTGTTTCCTCTGTCGGATCGTTTCGAGAAAAACGTAAAAATATATATATTGTAATAAAAAATGTTAGGAAAATAAAGCTCGGGTCGAAACAATAATTTCGCTGAGCAAACACGGCGCCATGCGAAAGGGACATTCATTGCCGGAGCCGACACCGATGCCATCGGCTGACGTGTCCTCGAGTCATGGGCGACGAGGGCGAGCGGGTTCCGGGTAAAAAGAGACCTTTCGCAAGTAAAAAATCAATAAAGGAAGAGTTAAGTAGATAAGAGAAAACTTCAAATTTCCCTCAGAATGCCCCAGACAAATTTTAGTGAGCCTTTGATCAAGCTCTGGCTCATTTTAGTTAGCTCATAGCTCATAAATTAACAACTAACATCGGTACTAATTTTCAATATTTCTACCTTCAATACTTCTACCTTCAATACTTCTACCTTCAATATTTCTATCTTCAAAACTTCTACCTTCTAAATCTAAAGAACTTGCTTCTAAAGAACCTTCATATAAAGAACTTACTTCTAAAAACCCCACTGAGTGAAGCGGGTCAATATCAATGCGATAATGAAGCTAATTAAGGTGGCAACGCCGCACCGCAAATGGGTCACAAACCTCGATGAAGACCTCGAAGCGAGCGTTTAAAATACAGAATGGAGAATATTTGTGAAAAACTCTCAGTTTCGAAGAGGAGCATCAACGACGATGATGATATTGGCGATGATGATGATGACGACTATGATGAAGGCAATGCTGACAACGAAGGTAATGATTTTAATGAGGGTGAATTTAAATTCAGCGAAGAAGGAGCTGAGAATGTTAATCATGAGTCCTTTGCTGATAATGAGATTGATGAAGGTTGCTTTAGGTGATGATGAGAAAGATGAGGGAGAAGAGGAAGATGTGGGAGCTGGGGAGATGATGAAGATGATGGAGACGAAGAAGATGAGGGAGACGAGGAAGATGATCAATTGAGGCGATGTGGAAGAACGAAGCTGTTGCTTAAGGAAGACGAAGGAGACGTTGATGGAATTCGATGGAGATGGTGGTGGCACGGTTTTAGGTTATTGTGGAAGAGCGATAGGAGGTTATCGTGGTGGAGATCGTATTATGATGGAGATGATGAACATGATGGAAATGTTGAACATGTTGGAGAGATGCAGCTGTCGTCTTAGGTGCATCTAATGACTCACTAATGATTGTCGGCTGCCTGCCTGAGCAGCGGTTGGAGACTCATGCATATGAATGAGACACGTCTGAAGTTGTTGTCGCATCGCATCGAAGAAGGGCGTCGAACGGTGGTCGGGTTAGGGGGGCGTGGCAGGAGGGAGGAAGGTGGTCGGTCTGCTGAATCAGACATGCGTCACATATTGTCAAAACACTTGACATCAATTACAATATTTTGCGCATGATTTAAGCTCTCGAATTTAGAGGAAGAAACGAAGAGGGAAGAAACCAAGAGAGAGAATTCATGGAGAATCTTAAAGCATCGGTGGTGTAGTGTTGGAAAGCGACGTAGGCAGAACTAATCGAATCATAATAAAATTATGCTCGAATGTCTTCACGTGTCTGTTCCTCCATCTCACTGTCTTTCTATTAGTCTGTCTCGTCAGTCTCTCTGTCGTTCTTTCTGTCTTTCAGTCTCTGTCTCTTTCTCGTCTCATGTCCGATGGTTATCTGTCTGCGTGTGCGTGTCGCATGCAGTTTAAACGACGAAGTAGTGATGGTAAACGTGTCCGCATTTAGAATGAGAATGAGTCCTCGTCTATTTATAGTTCAAGGAAGTGCGAACAGTGTTGGAAAATGCGAAAATAAAACGTCGTCATTATTCGCCTTCATAGTAGGAAATCTTCAATCGTTTTTTTTTCATTTCACGAAGCAAACGCTTTCCAACACTGTTCCGTAAAATCCTTCCCAACACATGTCACCGCTCATTACGACGCTCAAATCGATTGCGTTTACGTCCCAAGTCGTTGATTAAGTATTCGACTTCATTGCTTCGACTTGTTCTTCATCCTCCTGTCTTTCTTCCTTCTTCTTCTCCACCCCCTTTCGTCCTTCTTCTCCACCCCCTTTCGCCCTTCTTCTCCTCCCCCCTTTCACCCGTCCTCCACCCACCTTTCGTCCTTAAATTCAGAGAAGCCTCATTTCCGTTGATTTGCGGAACCCTTCGTGTGGTTACCGAAATAGCGGCAACAAAAACAACAATTATAAACTAAATCACGCACAATAGATACTTGTAACAAAAACAATCATTAGTGGGGAAGAAAATGAAGCAACAGAAGAAGAAGAAGAAGGAGAAGAAGAAGCGGAACAACTTTTTGATTTACAATCTTTCCGCTTGTCGTCTGACATTTTTGCTAATTTCTCTTGTTTCTTTATTTCGGTCGCCACGGGGTGTACATGGAGTGTTTATTGTCATAGTTACAATAATAACAACAATAACAACAACAATAATATTAACAACAACAACAATAAAAACAACGAAAACAAAAAAAAAAAAACAATGACCTCGTCAACAACCGCATTTTATTGCAATTTAAATAAATTTATTACGAAAAACGCGTACCGAGAACACGTGAGGGTGAAGAGGAGAGAGAGATAGATAGAGAGAGAAAGGGTGAGACACCGAGGGAGAGAAAGAGACGGAAAGAGAAAGAATTGTGGAAGCGATGGAATCCTTGTCGAATCAGCGCAAACACATGTAAAGTCATGTGTGTGTCGGTTTAGGGTGTCGAGTTTTTGGTTGAACGGAGCAGATGGTAAAAGATCGGATTTCCAGGAGCAGGAAGAGAGAGAATGGAAAAAAGGAGATAGAAGAAAAGAAGGAAAAGAAAAGAAAGGGGAGAAGAGAAGTAGAAAAGGAGAAGAGGAGGACGAGTTGAAGAAGAAATAGATATTAAGAAAATGGAATTTGAGGATTGATTTCTCATGAGGAGTGAAATTTGAATAAAATTAGAATTGGAGAAAGATATTTTTAAAGGGATATTTTTTGAGATCAAAATAGTTATACGATTTATTAAAAAAGGGCTATTGAATTATTTATATAATATTTTTTTTGTAAATTGTATACAATGTTCTAAATTTATTTCATTTGTATATAATTTTTAATACTTCCGAAGTAAGATTTGAAATTTGTTATTTAGATTTTTATGTTTCACCTTTTTCAATTTTAATTAAAATCAAGAAATTATTAATTTTTAATTTGACAAATTTTCTTAATATAAAAAGCTTTCTCTAAGCCGTTTTAGTCCCAAAATAACAACTAGAGTGGTTTTAAATTTCTGAAATTAACTCTTTAAGCCCAACCGAGAGATATTTTTGAGTGGAACAATAGAAGTCGATGGAATCCCAGGTGAATATTTTCCATTCCCACTGAAGAGAACACAGAGACCTTCGCCTGAGGTCGAAAGGTTGCCCTGGACGAAGAAATGTCCCCAACGTCCCATGGACTCGGGCTGACTAGAATTCCTGCTGCTGCTGGGCTGCATCGTCGCCCTAAAATAGGCAACGTAATTTGATTTGACGTCGATTAAATTCGCAAAGTGCACGAATGATGAGCAGGCAGCACTTCGTGTCGAGTCGTGTCGTGTGGCTCTGTTTGTTTTGGCCCTCGACCCCCCCTTTGTGCCACGCCCACCACCGCCCTCCTTCAGGATATGCCACGATGTGCAGCTGAAATAGCAACACCGGCAATTGCAAGAGACGAAAGGGGCGGGGTTTTTAGAAGAGAGCGAGGATGAAGTTTTCAGACGACATTTTCCAGAAGGAGATGGAAGGAGAGAGAGAGAGCGAAGGGGGCTTGTGTAGAGTGAGCGAGAACGGATGAGAGACACATGTTGGTATGTGCGATGGACGGACACGAAAGTGTTGTTGTGATTGTCAACATGACGTCGGTAAACAATGAGCCACCGGAACACCGCAGGACGACTGCGAAGGTCCTCGAGGTGGAGGGATGAGGGTGAGGAGGAGAAAAATCTAGAGGCGAGTAGGTGAAAGGAGGGGGAGGGGAGAGGTCTGCCGACCGTTCACTCAAGGGAAGGATAGGAAAAGCCTGAGCGATTAATAGTTGTGGGAGAAGAGAGAAGAAGGTAGATTAGAGAGAATAAAACAGTGAGAGAGGGAGGTAGTGAGAGGATGAACGACTGAAGGAGAAGTAGAAAAAGTGGACCGATAAAAGCAGATCGGGAGAATCTGAAAAGTCGACTGACCAAAGAGGATGTCGAAGGATCCAGAAGGATGCCAGTCACGAGTCCGAACGGAAAAACAACAAACAACATGACGAAGGAAGGCGAGAGGACGAGGGAGAACTCCACAAATTAATGGTGAAATATTCCACAGGGAGCAACGGGGGACGAGGGCTCAAAGGAGGGCTAAAGGCGAGAGCATTCCGAGCCCCGATCGACCCCCCCGATGAAGGGTTTCCCGAGAAGAGTAGGATGGGGACAAGTGCAGGAAGTCGCTTCATTGGGCTGCCACAAGTCAAATGAATATTAAATGCGTCTCGTCCTCAGTCGATGTCCTTTTGTTTCGTCGGGAATCAAATGAAGAGGGCGAAAGAGAGGGTTAGAGAGAGATATAGAGAGAGAGATAGAGAGAGACATTTAGAGAGGGAGAGAGTGGGAGAGAACGAATGAGCTTCATAGCATTCATTAATGAGTCCTACGTTTCGGCGACTGTTGCAGTGATTTTGCGACTGTCATTTGTCCTTTTTCTTCTTCTTGTTGTTGTGGTTGTCATTGTGATTATTGTTGTTAGTATTGAAGTTGTTTTTGTTGCTATTTTTGTTCTTGTAAGAAGAACTTCCTACACGTGTTTGGGTGAATGTGACTGCGGAGACTCAGGCGCTCAGGCGACGAGGTGTCAGCCGTCGACTGGCACCGACTGACAATCAACAACATCATCGTCTGCCTCCCTCTCTTTTCTCTCCCTCTATCTCTCTCACTCTTGTCTGCGCAAACAATTCGAAAAAGTCGCAAAGTTTCGCGGTTGATGGGGGAATTTGTCCGTTTGTCGTCGTTTTTCCTCCACGTTTTTTTCCAACTCCTGTGTTTGTTTTAGTTTTCTCTCTTTTTCTTGTTTACGTTTTCGTTTTCCTCTTCCCTCGATTTGCGGTTTTAATTATGGACGTGTCTCCCTCTCCTTCATCCCCACTCTTCTCCCTCTATCCTATCCATCTCTATCCTACCATCCCTATCCTATCCTTCCCTCTCCCGCTCTCTCTTCGAATGTGGGTCGGGTCGAATCCTTCGGCCTCGATCGCGTTCGAGTCGAATCAATGCGGGAATTCATTGCATACCTTTTGGGCGCTTAAGCTCTTTTTTTGCACTCTACCTGACATTGACTAGTTCTACTAGTTTTTACTTGTTCCAATTTCAATACATACCTAGAACGAGAGAGAGAAAGAAAAATATGTTTAATAAAAATGAATGGCAATTAAACAATTAAATGAACACAATAACACAACAAAAAAAAACAAATTAATATAAATGCATGAAAATTTAAATGCCGAAACTTCCATCAAGCTTATCAGCGAAAGGACCTCAATCGCTTTTGTTGCTGTTGTTGTTGTTGTTTTAATCGAGCCCTTTGGCCAACAATTAAGTCATTAATCAAACTCGTCGCGCTCGTCCTTCGTCGCCCCCGCCCCAGGACCTGTCGCGGCTGTCAAAATGTGACGTATTTCGAGGCTTCGATTGCGATGGCATGAAACGATTCGACGGGAGGTCGGGGTTGATTTTTTTCGATACAGGCGATCAAGGTAGTCCTGGTTTTCAGACAGGAAAAACCCTTGGAAATTGTTAATATAGATTTATCACAACAATGTTTACGTTTGTGTCCATGATCAATGATTAGAAATATCAGTTATTAGGTGTATAAATAAATAAAAAGATTATAAAATAAATTTCCATTTATAGTAAATTTTCTTTCAATGACGATTTCATTAGTGAATAAATAACGATATTATGTCTGAATCACTCTGAGATCATAACTTGAATCACTTTGAGATTAAAATTTGAATCACTCTGAGATCGAAATCTCAATCATTTTGAGATCTGAATTTCAATAAAATTGAGATCAAAATTTAAATCACTCTGAGATCAAAATCTGAATAACTCTTAAAACGGAATCTGAATCACTCTGAGATCGAAAACTGAATAATTTTGAGATAGGATTTTAAATAACTTTGGGATCAAAATTAGAATCAATATATGATCGAAATCTTTAAAGCATTCCAAACCGAAGGAAACTTCGAGATAGATTGCTACTAATTTATTCGTATGAGTGTGCACGGAGACAAAGGCGTCCAATTGCAACAACAACAATTGAAACAACAACAACTACAATGACAACAATTGCAACCACGCTGATGACAAGAATGCAACAAATTGATCAAACGTGATCTCATGGCCTCATGGGCATGAAGTAATCGCTTACTGGATGATGATGATGATGACGATGACCACCGCATGCTGGTGCGATCGTGCTGCCAGATTGCCACCGACATGTGGCCACCGCTGCGAATAGATTTCAATATTTTTGCATCGTTAATTTCAATATTTCATTCGCGCATTTCGTTCGGTCGGCAAAAGTGAGTCAAACATCGATTCGCTCGGTGATTTAATTCAGAGAACTTCTTACTTCATTCACCCACCAGGGGCAGAAACAGCAGATAGTTTCATACACAGAGAGAAAACATAATTCTTATAAAACTAATTCATAGAAAATTCTGAACAATTTTAGAGAAAATTCTTAACAATTCTTAAATAATTCTTAAAAATATGTTGGAAAAATTTCATAGAAATTCAGAGAATTTTTCGAAGAAATTCAGAAAAAATTTCATAGAAATTCAGAAAAAATGCAAAAAAAAATAGGAGAAATATTTTAAATTTTAAAAAAACTAGAACTTTTTTGTTTTTTTCTTTCCTGCAGTGTATTGCATGTGTGTCATCGTGTTGATATAAAACAACTACAACAACAACCAAAATCAATTGATCGCCCGATGTGTGAATAATTTTGCAGCAGCACGCAAGGGATCCGCTCACGCAGAGATACAAATAATCGATTATCAATACCGAATGGAGATTTTGCAAGCGATAAAATTTGTCCACGGATCGAGCGCAGAATGCAAAAGCTATTGAAGAATGAAGAATTCTATTGATCATTAGTTAAAAAAACTATAACTTAACTCAACATTTTTTTTATATAATATTGTTTCTACAATTGTTTGACTTTTTGACCTAATTATAATAAACTAATATTTTTTTAATATTTCATTTTTTTCTTTTATTTATTGATACTTGATTTATTTATTTTTTTGCTTGGATCTAGTTTTTCGTGAATTTGTTTGAATTTTATATTTTGAAACATTTTGAATTTTCGATTTGAATACCAGTTCTATATATTATTCTAAATTAACCATGTTGGGACTATTTACTATAGTTATTGATTCATAGACTCTCTAGCCCGATTCACCCATGATTTATTCTGAGCATGATTCTAAAATCGATAGATTTATCTCGGTCTCCACGTGTTCATACAGAAATGAAACAACATAAATATTCATCCTCCCCTCTTTTCGTGCTTCACCTTCTCACTACCCCTAATCCAAAATCATTCCTCAACTCACGACTCCATCTCATTAGCAATGATTGTCCTACAAGTAGAAATAACGACAACAACAAAGAGAACAACAATAACAACTAGAATAAGAACAACAACAATATATCAACCTATGCGACAGCTGTCACACATGCGCAACGATTTGTTCAGTTAAAACATGACAACCAAGTCACTCTTCTCTCTCTGTCTCTTTCACTCACTCGAACATTCACTCTCACTCTAACATTCACTCACTCTCTCACTCACATTCTCTTTATTTATTCTCTACTATGAGAGGTGTAGTTGAAAATAGTGTTGCCAACTTTTGTTGGCAATTGATTTGATGATTTATTTCGGAATTCGTGTGACAGAAGTGATTCTTCAATGGAAGCAAAAAGACTGGAGTCTTTCTTGACAGCAACAACAACAACAACACTAAGAATCATTATTAACAACTTAAAATCAAGAACTGGAAATCGATTGCAACAACAACCATAACAACAATTCTACTACAAACAACAACAACAACTGACACCTACGATGCAAATGAAATGTTTAATGATTTTTTTCTATGTTGTCTGGGATTGTAAATTGTGAGGTGATTGTTGTTGTAACAGACATACGTATGCATTTTGTTGTTTACTAACACTTACTGTTTGACACCTCAATGAAGAAGGTTGCATTAAATCGCAATTAGCCGTCATTGTTATTGTTTTTGCTACGTTTCTGTGTGTTTTTGTTGCTTTAGCGCTATAAAATTGTGTCAAGTTTGCCGTTTGAGGCGAAAGAGCGTAGAGGATGGTGGATTGAAAGTGCTCTGGAATTCACTTTTCTCTTTAGTTTAGAATTTATTGCCATGAAAAATGACAACTCTTGTTATTTTGTACCGCATCGAAAAAAAATAAATAAAATACATCCAAAGACAGTAAAAAAAATATTAAATATCAAAATTTTCTACATTGATTTTCTTTTTTCATAATTAGAATATTAGTGTAAATAAATTATCATAAAATGAATTTATTATCATTAAAGTAGTAAATGGTCAATAAATTTAATTTAATACCATTATATTTATTTGGATTAATCTACATTTTCTCAACCACTTGCTTTTTAATTTCATATTTTATTCGATTTATTCCGTCTTCCATATTTAATATTTGTTTATGTAGGATAAATTGAAGTGACTTGAAGAAGTCATTGTCTTCATTGTCTTGTCTGAAACTCTTGTTCTCCTCCCCTTTCTCCTAGAGAGAGAATAGTCTCTTCTCTTCTGCCTCCACCCCTCCTTATCATCCACGTTCAATGCTGAACTTGAAAATGCCCCCAATGTACGAAAATCCCCCACCCGGGATTTGCATACACATTGGTGGCGAATCAATAAATGTTGATGTTGCACAGTCGAACACACACACACACACACACACACACACAAAAAAACACTCACTCACACTGTAGCATAAATCAGACACCACTAATTGAAAGGACAACACCGTCCGTCCGTCCGGGGAACCTCCTGCCACGCCCCCAACGCCACTCACTTCGATCGACCTCGTTCGACTCGGTTCGAAATGGGAAATAATTAAATTTCATGCCCTGCACTTTGGCGTCGTCGGCAGTTGGCAACTCTGGTCCTCTCTCTCTCATGTCGAGTGGACGAAACTTCGGAAAGTTCATTACCAAAATATCGATGCTCGTTCCTCACTCAATTTTTTGTTTAAAAATTTTTTCGAACATTTTGTTTTTTATTTGTTTTGTTTTATTTCCTCGTTTCTGTTTCGTCGACTCTCATTCGACCGATTCTCGCATAAATATCGACGGCCAAGCGACATAAATCAGCACTGTGATATCTGTGACAGAAATCGGACATTTTATAAAATTCGTAAAAGTGACCTCGGGCCGTAGTGTGGGGGCGTGGGGGCGTGGCTGGCGGTCGATGGGCGGTTACGAATGACTTTTTGTCGAAATTGAAAAGGCGATTAAATTTATGAATCTGTTCGGGATCGAACGAGGTTCAGGGGTTGAGCAGGGATCGGGATCAAAGGTCGTCAGTGGCCACGTTCAAAATTCGCAATAAATATGCAAACATATTGCGGCCGAGATCTCGATCGCTGTCAATCAGTGGGCGTGAGAGGAAGGGAGGGATTCTGTAACTGTCGAAAACCAGAAACTCCACAATGGAGTTCGTAAATTCCTTCAAAAGGAAAAGTCATTCCAATTGAACGCGATGCGATTCCTTCGAGTAATTGAGGAAGCATTCAAGGAATTCACCCGAGGCGCCTGCAGCTGGCGATCAGATGGACAGACTGGACTGAGACACAGACAGATGGACAGACAGAGGGATAGACAGGAATTTCCCTGCGATCGTCGAAGTGCGACAAATGGTCCGGCTGGCAACGCGTGGCTCAGCATGACGTCAAACCATGGTCAACGCACAATCCAGTTATTGTCGTTGTTATTGTTCTTGTGGTCGTTGTTGTTCTTGTTGTTTTTATTATTCTTCTTGTTGTTTTTATTATTCTTCTTGTTTTTCTTATTCATGTCGTTATTTTTCTTCTTGCTACTGTTGCATTCTACTTGTTTAATATTTTAATTGGTCCCCATCAGAGCGCGAAATTTATGAAGAATTCTCAACGTTCGAAGGAAAACGCAGAAATTAGTGCTGCCAGACTTAGACGAATGCAGTAGTTAGATGATGCTGTCGTCGTCGTGATGAAGCAATCATCAATCGCCAACAACAAGAAGCAAGTTTATCGTTGATTGTGTTGACATTAACTCCGAAAAGCTGCTACTAAATGCTTGCAAATTGATCACGAATCACGACGGAGTGGAAGAGGAAGAAGAAGAGGAGAAGGAGGAACAGTGGTCATGTGTGAATAACGTGACGTGATTGTAACACATCTCGTTAAACGAAACGTTTGTCTCGGAGTCGTCTGTGGGAAGGTGTCCAATGGGTCTTCTCAGGCTCCGAGTGGAGGGGAAATCTGAGAGAAATCCGTCTCTTAATAATTCAAACTTCTAAATACCGTATTGAAATATTTTCGAAATGTTACTAATTGTGATTTAAATATAATGTTTAATTTCTGACGTTTTAATTTTAATATTTATTGTTTTTTAATTCTATTCAATAATTTGAACAATCTTTTTTTTTAACTCTATACCTATTAATTTTAAATATTAACAAATTTAAATATTTTTTAAAGTTTTGGAATTTGGGAAAAGTTTTCAGAAATTATTTTTGAGAACACGAATTTTGAAATAAAAAAAATTCTGACATTATAAAATAAATTTTTTGAAATTCTCACAATAAAATTTTTTTTGTCATTTAATATAATTTTTGAGAAAATATTTTTAAAAATTTTTAAATTCAAAGTTTTCCCAAATTAGGTTTTTGAATTTTACACAAACTACTCAAAAAATTTAAAATTAAAATACCAAATGTCGAAAATTTAAATCTAAAATCTTGATGAAAATTCCCACAATTCTCCCATTTCACTCTCTTGAGCGGTTTTCTTTGGTCTTCGATCGCCGGCGATTGTCCGCATCCTCCGCCCCACGGCTGTCATGGAATTTGAAAAATTCACGCATGCGCCCCATTCGACCACGCCCCCCTCCGCCCCTTGTCCAATGTTGTTCACCCGACAAATTATGCGAATCGCATTCGCTTTCGTTTCGATGCGATCCGATGTCTGCGGGAATTTTAATCAATTACAGTCGAGCCGAGCTATCAGCGGATCTGTCTGTCTGTCTGTCCGTCCATCTCACTCTCTATCGGCCGGCTGTCTGTTCACGTCGCTATCTATCGCCGCACAGGCTGCGTTACGCACGATTATCTTCTGTCTGTCTGTCCGTCTGTCGCATTCCGTTCGGGAATTTCTTGAAAAAATTAAATGATTTTCCATGTTTCTCCTGCCTTCCCTCGGTCAATCGCTCTCTCCCTCCCTCTCTCTCTCTCGCTCTATCACCCTCTGTCGCTCTCTTTCTCCCCTCATCGTTACTTTTCATCTCTGTCTGTCTCTCTCTCTCTCTGTCTCTTTTTCTCGCTCTGTCATTCACTATCTCGTTCCGTTTCGTTTTCTGCGCATTTTTCTGCACTCGAGTGCGTTTTTGCCGATCGGTTTGATCGATTGTTGTTGATCGCTTGTTTTAGTTGTTGTTGTTATTATTTTTTTGCTTATTAATTAAATGCAATTATTTTTAGAGTTAAGCGCAATTAGTAGGTCAACAAGTAGTGGTTGTTGCCAGCTTGCGAAATAATGCGAAATGGGATCGCGATGATCTCAAGACTCGTGATCATCGTCCTGCTCGCTGAGGAGGAAGTTTTCTTAGGGTTGTGTGGTTTTGAAGGAGAAATTTTTAATAGAATTTATTTTCTACACTCGTTATTTTTCTGGAATTCAACGATTTCCTTAGATTTCTCTCCCACATCCCAACTCTTTCCACTCCTTAAAAACTTCTAATGCTTAATTTCGGTCAAAATAATAGAAGTTCTTCCCTCCAAACAATCGATGACCATTCCTTGTGGAATACCGCTAACTTGTACCTGCAAGCCTTTTCTCCGAAATTTCCTTTTAAAGTCATCCACGAGCCCCCTCGAGCCCCCCTCGAGAAGCCGTGACCACGACTTGATGCCGTCCACGATTTGCCATTTGTTGTGCTGCCAATATTTGGACCGAATTATTTTCCCTCATTGCGATCGAATGCAGTGCAAACAACTTCACATGACCGTCGGCGACAAACAAAGCCGACCTACCTTCATCCTCAACTCTTCCCGCCAACCTCCTTCCACCCGCCCATCGTTCCACGCCCACACATGCGGTGGACAACGGTGGATAGAAATCGCAGAGAAAGAAGAAGAACAATCGAGGAAAAGCAAACATAGGAATGAAATCTTTAAATCTGTTCTCCCCAGGGGGAGCCGAAGCAGACGAGAGAAGGGCGGTGAGAGGGGGCGGGGGGCAAAGGGGAGTGGGCGTGGCATGAAACGGAAAGAGTCGAACTTGATTACAGTCCGTTTGTGTTCGTGGCCGTTGTTTGCTTAGGTTGGCAACGCTGGCTGAAACGCACCTTGAGCGTAGCGACAAACATGTTGCATGGTCCAGCGGCGACAGCAACAACAATGAATAGAACAACAACAATGCATCGGACAACAACAATGAATCGGACAACAACAATGAATAGAAAAACAACAACAATGAATAGAACAACAACATTGAAGACCACAAATAAAAGATTGTCAAGAAATTCAATGCTTTCTTCCTCGAAGTCGAGGTGGTGAGTGAAAAAAATGGGAACAGAAAATTGAAACCTTTGAAAAAAGAGGGGAGGGGCGTGGGGCGAGAGGTGGCGATGGGCGTGGGATGAGAGGGGCGTGCGACGAGAGAGACTCGAGACGTGATTCCAAAGCAAAGGTGGAGAACAGATCGAGTGCGTTTCTGGACCTCGTCGTTTGTCGCCCGCCGTCCTTCGTCCATCGGATTCTTCTGCACATGGAGGCAAATATCAACAGACGGCTGAAAAGTGCACCGCAGCATTGTTGTTGTTTTTGTTGTTGTTTGTATTGTTGTTCTTCTTGTTTTATTGTTATTCTTGTTGTTTCCATTGTTGTTCTTGTTGTTTGCATTGTGCTATATGTGGCTTTTTTTTTATTGTTTGCACTGTGGCATCTGTGGTTTTTGTTGCTATTCTTTGCATTGTGTTAGGTTCTTGTTATTGTTGTTGTTGTTGTTGTTATACTTGTTGGCATTGTCGTCGTTCTCTTTGCTGGTGCCTGTTGTTCTTGTGATCTTGTCAAATCAACAAATCGACAGTGGGAGGAGAGAAAAAGTTGGAAGAGGAACCATTAGCGATCGGAGGGTGGATAAAAGTCGGCTTCGACCGAGAGATTTTCAACACTGAGGCAACTTCAAGACCGAGGATCAATGAAGAGTGATGAACGTATTTTCAATTTATAAATTTCCAAAAATATTTTAATTCAAAAACAAAATAAATTATATGAAAATTCAAAAAATTTTGTGCAAAATCAAAAAAATTTTGTGGAAAATTTAAAAAAGAAAATTTGAAAATAAAAAAAAATGATTGGAAAATTAAAAGAAATGTGAAATCAAAACTTATGTTGATTCCTCCACCTCGTCCTCCTCCTCTCCTCACAATCGCATCCGCCGAAGTTCGGTGGTGGAGAAAATTCCCGGAAGATGTCGTGCAAGTATGAATGACAGAGCAGTGACAACAACAACAACAACTAAAACAACAACAGCTAGAGTCATTCACCAACAACAGCGACAACAAAGCGATTGAGTCACGTATTTAATCAGCTCCTTTTTGCGATTACATTTTTTGTCTCATGCCATTTTCCACGCTTCTCTCTCTCTCCCCCACTCTTTCTCTTGCGAAAATACACCCCCATTGCGGAAAAGTTTTGCAAATTTTGAACAAAAACAATAACAACAAAAACAACAACAGCAACCATCGCAAGAAATCTACAACAAAAAAGAAGGTGTCAAAATCTTCATTTAAAACTTCTCTTGTTGCATGCGAGACGAGAAGTGACGGGAGCGTTAGAAAGAGCGAGGAAGAAGCGAGCGAGATGGAACGAATGTCGCTAGTGTTAAGAATGCAAAACGCATCCTGGAGACAGGACAACAATAACAACAACACCATCAACTACCACCCTCAGCATTGCGAATGTGCCTAGAGTGAGAATTTTCAGCGAATGACACAAGAAAAAATGTGTACGTGTTTTCTTCGTATGCATTGGCAACGCCGACATTTGACATTTCTCGTTAATGGCGTGATCGAGGCCAACGGGAGGGGATGGCGGTAATGGTTTAATAAGCAACTGATTATCTGTCATGAGAGACGAGTTGCATGCGAGATTTTTTTGGTGAAGAAGATTCTCAAAGGATTGAGAGAATTTAATGAGTTCTTATGGATAAACCTATGAAGAAAACTTTTGTGTATGAAACGACCTACAGTTAAGGAATTTCCTGAACCAAACTTTCACTCGTTTTTCGTTCCACTCCCCGCACCAGCTTTGCCAACCATAAACGCGACCAGCTTGTCAGCATCATTTGTCTAATATTCACAGATTAAAACGCTTCATTATCACCCCATCATGTCTCCATCATGGCATACGACTTCATCTTCGTTTCGTGTCTCGCCAAACCCACCTGTTCGCCAGCAAATTTGACAAGTTGGCAACACTGTGAAGCACTGTGTGGTTATTGCTGGCTTATAATATAATCTCCGGCTGTGTTAAATTAATTGCGAAACATTGTAAACTGTCCATGACTAGGAGCAATAGACAACTTGTCTGAATGTCTGTCTGTCCAGCCCGTTCACCTGCCTCGCTGACCACTGGACTCGAGAGATATCTATCTGTCTGTCTGTTGGACTTCTACAATCTGTTTGACGGAAATTCAACTTTAGTAATCTCTCCACGATGTCGAGACCTCCTTTGAAATGTATCAGCCCGAGATCTTTCAACAGATCCGATTGGATTTATGTTTATTTATTATTTATTTATGATTTCAGCCCTCGCCACACCCTCGGCAGCATTTGCATCTCACGTCGGAAGATCGCTCCGTGAGTGGGTGTGGCTGCACTGGGTGGTGCCGGATGGACAGAAAACGGAGACTCGCTGACAGTCACGTTAGAGATTAACTTATGAATATATATGTTATACCTATACCTATGTCTAATTATTATTTGTTCCCGATTTAACCGGAATTGCAAATTTCTCACTTATGTTCGAGGTAAACTATTCACATGCAAATATTTACTCACTGCACATTTTTACTTTTTGATAAATCGCAAAGGTTTCAGAACTCACCTGGAAGAGAGAAGAAAATTGACTTTTAGTATTTGATATGGAACAGAAGCTTATCTTGCTACTACTTCTACAAATATGAGAAAGATAAAACTTCCCATAAGACAAATAATGATAAAAATATGATAAATACATATTTATCACCCTTTAATTTATCAATTAGGAATATATATTTGATATAAAACTATGATCATTAATAGAATAAATTATATAAAATACAATTATTTCTAATAATATAATGTATAGAAATAATTAATTTATGTTAAATAATCATTAATTCTAATTTATTTGTTTACTATATATTTTTGCTTATTCAAACATTTATAGTTTAAAACATAATTATGTTTAGTATAGAATTTTAATTAGTATTGAATCTATATAAATTTCTATGATTTCTCCCAACTTTTTCGATTTTTCCTACACTTGGCAAATTCTTAAGAATCGCAAATAAAGCTTTGAAAAATAAATAATATATTTATATAAGCAGACGCTGAGACAAAAGAGTCCAACGAAGAGAGAAGGGTAGAGAGAGAGAGAGAGAGAGAGGGATGGATAGAGAGAGCAACAACAATGGGTTAACTGTTGCAACAATGACATCCTTGACTTGAATAAATTCCGCGTAATTTTATCTGCCATAAATTACATATATTTCTTTTATTCTGATATTTTCTAAAATACTTGATTTCTTCTTTTTATTCTACTTCTGTTTCTCCTCCCTTCGTTGCATTCTGAGAGATTCTTGGGTTTCGTCGTCAGCTGCCCAGCTGTGAGGATGATCTAATTTTACAAGAACAACAACATCAGAGACAACAACAACATTAGAGACAACAATGCAGCAACAACAACAAGAGCGATTGTCGTGATCTTCATTTCAAAGTCGTTTGCGCAGCTGATTTTCCATTTGGTTGGGCGTCATTTTTGCCTCCATTTTGCGATAATCCAACTGAAATACTTTTCTCTTCTCTTGTTTTTCCTTTATGTACATATATGTTTTATTCTTCTATGATTGTTTCAAGTGCTTGCGAATCGTTTAGAAATGGTTTCATTGTTTTTTTGGGTCATGCTTGCGTGATCGTTGCGTTTCCTGCTCCACAAAAAGAACAATAATAACAACAATAACAACAACAACAATAATAACAATAACACTGACAGTATAGAAACAACAACAACAATTACATTATAGTATCAACAAGAATAAAAAAAACTCATCTTCTATAATAACAATAGCATCGTAAATAATCCATTATAATCAACACTTCTTCTGGTTGTGAGCAATTAAAACAAATGCAACAAAAAGAACAACAATAAGAACAACAATGACAATAATAACAACAACAACAACAAGAACACCAACAACAACATCAGCAGCTGCAACTCGTTTCTCAATGAGCTAATTCTGGCATCGGTTCAAGATAAGTTTTAAAATCTTTTCATCATCAACATCTTTGCTTATCTTCAACTGATATATTTATTATATATTCCGATAGCATTTTCTGATCTGATCACTTGAGATCACTTATCAGAGACTTTGCGACATTTTTTTGCATCATTACCATATCCATATCCATTACAGAAACATTCTCCCTTGCTCAACAGTCGTCATCGTCACTATTTCCAGCACTCTCGTCATCCACCACATTCACAGATTTTAATTGTCCTCCATAAGATTTCTCCATCACTTCCTTCGACTGCCTCTCGGGGAATCGAGGCCAATTGTCACTTGTGCAATAATTATTCAAAATTAGATGGCAACACAACAAACGCGCTCACTACGATCTGGCAACAATTCAGCGTTGGAATCAACATAATATCGCGTTGATTTCTCTCATTTTCACCCCTTCTCTCTTTGTCTTTTTTTCCCTTCTTCACTCCCTTTCTCTCTCTCTCTCTTCTTCTCAATCCTCTCTATTTCTCTGTTTTTCTCACTCTTTTGATATCAAACGTTTGTGATCATTATTTTATGCAATTGTTTACGATTCCATCGGAATCTCGGGGGGCTGCGTCAACAATCGATTCAGTCGTTGTTGTTGTTGTGTTTGTTGTTGTTGTTTTGTGGTTGTTGTTGTAAACAATCGGAAATCATTGAACTCGAATCGATCTTTTGTTGCCATTGGACGGAGTCCGCTTGCGGTTAATGAGGCTCCATTAATAATAATTTATACGAGGATCGAGTTTCTATTTGTCGCCGACACGCGTTCGTACCATGACAAAGGCCCACTGTGCGGGCCCACTGTCCACCACTCCTCCCCGCCTTCATCACGCCCCCCATAGGCGGAATCTTTGGAAATTCAAATCAATTGCAACTGCAATCGATAAAAAGTATTTTCTTCGCTTTTCCATCCATTTGAATTTATGCTCGTTTCGATTCCACGATGTTCGTTTAATTCATATGATAGCGATGATGACAACAACAATCGCACCAGCGATGGAACAATAACAAATTGATGAAGTCGCCGTTGGGGGAGGTGTGGAAAGGGGGCGTGGCTCTTGCTGCGTCGCCCTCAAGTGGCCAGATGTGTGTGAAGGTCGATGGGTCGCTGGCGTCACCTCGAGATGACGAAAGTGGGGTGTTTTTGTGATGATGTTGATGTTGATGGTGTCGGTGTGGCCAGAGTGTGTGCGTGTGTGTGTTAGTGTGTGTCTGAGTGATTGTTGTTGAGTGTGCAGGACCACAAGGGCCCAAAGGGGAGGATGTCATCAAGTGGCTCTCAGAGTTTTCGCCACGTTGTGCAATAGCGAAATATTAACGCAAATTTTAGAACAGTTTTATAACAGTCACTTGGTCATTTATGACAGTTTTTCACAGAATTTTCCACATTTCACCCCACCTCATCTGAGGTAGAGGACTTTTGTTCCTAGTATAACAGTGTATAACACTTACCATAGGGATTCCGATAGAGGCTGCCGCGTGCCTCGGAGCTGATCGGAAGCTCCAGCACGGCGGCGATCGCCAGGATTAGGATGGGGTGAAACCACCCCATGCTGCGGCAGTGTTGTTGTTGTTGCGGTCGTGGCTCGTGCTCAAAATTCACCACGAGTCGACGGCACTCGAGCGAGTCTGTGGTGAGAAACGACTACGACACCTCTTCCACCTTCGGATGGGTTGTGTGTTTTTCTTTTTTTTTTGTATTTTTCTTTCTTTGTTTTTTCTTAGCTATTTGGGGAAGGAGATTTATTTTTTGGGCGAAAATATCGAGTGTTGTTGCCTCCAAGTGATGTGAGGAGTGTTGAGAAACGATGGAGAGTGTTGAGAAACGATGAAGAGTGTTGAGAAACGTGAAAACATTTTGAGGAGTGTTGAGAAAACTTTGCAAACATGAGGACAAGTATTCACCACACCGCGATGAACCCGTGGTCAGTTCGATGGAATGATTGGGAAGGATCAACGGGGGTCCATTCGAGGGCTCTTTTAAAAGACCTCCACCAACTCACGACCTCCCCTCTATCCACCAAAGAAAAAACCTCCCCACTTCAGTCGCCCCAGAACCCGCAGAAGTCATAAAAATTCACAGCGTGCTGTCGGTTTTTATTTTCGACGGAAAACAACAATAAAAACAACAACAACAAAAATGCGGAGTAGAAGAAGTACAACATCAAAAAGTGTTGCCATACAAAATTGAACATTTCCGGTGGAAACCACAACCAAAACGAAAAAATGATGGAGAGAGAGAGAAAAAAGAGAGAAAAAAGAGAGAAAAGAAGAAAACAAGCTCCGACAGCATCCTGCGTGGCCGCAGAGCTCGAAAACAGGAAGTGCGCGTGCTTTGGTGGGTCAGCTCCCGCTTTCTTTCTCTCTCTCTCTCAATCCCAATCTCTCACTCCCTCTCGCTCTCCCTCTATTTCGCCCCCTCTCTCCCTCTCGCTCTCCCTCTATATCGCCCTCTATTTCGCCCCCACTCTCACTCTCCTACTGTCCATGTCTGTCCTTCATATTTTCGTCTCCCACTCGCGGACTTCCGGTTGTTCATATTTTTTATTTCCAGCTCGCTTTCAAAACGGACAACATGTCTTTTGCAAGGACAACAACGTCAAACATTGTTGTTGTTGTTGTTGATCTAGTTGTTGTTCTTGTTGTTAAAGTGATTTCTGTTGTTGTTTTTGTTGTTAATAAACACTTAATCTATTTGCGCGCAAATTGAAAAGAAAACGCGCCAAACTGCGGTCGGAAAATCAAGGACATGCATCTCTATCACACTCTCTCTCTCCCTACCTCCCTGGCTCGCTGCCTCTCTTTCTCTCCGACTCCTTCGCCCTCCTCAAGATGATGCCAAGATGCCTCCTCCGCGCCCCTGTCGCGCAAGGGATGCTCGCGAAGTCGAGAACTCTCGCTAATGCCAGCCTCATCAGGCGGCGTCGTTTCATGGCTGCTCTTGTCTTGCTCTTCATGTCGTCGTTGTACTTGTTATTGTTATTGTACTTGTTATTGTTGTTGTACTTTTTATTCGTATTGTATTTGTATTTGTTGTTGTCGTTGTTACTGTCATTGTTATTGCCATTCATTTACATGACAATACTTGATTTTTCCCATTTTTCCCGTTCATAATTTTCTACTTAACGCTGAGGGAAATTAAGTCCTCGCCGAAGTTTTGTCACAATTTCGAAAAAATACGCAAAGAGGGCGGCGACGGCAGCTGCGGCAGGTCAAAGGAGAAAATTATTCCCTTGATTTCGGGACACAATCTGTTTTAATCGCGACCAACGAATGAGTCCTGGAGGCATCTGAAGCCGTTTAAGATTTAAACATTCACGAACATGTTAGAAATTTCAATTTTTTAATGTATTTTCATGTTGAGAATTTTTTCGCAATATTACAGAAATTTCCTTTCCAAATAAAAAATATTAAATATTGCGATTTAATTGAAATATCGAATGAAATATAATTTTCCACATATGGAAAATTTTCTATGTAAAAGAAAAAAAATCCCAAAAAGGTGAACATTTTCTTTATATTGTTTCTTTAGGAGATTTCAATGTTCTTTTTCAACTAGCGACTATTTTCCACGCCTTTTGGCCACTATTTCCCCGCCTCATTAATTTTAATGACCACGATTGCGATGAATGCGGGTCGAAACTCGGTTACTGAAACTCGGCTCAGAAAATGCACCAGGCATTGTCGGAGTCTCCTCGGGCGCATCCCGCAGACCCCAGCCCTCGTCGACTCATTAGGAGATTTTTTCACCCGCCTTTCATCAAGAAGTTGCTCATTCTCTCTCTCATTCGGTCTCTCCTTCTCCTTTGCTTTGAAGAAAGCGGGCGGGAGATCATTTTTAATGTCGCCATTTACGGCAGTCGTTTGTAAAGAATCAAGTGTTTACAACTTAATTGCTAAAAGCCAAAAGGCTGGGTTGTTATCCCTCATCTGCCAGAGTTTCAGCATCGTTGGATAATTTCCTGGGGGGAAATGTTCTTTTGTGAAAAACTATACGGTTTCCAATTAAATGGCGGGCATTTTGCCAAGGTATCCAAAGGAGAATATCGAGAGCACTGATATATTGAAAGAGCATCATAGAATCGTTTCAACTGTTGAGGGGTCGAGGCTAAAACAATGTAAATAATGTCAAGACTACATTCGATTTCAGTTCGGAAAGTAGACGAGAAATATTTTGACTGTGATTTTGATCTCAATTTGATCTAATTTTGATCTCACTTTCAATTAAATGCATTCCAATATTGAAAATTCAGTTCAATTAAAATTTTCCCGAAGTAAAAGCTACAATTTATCTCTTGTGTTCTCTCAAAATTGCGTTTCTTCCATTATTTAATATTTATTTATTTAAATTTTCTACGCAAATTTTCGTCGTCGACAAGTTTATGTTTCAAAAATACGCCTGTGTTTTCGTTGGACTCATTTTCTTTGAGAAAAACATCGATGTTGTCAATGAAATCGGGTCCAGTGCATCGGGAAAAAAAACGGAGAAAAATAATACGCACAAGTTTAATGGATTCTAAATTTAGAGTGCGGTGAGCATTTTCTATTTTTTGTGAGAAAACTAATATTATTCGATTGGTTCGAAGAAGGCTTGGAAATTTATGCAACTGGGAAACCTTTTTCAGAGAGGTTCGTGAAAGGTTTTCTGTGAAGAATTCAAATGTTTTGGAATAGAGTTTGGAAATTTATAGTTTTTTTATATACGATTTTGAGGAAAATAAATATTTCCGAAAATTTTTTCAAAAAAGCTTTGTAAATAACAAACAATAATATAAACAATACAAATATATTGAAAAGCTTTACAGCAAATGTAAAAATAAATAATAAGTGTCGGAGCAACGCCGAGAGGCAAAAGCGGGAAAAACATCAATGAAAATGAAAAGTACAACTAATAAAACTCAGAATGGTTTTCAAATCGCTGCACTGCGTAAAAACATGTTAGACACAAAAAAATTACAGAGAAAATAAAATAATTTAAGTCACTTAAAGCCAGACTGACTGCCTTTTCGCCCGACGCCCGATCGACGCCCACCACGTAAAACACCGGACAACACTGTTCACCGCGACAACACTGGCTCTGAGATGAAAAACCTGAATTACACTGAGAAAAAAAAATGATAAAAACCTTCAGTATAATTTTCGAAAGTGAAGTGAAGTTCGGGGCTCGAGTCGAAGATCGTTCGAGGGATTTCTCGCAGTGCTGTCCATGTGGCCAATTTGCATATTTCAGCATTTGTCTGAGAAGCTCTGACGTAATTCAAGATCAAGTTTGCGACCCAGTCTGGCCCAGGCCCAGGCCCAGGCCGGCGAGGATGCGAGAACCCGAAGAGTTTCAACGATGCAACGTCAGCGATTTTTATTCGCCGCGTTCGCAGATTCGCGCTCGAAATTGGATCGAGAGTTCGGCGGACGAGTGTTAAGTGTCGCCGCAGTGTTGCCAATGCGATGCGTGGGAAAATCGCCAACAACAAAACATTGCTCGTGGACAATGGACAAATGTTTTCGCCCAATGGTCGAGCTTAACAACAATTTATCGAATTCCGGAAATTCTTCGTTCAATTAAAAGTGGAAAATCGAGGAAATTATGATGATGATTCAATAAATTTCAAATTCAAGAATCAAAAATTAAGAGAATTTGAAATTGAAAAATCGAGAAAATAGAATGAATTTGAAATTAGAAAATCGATAAAATTAAACGAATTTAAAATTCGAAAATCTGAAAAATGAAATGAATTTGATATTGGAAAATTCAGAAAATGTAAGGAATTTAAAATTGAGAAATCGAGAAAAATTTTAAATTAAAAAATACAATCAATTTGAAAAATCTACAAAATTCAGAAATCGAGAAAATGCATCCAGAGAGAAGGAAGGAACGAACGAGAAAAATTCTCTATCGGAATTCGACATGGAGAATCCATCAGTTAGTTTTGTAAACGATCTCCAAATGACGACATGGCCACGACACGCAGCATAATAAATCTCTCCAAACAACAACGCCAATGACAGACATCAGTGCGAGGACAACATCAGGAGGAGGAGATGGAGGAGGAGAAGGAGGAGATGGAGAAAGCGATCAATAGCCTGAGCGCACGCATCGAACTCTTGACGCTGATCGTCGACGACGTTGATCGTCGCTCACATGAAGCGATCGTCATCGTTCCTGCTCCTCGTGGTCGAGCCCACCACGCGCCTCTGACGAGAGCATCGCTATCATGATCATCATAATCATCCACTCAGCTGCATAAACGGCCGATTTGAATGTCAAGGCGCATTAAGTCGTTGGCGGGGACAATTTTCCATCACTGCCGCTCCTGCTGCTGCCCCGATCCCAGCCCCGAAGACCATTTAAATATAGAACGACTACGACGACAACGACGTGTGTCGAGTCGCTGCCCTTCCGCGGAGAAAATCATATGAATTATTTATGGAAATTCTATGCTAGAATAGATTTTCGGCATCGCTTCGTCGCTGGCGGATCGAATGATGTGCCGGAATTCGCTGATCGTGACAAAATCTCTCCTCGATCGTCGTCGTTGCCAGAGAGCAAGGAGTGCTCCAGAATTGGGCGCGAGTCGAATGGAGATGGACAGACGAATTGGAGCAAGAGGAGGAGAATCAGAAATTCCTGATTGCAATCGTGAGCTAGATGAGATGACGACTTAGGGTGCATTAGTTCTTAATAAGTCATGAGGATCAGTGGAAACAAATTGAAATTCTTTACTCTAAATAGTTTGAATCTCACGTAAAAGTCGATTGAAATAACTTTTTGGACTTCTGTAAATTTATATTCATGCTCACTTGAGTTTGTATTTATTTTTTTGTAATTAAATTCGGAACACGAAGACAACATTTTTTTTCTTTAGAATCTCTAATAGCTTTATTGGAAATTCTTTCAATGAAACTATCAGTCCCTTCATGGGATTTTAAACAATAATAATAATCTCTCCCACCGCTGCAGTGGAAACTTTTCACAGCTCTCCGGAAGCAGGTGCATTTCCCATAAAACACCAACGAGTTGTTGTTTTGAATAAAAGTAGTTGCCGCCCATCGATCTTCACTTTTGGGGTTTCTCAAAATAAATCAGTGGCGAAAGCAAACAATCCGCTGGATCGATCTGTCAATGTGGCAGCCTCTCTCACAAGGCGACGGACGGTGTGGCCACATAATCATAAGAACAACAAAAGATCATTCACAACATTTCAAAGGCGAACTCCGGCGAGCTCCAGACGAATCAAAGGGCGCAACGTAATTAATTAGCTCTGTCAAGACAGCTGATGGAGGGCGGACAGACGGTGGGTCTGGAAGAAGAAGAAGACGAGGGGGGGCGAAGAGTGCTGAGACTGCAGCGAGAACGAAAATAAACACAGCACTTTGGCTTGGATCGCTGGTGCAGCTCTTTTATTGGCATTTTCTCGATCGCTTTTCGCCCTGGTCGCTTTCGTCGTCGTCGTCATCGGTGGCGGCGACGGCTTCGTGGGACTTTTTGGGGAACGTTGTTGTTCTTGTTTTTGTAGGTGGTCGTCCGGCTGTCTGTCCGGCCGTCTGTCCGTCCGTCGGTATCGAAAGACTAATGCGTTATTAATCCCCGCTCGGTCTGGCAAATGGCAGGCGATCATGTCACTCAACGCGATCGCCGGGAGTTCGATAAATCAGAATCAGAAATTCGAAGGGGAACGAAATGAAAAGAAGCGAATGAAGAGAAGAGAGAATTCGAGGGGGGGAGAGAAAATCTCCAGGGGGAAGAGATTCGAAAGAAGGGACTAAGGAGAGAAATTCCGAATGAGGAATTATCCGTCGTGACTGATGGTAGATTTATGCAAATATGTTTTCGGAGATTATTTTTCAAAAGAATTCATGATATTTCTCGAAGATATTTGGTTTAAAAAAAAATGTAAAACAAAATTTAAAAAAAAATTCCATAAAATTGGTGTAAAATTGGATTGAGGTGTAACTCAACCAAGAAGAGAGAAATTCTTTCAAATTCATAATTCAAAATAAAAATTTCTTCAATTACAATTGAAATTTTTAAGGAAGAATATTATGAGAAATTCTCTTCAGGAAAGCAAAGTATCCGAAAATTTCAGTTATTTGTTGGACAAATATGAAGAATTCGTCAATAAAAAAAATCATTTTAGATTTAAAAAATATTCATCTTCAAGGATAATATTAAGTTGCAGTAAAAGAAAGTCGTGGTCCATTCGCTTTCGATTAAGTCTTACTAGAATTTGGAGATTTTACACCAGATTAGGAATTATTTCACAAAATTAATTTATTGCGATATTTTCACATTTTAAACTCTATTTTCAGCACTCGTTTTTCAAAACTCGTTTCTCAACACTCGGCTTTCCACACTCGAAGGCAACAACACTGAATTAAACTGATTTCTCTCATTTAGTTTTTAAATTTTTTTCGAATTTTAATCCTTCTACACTTAGAGAAAGTGAGTAAGGATTCGAACGAAGGGATCGAAATCCTTGCGATTCGAATTTGTGTGTGTGTGTGTTTGTGTTTCCGTTCGCCACCCGCTCACGTGAAGCACGATGAAAGCTTTCGCACTCGCTAACGTCTGGAGTTGAACTGAAAATTCATTTCCACGCGACGACCGACGACGCTCCGTTCGGTTTGGGTTCGTCTCGGTTGCCGCCCGGCTTCGTGTCGTGACTCGTGCTCGTGCCCGATGCCGGAAAATCTGTTCGCGCCAACGCCGATGGCCCGATGCGATGCGCTTTAGCAGCACCAACAACAACAACAACAATAATAACAGAAACGAGCCGATGTGTAATGTTGCCGACAACAAGAACATAAACAACAATAGTAGCCGAAGACTCCAGTGCAACAGCACGTGAAGCGCAGCAAAAGCGACTGCAAGACCACTGTTAACGACAGCGTTGGCTGTTGCCGATGTCGATGTTGCTGCAACATGTTCATGTTGCTAGCGTGGTCTGCAACAAGCTTCGTGAAATGTAAACATTGCAGAAGTGGGCGGTGTGGGGCGACACGTGCTCAACTGGCGTTGGGGGAGGAGCTGAGGGATTTATTGACCATTTTTACCAAAGTGAATGGTTTAAAAAAAAAATCAAATAGTTGTGAGAGAAAGAGAGGGACGATTGGACTATTTGGAATATCTTTTAATAATTTTGAAGATTTTTAAAAATATATTTAAAAAAAGTTTATTTGTATGATTTTAAATATTTGGGGGATATTTTGAAATATTTGAGGAATATTTTGAAAGATTTGTGGAATATTTTTAAAAATTTAAGTATTTTTTTTTATTTTAAAATTTGTGATTTTTTTTATAATTTGAGGATATTATAAAATATTTTGAGAATATTTTGAAATATCTTTAGGACTATTTATAAATATTTTCAAAATAATTGAATTTTAAATTAAATTTTTGGAATAACTTTAAATATTTTATGAATTTGTTTATAAAAATTTGGGGAATAATTTTAAATAATTGCGTACTATTTTCAAATATTTGTGGAAACAATTTTTCAAAAAAATCAAAACCAACAAAATCCAAGTTTTTCATTCAGCTTCTCTTCTAATTCTATTTGATTCTCTGAATATCTTCGCCCTCCACTTGAACTCGACAACTCGATTTTCCAGCTCGGGATTTTTCCGCGAAATTTCGAATTCAGCGAAAGACGTGGAATTTTCTTCGCTCGCAACTATTTTAATGGCTTCGAAGTATCGTCGACCGAGGGCTCGGGGTTATTTTCGGCATGAGGGAAATTAATTTTCTGCATCTCAAGAGGGGGCGGACGAAGGGAATTCAATTAACATCGAGGGGGGGGGGGGGGGGGGGGAGGGAGTCGAGGGGAAACATCATGTGGATTAGCATTTGCGAGAAAACTGATTGGAAGAACTATTTTTGGGTAAAAAATTAAAACTCACACTCACGCGAAATAATTTCCCCACTCTCACGAGAATATCGTAATAAAATTTCCCTTCCGGGTTTGGTGGCGAAAAAAAAAATCGCCCGCAAAAATCGATTTCACACGAAATTTTAATTGAAAACATCGACGATTTGTTAATGAACTGAAATTCAAAAGTAGCAAAACCAACAACAATCATTGCAACAGCAAAAACAACAACAACAATCATTGCAACAACAATAACAACAACAATAAGTGCAACAACAATAACAACAACATATTAACCCACATAAAACAATTGCAAACTCGAGCATACTACATTCATAATAATTTCAATACGACCCACACGGCCACGCCCACGTTACGCCCCCCTTCGAGGCAGCTTCTAAATCAACGCCACAAAACCACAACAACCGAAAACGGGAAAAACCTATAAAGGGGCAGCACTTAATTTTGAAGCGAATTCGGTCTCCACCTTCTCTCACTCTCTCTGTAATCTCTGTGCATCCCTTCAACACCGACGATTTGTTGTAGGACGGGGAGTTGGCGCCCCCAAAAGGAGGGGAGGGGAGCTAGAAAGATGCAGCCTGAACGACCTCCCGCTCCCGCCCTCTCCCCCTTGAGAGGGTGGCGACGGACGGCGCTAACGAACTTTGTTTTGATTAAATTTTCCTCGAATCTGCTGCGTTTTTTCTTTCACCATCTCGCTCTCTACTTCTCTCTCTCTCTGTCTCACTGATTATGTTGTTCTTGTTGTTGTTGCTGTTTTTACATATGCAAATTTTCGGCAGCAAAAAGCGAGAACATGAAGAAGAGCGAAATGAAGGAGGGCGAGGATTAAATGGAGCACAGGAAGCGCGGTTTAGTTGTTTTCTGTGCTGGTAGTTGGTTCATTCTCCATGATGTTGTTCTATTTGTTCTTGTTGTTGTTGTTGTTGTTTTTTGCAAAATTACTTGAGTGCAAATTTCACTATAAAATCATAAAAATAATAATAAAAACCAACAACAATAACATCCCAGAGCAAATGATGACAACAACAACGACAAAGATGGAGAAAAGATAAAACAGGAGAAGAAAAAGAACAACAGTAACAATAACAACAACAATAACAACAACAAAAAAATAAACACTCAACACCCAGGAGAGAAATGAATGTCTGATGACTTAAAGAGTCTCCTTGGCTCTGGCCATTGTTGTTGTTGCAATTGTTGTTGTTTCTATTGTTGTGTTTATTGTTGTTATTGTTCCTACGGTTGTTGTTATTGCTATTTTTGTGCAAAGTGAATCCTGGAGCAACAATAACCATGTTGTGTTTTTTTTTTACTCCGCTTGTGGTTTAAAATGCAGTCTATCAACGGATGAGCAGCGGGAAAATTAAATAAAGTGAGCAACACTGATTTAACTCACACGCTGGCGTTGCCGGAGTTTCGCGAGCGAAGTCCTCCGCATGGAATTCACCAATTGAATTTTTTATCATATACAGATTTTTTTCCTAAAATATTCAAATCTTGAGCGAGGAAGAAGAAAATTCTGGAAGATAGTTATTTTTAAATATTCGTTACTTTAGAGATTCCTCAAGTGGTTACTTAGAAAATTTCCGAACTTGTCTAAGATTCTTTCTAGAATTTCGATAATCACCACATCCGATTATTTTATGAACTCCTCGCCTCATTCGAAGTAACAAAAATCGTGCCACAATTCAAATTTCTCTCCTCACACGACCCACGAAAAAACAAATCCAATGACACGACGATAAACCTCTGCCCCCTGTTGAGGATGGGTGGGGATGGAGACGAGTGTCAAATGTTTGCGGGACAAGGACACAGGAGATTACATGATCCGCCACGCCACGCCCCTCACCCCGCCCCCCAGGGTCGTTCTCACTCTCGCCACAACTCGCCGAGGGGTGATTTTAATCTCCTACAAATTGTTTTGCTACTTGTTTCTCATGCTTCCAACGATGTCGCTGTCTCTGTCTTTGTCTCTGTCATCGTTGTTATATATTTGTTGTTGACATTGTTGTTATTTTTGTTGTTGTTGTTCTCATTCTTGTTGCTTTCCCCCTTGTTCTTGTTGTCTCACTGTTTTTGTAGCTTCCCATAACGCAATATTTTATGCGTCCACAAGGTTTTTTGTCTAAAATCTCGATTTCCATTTCGCCACAGACCGATTTTATTGGGAAAATGGGCGTGGATTCTACTGGAAACTCTGAAACTGGGTTATGGAGAATCCTTCGTTCTCAATATAGAGCGAGAAAGTTCAACAGAATATTCAAAATAACGACTGAATATTCAAATAAATCCCCAAACAAAGATTTAAAAATATTTTATCCGAAATCTAGAAGAGGAAGTTTCTTCAAAATTAATCAATCAAATAAAATAGTTCATTCGTTTTCAAAAACTCTCAAGATTTTTTAATTCTAATTTCTAATTCTACACATTTTTCATTACAAAAATGCTCCAAAGTTCTGCTTTTTGTCTGCGATTTAAAATATCTCCCGAATGCTCTTGAAAAATTCGCTCAAAATCGCGCATTCGAGAAATTTTCAAATGACGTCGACATCCCGAGAAACATCGAATGTCGAACATTTCAAGTGGACAACTACAGGAATGGGGGCAAATTTTTTGTTATTTTTCTATAATTTTTTTTCTATAGTATAGAACAAGGCGAGATCTCGATTTCCATCTGAGTCAGAAACTAAACATTAATTGGCGATCAATTAAGAAAATTGAATGGAGAAAAAACTCAAGGAAAATAGAGTATAAAAATAAATAAAAAAATAAATAAATAAATAATAATAAATATTAAAAAGGATAATAAAATAAAAAATGTAGATAAGAAATATTAAAATATTATAAAATAAATAAATTAAGAAAATTGAATGAAGAAAAAACTCAAGGAAAATAGAGTATAAAAATAAATAAATAATAAATATTAAAAAGGATAACAAAATAAAAAATGTAGATAAGAAATATTAATATATAATAAGAAAAGAAAATACATTAAATTAAATTGAAATATAAATAACATAAAATCAAAATAAAATAATAAAAATTAAATTAAATTAAGTAAAAAAATGTAATGTATGGAAAATATGTATATAAAATGTAAAAATATCAATAAAAAATATAGAAACAAATTAAATAATGTCAAAAGAAAAACAAAAAATATTTAATTAAAAAAAAATCATTGCAACTAATTTGAATACACAAGAATAATCCCCACTAGATGAAAAGCAATAAATAAGAGACATAACAAAAATAAATAAAATACCTTGAAACATAAAACATATACGTAAAACATAACATGAAATTAGGAAATGAAATAGTAAATGCAAAACAAAGGAAAACTCACCTTGACCCCGATCTGGACAATTGTCCTCGTCCGTGCGATCGGCGCACTCGAACACGCCGTTGCACTGGTATTCGCGTGGCAGGCAACGGTCGTCGCACTTGAACTCGTCGTCGGCGCACACTGGAAAATGTCAGGTCAGGTGTGGATTAGAAAAAAACGTTGCGACGAAAAGTTGCGTGAGTACATGGGTACATGAGTGGGTACTTGGGTACTTGGTTACTTGTGATGTGGCGCATTTACAAGTGATGGTTGGTTAGTCGATTGGGAACGGGGCCGACTCAAACGGGTACCAAGAGTACCCATGTCAAGGGGCCATTAATCGTTGGGTTTTTTTGGGGGGACGAATGAGTACTTGGTATACGATTACGAATATATATCGTAAATATATATTCGAATACTATGGATGATGGGTGAAAACGTGTATTTACACAAGTAATTCTAGTATGTATATGATTACCAATAAATAGTAATTTGTGGGAATTGAGGATTCGTTACATGGGTTTTGATTGGGTTTATTTTGGTAGTCTTTACAGGGAATATTATTGGTTTATACTATTGGTTTTTTAGAAAAAAAGTATTCAATTACTTTTAGTAGTTTTCTACTATATTAGGATTTATGAAAGTTCTCTAAATTCGCGTGTATTTACATCTATCAACTATATTCTTAATTTTAAAAAACATGTTTCAATAATTTTCGTGTTTGTTAGAAAAATTATCCATCATCCTACTTGTTACTTTGATCTATGTAAATCATTAACTTAGATTTAATTATTAATTTCCCTTGAGCTTCTCGGGGAAACTCCTGCCCAGGATGTGTTAGCGAGTGGACGAGGTTACCTTATGTTAAATTAATTAAATTTTAAATTTATAAAATTCAAATTTAAATTTGTTCATTTGCTGTAAAACAGATAATGAGAGTTCTACTGGAAATCCATTAATTAATGAAAAATTAAATCAACGAATTGAAAATTGAAAAATATTATAAGGAAACCTATTCAAAATGAAGATGATAATCGTTGACTCATTACTTAAATTGGAAATATTACCAAGTTAAAGCAAAAAGAAAGGAGTACTCGGTTCCTGAACAAGGGTCTTGGGGTGGTATTTAATGGAAATCAGGGGGGGAGTTGGGGCGAAAGGCGAGGACGAACACACATTGAACATGACAAACACATAGAGATGTGAGGTGAGACTTGTTGAAGATGTTGTTGTTTTTGTTGAGATTGTTGTTGTACTGGTCGAACTATACCCTTTTCATATTCGTCCCAATTGTCGTTGCCGCAATCCTCCTCATCCTCGCCATCAGGACAATCCTCGCGTCCATCGCAACGATGCTCGTCACAGATCTGTTTGCCGCTGACGGGACACGTGAAGGAGGCGTCTCCACGGCAGCCGACATCTTCATCGGGGCGTGTGTAAAGATGGGAAGTCTCGGTAGTCGGTACATAGAATCCGGTATCGCTGCCATCGCCAGAGGCGTCGATTTCGTTGTTATTATTATTGTTGTTGTTATCGTTGGCATTCTCATTATTGTTGTTGTTGTTGTTGTTATTGCTCTCTAGATTACGATCATCCCAGGAGTCGGTATTCGACTCGACGTTCGACTCTACAGAAACCACAGAGGGATGGGGAGAGAAGACGAAACAGAAACGGAAGGTCAGAAGAAATTCGCAATCACGCAAGCATCGGCAAAAGCGCAGGCTCCACGGCAGTGGGAGCGAGAGCGAGAGAGATACAGAGAGCGAGACAGAGAACACAAAACAGAGAACGCAGTATATAAAACATGGTTCATAGTACACAAAAACAAAGATCACAGTACAAAAAACAGAGATCACAGTTCACAAAAGGAGAAAAAATTACACAAAACAGAGAAAATATTACACAAAATAGAGACCACAGTACACAGAACAGTGGATCAAAGAGTGGAACACAATGCATGATGTGGACAGGTGGAAGCGAGAGGGGAACACATAACAATGAGACAGAGAGAGAGAGAGAGGCAATCAATATTTGGTTACGGGGATGGTGAATTTTGAATTTAGTCAATAAGCCCAGAAATAAGCTCAAGGAAACGCTCCGAGCACTCGAAGTCGACCACGAAACTAACAAGTAGTCGGTTTTCCAGTCGGCACCGAAATTAAACACAAGGCATCGATGGGAACGAAAGGAACAACACAAATGAGATAGGGGAAAAAAACGAAGAAACAAATTACATAAAAGTGATGAAGGAACACAACACAAAAGAAATAGGAGAATGCAAAATAAACACGAAATAAATAAAATGAAATAAGAAAACAATAAATAATGTAAGAAAACACAAAATATATAAGAAAACACACAATAAATAGGAAAATACAAAACAAATAGGAGAACACAAAATAAATGGAAGAACACTAAAATAAGATAATATTTAACACAAAAGTAACTGATGGAATGAAAAGTCAAAAATCAATTACAAATTATTATATAGAAAAAATAATGATTATAGAAAAATACAAAAATATAAAAGAAATATGTAAATAAAACACAACAGAAAATGCAAATATAAAAAAAAAACAATAAACAAAAACAATGCACAGAAAACAAGCCAAAGAAAACAATACAAAAAAACGAGTCAAAAAACAATACACAAAAACAATACCATCAAAAACATAAAAATATTAAACATACTAAAACAAAAATTAAATAAATAAAATGAAATAATCTAAACGCTTGAAATAAGAACCAAATACTGGGAAAACAGCTTCATTAAAGCTTCATCGATCAAGAAACCATGTTTCAAGAGTTTCCAATCACTAGATTTTCTCTTCAGAAAAATATAGAATATTTCTCGCCAAGCTCGAAAATCTACAGGATGCTTGGAAAAGTTGGCCTTAGTTCTTATTTTGGAAGCTCGAAGTTGAATTATGAGGATTTCACGAGTCCCGTATCCCTGAAACCACAGGACAATTCGATAGAGAAATCTTAAAACTAGACGAACATTAAATGGATACGCTTTAAGTGTGTGTGCTAGTGTTAGTGAAGCGATGGTGTATGTGTATGTTTGTGTTAATCCATGAACCATTCGAGATCCTCCCGATGGAGCCCTCGAATGAATGAACAACACTTTAGTAGTCGAAGGTATCGTTAGTTGATAATTAATAGAAGCAAACATTAGTAGAAGCCAACGTTAATAGAAGCCATATTTAAGTTAGTAGAAGCCATCGTTAGTAGGAGCCAAATCGACAGCCGCGCGGCGCAAGAACACTACAATAGCCAGGGGTCTACGACAAGACGAAGCGAAGGGATCGGAGGCGGCGTGCGAAGCTCAAGGGGTGAATCCCCTTCATCGTTAGCTAACCTTGGCCGCAGATTTCGGGCGCCTCGTCGGAGCCGTCAGCGCACTCGGGATAGCGATTGCAACGCATATAGCAAGGAATCGTCGCACCATCGTGGCACATGAATTCGCCGCTTGGATTCGCATCGCAATCGAAATCGTAGTGAGGTCGATCGCCATCGTGGGCACCTTGATCGCGGTCATGATCCTCATGGTGACCATCGGTGGGCGACGGCACATCATGACCTTGATCATGACCCAGGCGGCTGCAGAGCTCCGCCTCCTCGTCGCTGTTGTCGGCACAATCGACGTAGTTGTCGCATCGTCGCTCGCACGGGATCGTCGCGCCATCGCGGCACATGAATTCGCCGCTGGGATTCGAGTCGCAGTCGAAGTCCTGATCGTGGTCGCCTCCTTGATAATGAGGCTGCTGATCGCCTTCTTGGCCATAGTGCGGCTGCTGATCGCCCTCTTGGCCATAGTGCGGCTCCCGATCGTGGTCGGCATCGCTCGTCTCGTGACCGACCTCGTGCTCGTTGCGCCCATCGGTGGGTTCGGCGCCCTCCTCGCCGGCGTTCTGAACGTAGGCGCAGAGCTCCTCATCCTCGTCGCTCTCGTCCTCGCAATCGATGTAATTGTCGCAGCGACGATCGCACGGGATCGCGACACCGTTGGCGCACATGAAGTCGCCTTCGGAGTTGCAATCGTAGCCGTAGGGATTCGGTTCCACGTTGTTGTTGGCATCGCGATCACGATCGGCATCGTGGCCGCCATATTGGTCGGCATCGCGATCACGATCGGCATCGTGGCCGCCATATTGGTCGGCATCGCGATCACGATCGGCATCGTGGCCGCCATATTGGTCGGCATCGCGATCGCCGTAGCCATCGTAGCCGCCGTAGCCTTGGGTGGGGTCGCCGGAGGGCGCCGGGGTCACGTGGTGGGGGAAGTCGTAGGGTTCGTTCACGTCTGATGGCGTTGGAAATGTTGAAAGGTTTCATTTATTTTTTTATATACTTTTGCGTTTTCTTTTTGTAATTAAATTTGTAAAATTTTGTGATTATTAAAAATTTTTTTGGATAATTTTGTGTTTCTTTAAAAATTAATTTTTATATAATTTTGTTATAATTTTGTATGATTTTGTTATTTTTTAAATTTATTTTTGTATAATTTTGTGATTTTTTAAATTTATTTTTGTATTATTTTGTTATTATTAAAATTATTTTTGTATAATTTTCTCTTTTTTAAGAATTTATTTTTGGTATTATTTTATGTTTTTTGTTTAAATTTTCTTTTGTATAATTTTATGTTTTTTTTTTTTTAAATATTTTTGTATAAGTTTTATTTTTTTATTGTGATTTTGTCGATTTCTGGCGAATGTGGAAGAAGAAACCACGCCCAAAGCCGTCGACACTTTTGCCTTAGTGCAAAGTTTGATCGGAAGTAATGGGGCTTAAAGCGTCATTTCTTCTCCCTCACACCTGAAACCCCATTATAATCTAACCCAAATTAGCCAAAATGTATGTGAAAGTATAGATAGACCGTATAGAAAATTACAGATAGAATCGAAAGAATAGAGTGAAATTTTGTGAGAGAGAAAAAGCCAATGATAGAATTTTTTTCCTACACCATATTATCTTTGAAAACCGAAATAATTTGGAAAATCCCGAAGATATCGAGCCGTCTCTAATATAATTCTTGTTAGTAAAAATTTCTCTAAATTCAAATTTGATTTAAATTTTGAAAGTTCGGATTTGTATAGAGATCGTTAAAATTCAATCAATGTTAAGATCGTTAAATTTTGAAATGTTTGAATCGTTAAATTTTGATCAATGTTAGGATCGTTAAAAATTTTCAAAGTCGTCCTGAGTTATTTAAATGGAAGGTTCGGAACCTTCTCGATCAAAGATTTATTTCACTTTCCCTGCCCAAATCACGCGGTTAATCATTGAACAAAACTTCGGATTAGTCACCGGGCACAACGAGGCGAACCTCGCGTTGGGTTTTCGGATTTTGCGAACTCACCACGAATGCGACGGAAGAAGTACTCGTCGTCCATCTCGACGCCCATGGCACCGAGACGCTGATACTTGGAGATCTGCTGCGACAGGACGTCGCCGAAGTTGTCAACCTTTGCGGGCAGCTCGAGCTGAACCAACACATGAACCTTGTAGTGATCGTCGGTGGGTCTGGAATCGAGGAGAGGAAACGGAAACCAAGGTCAGTTGCGGATGGTGAACGAGTCCAATCGATGATGAAACTCACCCGACTTCCAGAAGGGTGGCGCGAACATTGTAATCGACGTCCTCATCGTCGGCGTGATAGTGAGATTGGAAGAGATCGCGGAATCCGATCTCGAGATTGCGATGCAGGTCCATGAAGTGAGAGTTGTGACGGCCCTGGCCGTATTCCTCCATCCATGGCTCGGCCACGGTGAAGAGAGTGCGGTCTGCAAGAACGGTACAGAGAGAGAGAGAGAGTGAGAAAAAGTGGGATGGAGAGTGAGAAAAAGATGAGGGAGGATGAGTGAAAAAAGGTTGACAAAGGGCGAAAAAGTGGGTTGAAGGCGACTCAGAAAAAAGTGGGCGTGTGTCGATCACATTTACTCACAGAGCTCGACGGCGGCGTCGGTGTCCTCGTCGTCGTCGCCGAAGTGTCCGGAGCCGACGTCGTAGTCGTCGTTGTCGTAGGCGCGCTTGTTGTGCTTCACCTCGGTCGTTGCGCTCAATCGTTTCAGGTGCTTCTTCGGCTGTGTGTGTGCATTGGCATGTGCATGTGCACGTTGTTGTTTCGGTTGTTGTTGTTGTTGTCCATGTGGCGCACGCTTCTTCTTGCGCTCCTCGCCTGCCGCCTTGCGTTCGGCCCGACGCTGTTGACGCTGCAGACGTCGCTGCTCGTCGCTGCGTTTCTTGTGGTGCTTCTTCGCCTTCGGCTCGGCCGCAGCGGCGCCGTCGGCGTTGTTGTCGCCCTTGCCGAACAATCGGCCGAGTTCACGACGCACACGCTTCACACTCTTCAGCAGCCAGCTGCCGTCGTCCTGCTCGGCCTCGTCCTCCTCGGCGACGGGCTGGAGCTCGTCCTCGAGCAGCTCGTGTTCGTCGAGGTCGCGGCGCCATCGGGCGGCGGCGTCGTCGTCGCCGATCGTCGCCGCAGCGGCCGCCGAATCGTCGAATTGATCGATGTCGAGGGTGTCGTCGAGGATGAGGTCAGACTGGATTTGCTGGAGTTGGCCAGAGGAGGAGAACAATTAATAAAGAGCACAAAAAATAAAAGAAAATCAAAAATATTTAAATGAGGCGACGTTGTGAACTCTGGCGTTGTGAAAATAAAAAAACAAAAAAACAATATAAGAAAACTCCAAAAAATCTATAAAAATCTCAATAAAAACTAAAAAAACATTTCACCATATTCCGTAAACTCACCATATTCTGCTCCAAAACTAAACTCAACACAGAAATATCCCCAAAGACCCGAACTCACCTCCTCGAATACCACTCACCACAAAAGCTCTCGTAGTATATATCAGAAAACCACCACATAGAGCGGTTGTTATCTGTGCTAAGACGAGTGTGGTTCTGGCTCTTGCTGAAATCCCTTGGTGAGTTTCTGGTTCGTGGAGGTGAGTTCTCGGTCAGATGGTGAGTTCAGTTGTGTTCTCCATTACGTAAGTTGAGTTCTTAGTTTTTCTTTCATTTAAAGTCATCGGAGTTTCTCATTACAAGAAAAATCAATTATGATCTATCACCTCTTTCTACCCACTGTCAAATAACCACACCTACAGCAGAACTTTTCGCAATAATTTTTTAATAAATATTCATAATTCCCTCCCAACTAGCTTGAGAGAACTGAAAGGTCTTTAAACTCGATGAAAAAGAAAATCAAATGAAGGTCGAAAAGTATTTATTATCGCATGAGTCAGGGAGTCCGTAAATTGAATTATTGTAAAATAGCATGCGAGAAAAATCGTAAAACTCATCAAGAGAAACCGATGATGCCACCCACTAGAAGCGTTTGTTGTTGCCACTTAGTCAACTTTGTCTAATAATGAAGAAAAGACAAGAAAAAAAAAGTAGCATGCGAGAAATTTCTAGGAAAGCGGTGCGTCTTCTGTTTACTGTAGTTGTTTTTGTTGTTGTTATTGTTGGTGCTCTCCTTGTGTATTTGTTTAGTTATTATTGTTGTTCTTGTTTTAATATCGCTCTTGTATATTTTTTATCGCTGCTATTGTTGTTGTTGTTGTTCTAGTTGATTTTGTTGTTGTTGTTGTTGAATGCGTTTGATGAACTTTTCAAGGTGTGAGCGCCGACAGCTGTTGCTGGCAAATGTCTTAAATAACTAGGTGGCATCACTGCGGGACTGAGTGATGCACCGGAGGTGAATAAATAACCCGGGGAATTGTTGTAGTTGTATTAGATGTTGTTGTTCTATGAAAGAATTTACACTATCTGTCAGCGGTAAATTCATGGAAAATTCTTTGATTGTTATCCGAGATTTTTGAATGTGTTTTTGTACATAGTTTACAAAGAAATTCGAGTGTGGAGAAAAAGAGAGAGAGAGAGAGAGAATAGTTTTTCAAAGTGTGAATATTTTTCTGGCATGCGAGAACAATTTTAGCAGGAGATTTCACTCGCAAATCGAAGAGCGAAGAATTTTTCGATTTTAAATTCAATGTTAATCATACGCCAGGTGCCTCTCGTTGCACAAAAAAATACTAATGCAAAGGAAAGAAATACCTATTGTTCTGTTATTTCTATGCCCACCAATAATGTGACAGAAAATGATGGGCATTACAACAATTTCTCTAATAAAAATAGCCAACTTGAGTCGGAGCCAAAGAATTCGCTGCGGCTGCAACAGAACAATGCAATTTTCGCCTCAAATCGCATGCGAGTTCACGGAAATAAAACCACATGGGTGATAATAAAAATTAATTTTTGATATTTTCTCTAAGGAAAATAAAAAATCAAGGAATCTTAAGAATTCACAGAAATTCTGGCGATCGTAAAAGAGCGGAAGTGGCGTGATCATCTGGTCGAATTTGTTTCGACATTTGGCACAACTATGTATCATGAGAGTTTTCCATCAAAAAGTTTCGTGAATCACTCTTCGAAATTGGGAATTTTTGGGTTATGACCGAATCCAAGAGGAAGACTGATGAGAATAGGAAATTGCATTTGTGGGGGATTGTGAAAAAAGGATTCAAGAAAACAAGTAGTAGAAAAAATGTAGGGAAAAATACTAGAAAATAGTATTAGAATAAAATAGGAACAAATACTAGAAAAAAATACTAGAAAAAGTATTTCAAAAATATTAGAAAAAAAGTAGATAATATAAAAGTAGAATATAGAAAATAATACAGAAAAAATATTAAAAAAATACTAGAAAAAAAATTCTATAAAATGTACTAAAAAAATACTAAACAAAATACTAGAAAATTTGACTAGAAAAAATATTAGAAAAAATAAATAGTATAAAAAAATTACTAGAAAAAAATACCAGAAAAAATACTAGAAAGAAGAATTTTAAAGGAAATCTCTAATATTTATTCAAGCTCATTGGTCAGCACATGAAAATTCCCCTCCCCCCTCGTCCCCTAGTAGTCGAGGGCCGACCCAGAAACACCCGAAATTTTGCGCTTATCTTCGTGCTCAGCACTTTAACCTACTTCGAGAAGCGTGTATTTTTTCTTTTCCCCTTCATGTTGTTGGGTTGGTGATTGTATCATGATTGTTATTGTAGTTATAGTGTCTACTACGATTTTGGTGATAAAAAAAAATACAATCATTTCTATAAATTTCCCAGCGATCGAGGTTTTGGGGGTTCGAGTTTGGGTCCGGGTGTTCGTTGCATTTCTTATCGAGTCGTACAATTCGTTTCAGCTGCAGGCATCAATTATAACAATAACAACATTGTCTAATTACAACAACAAGAGCCACACGAGTTGTTTATGAGTATCAAAAATTACAGGCAACAACAATTGCAGGCAACAAAACATACAACAACAAGATGGTTGATAGAAAAGTTATGGAGAACATAGAGAAAAAAATGTATCAACAAATTAATGAAAATTTATTTTTGTCTGTTCATCGATGAGTTTGTGGAGTTGTTGTAGTTTTTGTTGTTATTAGTTGTTGCTTTTTTCATGATTTTTGTTTTTTTTTTTGTTATTTTTATTATTTTTCTTATTGTTATTATTATTGTTTTTATTATTTTCGTTGTTGTTATTCCTGTTTTTATGTCATCCTTTCTCAGAATCTCTTCGGATTCGTTGACTCAAAACCACAAAAAGTCTCATTGACGAATGTGACGAGAACGTAAGAATTGTTTTGACGGCGATAACTCTTCAGCTTTCCGGAAACACAGTCTTAGTCAGAAAATAAGATTGAATTCTGGGTCCACTTGGAGTGATCAGTCATCAATTATTTTTTTTTTAATTTTATACTAAATAAATAATATTTAAATTTAATTTCATTCGTATCATTGAAACCATGGATGAATATTTACTCTGGAGAAAAAATATCCCAATTCACTTCTCCAAAATGAGCCGAAATTTCCCGAATTCAAACAAACAAATCGCCTTCTTCAAATGAGACTCAAAGTTAACAAAAACCTCTTCCCCTCGACACTTGCAGCGCCTTCAATATTTACCGATCGATTTAATGGGATTAAACGACGATTTCCCCTCGTTGTAAGGGGGAGCGCGGAGCTGCCGACGATCCAGGCGAGGAGGAACAAGCAATTAGGTCACGTGAGGCAGGCAATAAAAAGATAAGGGCGTGAAATGCAGACAAATGACTTTACAAACGATGTGGGGAACGCAGAGCGATCGAGGGGCAGAAAAAACCCGGGAATGGGACATTTTAAAAAAGGCGTAAAAAAAACGTCATTAGAAAATTATGAATTCCGAAATTTAAATTGCAAATTTCTGAATTATAATTTTGATGAAATTTTTTTTTTTTATTTTGTAAATTCTCAAAATTAATTAAGCATTAAAAATTTTTTTTAAATTGAAAATTACATAAATTTGTAAAGATTTTAAAATAAAAAAATTTTAAAATATTTAACAAAAAATTTACAAAGAATTAAAAACAATTTGTAAATAAAAAAATATTGAAATATTTGAAAATATTGATTTGAAAAATTAAACTCAACAAAATCAAAACTTTTATAAAGTTTGTGTCAATGATTAATAAATGCTTCCACAGAAATTCCCTTAAATTTCCCGCGTCTTTAATTTCTTCCCTCTTGCCTTGTTCCTTGCACTTTTAATCGCATTAAACGGAGGCAACGGCGAAAACAAATTGAGGATTTCACAGCGCTTCCGGTGAAAACATAATTTCTCCCAATTTCCCGAATGCCAACGAAAAACAAAAAAATCCACACACCCTGACCTGACCTCATCTGACCTGGCTCAGATAGGACTTTTGCAATAAAGCGGCGTTTACGGCGTAAACTAGTTGTTATCGGTCAGAAATTGTCGGGTGGTGGTGGAAGGAAAAAGAGGAAGGAACATGAGGGGAAGAAAACTCCCCACGATTGAAGTTCATCAGGCATCGATCGTTGTTGACGTCCAGAAACGATTGAGGAAAGGCGGAAAAATAAAAAATAAAGTAATCAAGGATGGAGGGTGGGATGGATGAAAAGGGGAGATTAAATGAAGAGAGCGAGGAATAGAAAAGGAAAAAGATTTTAATAGAGGGAGGAATAGAAAAGGAAGAAGAAATGAATAGAGGGAGGAATAGAAAAGGGAGAAAAAAAGGGTTGGAGGTAAGAGAAAAAAAGCCGAATAACCGAAGGCAGGTCAGGAAACAGAAATTAGAAGACCTGCCGTAGGACATGTCAGAAGGAGAAATTATTATAGCATCTGAAGTATGGAGAAGAACTATACAAGATTCTTTTCAAGATATTTTAATGGATTTATAGGAAATAGAAAATATTACATAAAATAAGATATAGAATCTCTCAGATTATGATAAGACCATTCAATATTTATAGATCATAGATCTAAACCTAGACAAATGGAAATAATCACTTGAAGCAAAATAATACACGAGTTTCAATTAAAACAAACAAATCTGCAGGAAACAAAGGTACACAGGTGAAACAAAAGGGGGACAACACTGATGGAACGAAAAGGGGGACAACAATGATAGAAAAAAAAGTATTCAACACTGTTGGAACAAAAAGTGGGCAACACTTTTGACTCCGGAGACCATTTAAAAATCCACAATGGAACGAAAACCAAATGCATTAGAGTGGGGAGAAAAGGATGGAGGGTTATAGGATGAAAGCGAGAGAGATAGAGATAGAGAGTGAAAGAGAGAGCAACAGAGACGTGACGACATGTGAATGTGTGAAGCAAAACCAGGTCCTGCCACAGGTGGTGAACCGCAGTCGGAGGGCAACGAATGAGGGGCGAGAAAGACAATAAAACAGCGATAGATAGACAGACAAAAGTCAGACAGACAGCGATAGACAGACAGACAGCGATAGACAGACAGAAGTCAGACAGACAGACGGCGAGACATTTGGGTTAGCTTTGAGCCGAGGGGTTGGGACAGACATCCAGACGAGTTCACACATCCAACTTGGCGACGTGGCTGCCGGAGGGAATCGTTTAATGTCTGGGTCTGGGTTTGCTTTCAGAAGAATCAGGTTTTTTGTTGAAGGAAGGAAAGTGGAAAGTGCTTTAGAAGGGGGAAGAAAGTGTGAGGAGGAGGTTTGTTTATTCAATTAATGTTTCAATTAAAATTGTACCGACATCTGACATGAGAGAATTTATTGTGGAGTCTGGAGGAAATTTCACAATGGAGAGAACTTTTAAACTTTTACATCAATTTGTGAATAAATTTCGTTGAAATTATTTAAACTGAAAAATTTGTCTATAAATATCTCAAGTGATCTCAATTAATTCAAATTATTGTGAAATGGTTTATTACTAAATAAAATCATAAATAAATAAAATTTTTATTTTGTAAGAATTTTATAAATTCATGTTTATATGAGTTTTTACACGATTTGTGCATTAGGCTAAAACAAAGCAAAAACAAAAATGCGGGACATTTGAACAAATGCTTTCCAAAAATATACCATTTGGCATAGATTCTTGCTCCGTTTCATAGAATTGAAGAAATTGGCATGAATGAAAAACTCATTGAAATGCATTTGTTTTCTATTAATGTTTAGTATTTAAAAATTAAAAAAAACAAAATACTGAGTAGTGTTGGAAAATGCAACTTGAGAACAATTGTGAAACAAACAACTTGAGTCGGCTTCGTAGAACGCTAATTAGGTGTGACACACAAACATCGAGGTGGCACCTCTGGCATCAGCTCAAAATCATGTAAATGGGGGCGGCCGCCAGAGGAAGAAAAGGCGAAGAAGAAAGGAAAGCAAAATAAATCATATTTCATTAGGCATATTTAATTGTTTGGCATTAGTTCGAGAGGATCGTTTTTTTTTTTTTTTTATTTTAAGAATTAAGAATCGAAGAGTAATATTATAATAATTTATTAGGCATTTGGAAACTCCTTCCTCTTCATTCAAAGCTAATTAAAAGTCAGAGATCAAAAAGTCAACTATCTTCTTATTATTAATTATTATTGCTTATTGTTTTTTCTTTGCTAAATACAAAATATTAGCTAATTTCGAAATAACATTTTCCTACCAACCCCCCCCCCCTCCTTCAAGTAATTGCAATACAAATATGTAACAAGAGCATAAATCGCATGCGATAAACCACGTTGTGTTTAAAAACTCATTAACTTTGGGCTGTTTTAATGGCCACGTTAATGAATTAATTGAGCGATCCCAGTGCAAAATTATGCGCATCTAATTATAATGTCAAAGCGGCCAACAACAACAACACCTTTACCATGTTGAAGGCCCGCAGATGCTGGTGTCGTGATTTCGTCTTCGTTCCTTCCATCCTCCCCTCGATTTGTCGCGGAGCTGGTCTAATGCAGACAAATGGGTTGCCACCTGGCGCCGAGGGGAAAACCTCGAGCACGTTCAGCACCTGAGCTGTCGAGCAAATTATGAACGCAAATTGCATGAGGCAAAAAAAGTGTCATCAAGCGAGAGAGCGAAGGTGGGTGGAATTTGTGGTAAGAGAAGGAGGAGGTTGGAATTTGTGGTAAGAGAAGGTGGGAATCTGTGGCCAGTGGCCAGGGGGAGAAGGAGGATGACGAGGAAGTCAAGTGAAGTCAGGGTGTGAAGGAAACTTCAGGGAAGCATCGAAGGGATCAAAAAGAGCCGTGAAGTAGAGAAGTTGAGGCGAGAAGACAAAGGAAATGACAGAAAAATCTGTTCAACGTCGACGATGACGAGAAGAAGGAGGAAAAGGAGGTGGAGAAACTGAAACCAGAGAGCGTCAAACTTTCCGTGTCACTCGGAGCACGAACGCCCGAAAGTATGCCACAAAAAGGATGAACAAGAAGAAGTAGAAGAAAACGAACAAGATGAAGTAGAAGAATAAGAACAAGAAGAAGTAGAAGAAAACGAACAAGAAGAAGTAGAAGAATAAGAACAAGATGAAGTAGAAGAAAACGAACAAGAAGAAGTAGAAGAAAAAGAAACAAAAAAAATAAGAGTGAAAAACAAAACACATCACGTTAAACTAACTCCGTGTGTCTGGCCACATTTTCGGTCATTTAAAAAAGGATTTAGTTGCGCTTCCGGCGACGCCTTGCGCTGCATCTCAATTTCGCCAGCGGAACTTCCGGCGAGTGGGTGAGCGAGGGGGAGTAAAAAGAGCGAGAGAGAGTGAGGGATAGTGAGGGAGAGTGAGGGAGTGAGGGAGAGAGTGAGAGAGTGAGAAGGAAGAGACGGCCGGTTCGACACGATGACACGAACGCGCGCCCGAAAGCGATAATGGTTCGTTTGTTTTATGAGAAATTGCCGGAGCGTGCGAGGCATGTCAATGAGGCAGATGAAGCGAGGAAGAAGGAGAGAAGAGAGAGAGAGAAGAAGGGTGGAGAAGAGAGATAGGAAGGCGGCAGGCAAAGAGAGATAGTCAACGAGAAGGGAGAAAAAGAGAAGGACGAAAAACAGACGTCGGCGGAAAAACATCAACCAGAGGATCAACAGTCGTGCGAAAAGTTCTCTCTCGGGACGAAGGGGGCGACGTTGCTCAAGTGGCCACTGGTGGAGTCAAAGGGAGATTGTTGTTGTTGTCTGATGATGCCACAAATTCGCCACAAAGTTTGATGACGAGTAGGAGGACGACGAGGAGGACCAGGACAACAAGGAGAATGGAGAACTTTTGACAACACTGGAACATAAAAACGTCTCTGTTATGATTTCTTATTGTTGTGATTCCTTGTTGTGGATATTTTTTTTTGTTTAACCACACAAGAAGCTGTCGACAAAGTGCTCGGAAATGTCAGCGTTGCCACCTCGTTAAATTGTTTATGGTTGATTTATTTGTTGCAGTGGTTTTTTATCGTTACGGCTGTGTTAATTTTATTGTATTTCTCATTCAACAGTGGGATTTGGTTGAAATTTTCGGAGGGAGTTCGATTTACGGCCGAGTTCACTCACGTCGCTGGCGGAGATTCCCATCGTTTGGGCGAAAGGTGGCCGGACTTTTATATTTACCTGAAAGAGGAGAGAAGAATAATAAAATTAGCTAAGTTTCATAATTAACAAATTATTTACCATTAAATATTAATTATATAAAAATTAAATAAAAATATGAATTAAATAAAAAATATGAATTGAATAAAAAATATGAATTAAATACAAAATATGCATTAAATAAAAAATATGAATTAAATAAAAAATATATATTTTGTTTAAAATTAGAAAATAAAAAAAATGAAAGAAAAAGCATAAAATATTTTCAAATAATTAATACTTCGAATTTCAGATATTAAAACGTCGAAATAAAAAAAAACCCACCACACGTCAGTGTGGCCACCCCTGGTCAATGATGCCACTCACAATTAAGACGAATGTTTTGACCTATATTTGAAACAGCCAACAACAACTTCGCCGCAGTGAGGTGTGAAATTGTTGCAGCCGAAAAAATATGGCAACGTTCTGCTTCTCTTGGCCGCATTTAATTGTTGTTCGTTGTTGTTCATTTTTGTTGCTTTGGCTTAATTCTCTCGAAATGATCGATAAACAAGTCATCATTATCGACGCCCAACACGTTGAGGGGGGCGTGGCAGGAGATGCTCCAGAAATTGATGAGAATTTATGAAGTACAAAATTCGCACAACGAACAAACAAACGCAATTGAAACAACAATAAAAATAAAAATAACAGTAACAACAACAACAATAATAATAACAACAACAACAATAACAACAATAGAAACAAGTTGAACTCAATTAAATGGTTTATGAGCTGCAGAAACAATTGTGAAAATGATGAGATTGGGGAAGGTCGGGGGTGTCAGGGGGAGTTTCAAAGGAATGAGGATGAGGATATTGAATTTAAAAAAAACAAATTTCTCTACACCGTGATTCAACCCAATTCACTTTTCAATCTTCAAATTCGCTACTTTTTTTTTCCTTCACTCATCTTCAACTTCATTCCACTTTTTCTTCACTCCTATTTATCTTAAATCCTCTTTTTGAGTCACAAAGCTAATGGTAAAAACCCGAAATAACAACATTGAAATCATATATTTACACAACAATTACAATGAAAAGAGCAATTACAACAAAAAAATAAAACGATCACAACGAAAACAAATATTACAACAAAATTAACAATTGCAAGAAAAATACAACAATTACAACGAAAACAACATTTACAACGAAAACAACAACAATGACAAAATCATTTCATATAGATCTTGATTCATTCATTCATTCATTCATTCATTAGCTCAGGGGTCGTCATAAAGAAGAAGACTATGATGATGATAATGATGATGTGGATGAAGAGAGATGAACGAGGAGGAGAAGTGAAGAAGAAAAGTGAGGATCGTGGAGGGGGGGGGAAGAAACGAAGGTTGCAGTCGCGCACCATTCACCGGAAATTAAACATTCTCGGCGTGTTTGTGTTTATTTATTTTTGTTTGAATGTGTGCATTGGGGTTAAAATATTTAGAGCACTATTTCATGATGTTGTTTTTATTGTTGTTCTTATTGTTGTTTTTATTGTTTCTGTTGTTTTTGTTGCACTTGTTGTTCTTGTTACATTCATTGTTCTTGCTTGTGTAGGTTTTTCCTTCGGAATGCATTTATTTAGTTAAAAATGCGGAGTCCGCAGCTCAGCTTAAGAGGATTAACAAGAACAACAATAACAACGATAACAACAACAACAATAATAACAATAAAAACAACAAAAATAATAATAACAACAACAACAAAAATTATAACAATCACAATAACAACAGCAAAACAAATAGGAGACAAAAATAAAGACAGTAGCGCGTTAATAAAAGTCAAAGATCATGAGTGACAAGGACAACAAACAATGACATAAGGAAGTCAAACTAAGAGAAACAAACAGAGAGGGCGAGAGAGAGAGAGAGAGAGTGAGAGTGAGGGGGAGAAACAGGTCGGCGAGACAGACAGATGGACGGACGGACGGACGGACAGACAGACAGATAGACAGGCGATATGAACTTTGATATCGCAAACAAGACGAAGACAACTTCATTTCCATAAATCACAACAAGACGATAATAAAAATGCAGCAGATGTGAAACAATGAAACGTGAACAAACGAGAACGAGAACGAGAGAGAGGGAGGAAGTGAGAAGGAGAGAGAGGGAGTTGAAAAGAGAGAGAGAGAGGGAGTTGATGAGAGAGTGAGGGAGTTGAAGAGATTGAGAGAGGGAGTGAAAGAGAGTGAGTGAGATGTATATAAAAAATTCATAGATGGATGAAATGAAATGAAACAGCGGGAAATCGAATTTCATGAAATTGAAGAGTGACCGAGTGACACATTTGCGAATCGAATGATGACGAGAGAGAGAAAGAAGAAGAAACAATAATAAATTGATAAATATAAATAAAAAATAAATTATAAAAACAAAAAAAAATAAAAGGTGAAAATGAGGAGTGGGAAAGAAATTGTAGATTATTTCAGAGTTCGCAAAGAAAAAGAATTTGAACCAAATTCGGTCAAGTGTACGTCATGCAAATGTTGCAACAACAAAAGTGTAACAAAAACAACAACGATTCAGATAAAACAAAAACAATAATAACAACTCAGAGAAACCAACAACAACATCAAGTAAAAATCAGTGCAATCTGAATCCCGAACGAAACAATCATCGTCATCCTAAAAAATAACATCATCATCATCCACACGATCATCATGATTTTTATTGTGATGATCGTTGTCGGCGACAGACGCAGCGGAGACAATAAAATCTAAAATTGCAGTTGCATTTGACACCGTATACAATAACAAAACCAACAATAATCATAATATAAAAAAATCACAACAATAATAGGTATGAGAAATAAAAAAATAATAACATATAACAATCTACAACGACCAAAAAAACGATGAAAAAAAAGCAATTACAAAATGAACACAAAAAAAATGATAACAAAAACAAATATAACAACAACAATAACAACTTGATATAGTAAAACAAAGCCAAACGAATGTGCAAACGTAGGCGTAATTGAAAATAAGGAGAGGTTGTGAACGAACGGCAAAAGAGATGGATGAGGAGGAGGAAGAGAAAGAAGAGGAAAGTCTGAGATAAAGGAGAAGGAGAAAAAAAGTAGGAGGAGAAGGAGGAAAAAAGGAGGAGGAGAAGGAAAAAGGAGGAGGATGAGGGAAAAATAGTAGAAATATACTTGGGGACCGTGGTTGGAGCTCGTAAAATAGTCGAGTTAAAGGCAAGCCACAGACAGGCGGAAAAGTATTTGGGTCTGTGGAGCAAGTGCAAAACAATTGGTGGAGCGAACGCACACAACGTACACATACATAAAAATGCATACGCGATCATCTTCAAGAAAAGACACACACACACACAAATGCATATGCCAAATGATCATGGACACCAATGCACTTGGATGTAGTTTGAATTGAGCCCGGAGATTAATCCAGACGAGATATGAGAGTAGGTTAGGGCTAGATAAAATTGAGCTCAAATAAAGATGCAGATCATTACTATGGAATGTCACAGATACCATCGGAATTGCACTAGGCCACGGCTACGAAAACAACAATAAAATTTCACCACTTGAGAAGATTCCATGCGGTAGAAAGTGAGATAGAAAAAAATGTAAAAATTTCTTTAATATTAAATTAAAAGAAAATTCAAAAATTCAAGCTAAAACAAATTCAAACTAAATATCCTTGAAGACTTATCCCTTTGGTTAGCACTGAGATAGATATATTCTTATATATCTCGATCTTATATATCTCGATCGACATATGCCAACGATCAACAGAAGGAGATTTGTAAAATGAAATAATACTAATACTAATAATTTGTTTGTCCTTGTTTTTTTTATTGTCTTTTCTTTGAGAAAAATCTGATTGCATTCCTCATCCCATCCCCGTGGCGGTCGAGGAAATTGCAATTGAGCTGAGACGGCGACAAATATTTCTCACATGATGTCAGTTGCTCTTTTTCACTCTCCCCCTCTCTCTATATATCTCTCTATCTCCCTTTTTCTCTCATTGTTTCGCTCCCCATTTGCTTGGAACCTAATTTTTACGATCTTTTAATTTGTCTTCTCATAATTGAATCTCGTTTTCAGATTTATGGCCAACTGCACGCCAGATTTTTCATTGAGATTGCAACATTTTAATTTCCTGTCGTGCGATTTTTGCTCTAGAACGGATCAGATCAGATCACAAAAAATAGGTTGAAATTAGAAAATTTGAGGGAATAAACGCAAAATCATTGAAGGATTTGATCAAGTGAATATTTTATGAGAATATAAAAACTAATCTAGAGAATATCATGTCAAAAATCAAATATTATTAGAATATAAAAAAAAAGTTCTTAATCGTAGTGAGTAAGGATATCAGGAAACAAGGATAATTGAATAAAGGAAATCTAGAGGAAAGCATTAAATTAATCGAGGAATGATGTGAAATAAAAAGGAGGAAAAGACACAAATTTTATTGAGGAAGGAATCGAGACAGAAGCACTTTTGAAAGATAAAAATTTCGCGGAAATAATAGACGTCCATCCCGACCATCGTTGGCCAAACGAAACAACAGAGAGAGAGGGAGCGAGAGAGGGAGAGGGAGAGAGAGTGGCCAACGACGACATCTCATTGAGCCGCAAAACACGTTGGCAACAGTTGCTCGCGGAATATTATTTATCATATTATGCTCTACCTCCCTCCATTCTCTCTCTCCCTCTCACCGTTCTTCTCTCTCTCCTTCACATTCTCTTGTGATTCTCGTGTATAGCCATATAAAATAAAAATATGGTGAAAATAGTCGTAAAAATAAAAAAATATATGTGAAGATAGAGTTAAGAGAAACAATATTACGTATGCAAGGGAGGAGACGATGGGGGTAGGTGAAAAGGGGGAGGGAGGGGAGAAGAGGGTGGCGGAGCTCGGCATGAAGACGTTAAGTACTGAGGCGATGAGGTAATTTTGCAAAATTCACTGATTAGATAGGCAATTGACAACAACAATTGAGCCTCAGAAAACAACAAAACAAATAGAAAAAAAAAAAAAACAAAACAAAAAAAGTATAAAAAAAGAAAGAGAAAGACGACAACAAAAAGAGAAAAACGACAAAAAAATAGTAGAAATACCATTCACAAAAACAACAATAACGTTCATATTCTGAGCTGATTTAATAAATATTGTCAGTAAATAAGCAACAACAAAAACAACTCACTATCGTGATAATAACAACAACAACTGTAATTAAAATAACAACAACAACAGTAACTCCAGTAATAATAACAATAACTACAATAACAACAATAACAACAATAACAACAATAACTACAATAACAACAATAACTACAATAACTACAATAACAATAATAACTACAGTAACAACAAGAAGAGCAAAAATAAAGCACATTCAAGACAAACAGGAAAAGTTTTTGACCCACTCTCTTATCGTTCACCGGGCTCCACTCGGCGCGAAGTCTCCAGAGATATTGATGGATGGATGAATGGATGGAAGGGGAGCAGGATGGAGAACTTAAGGGGTAAATTTCCAAGGCTTCTCAGGGATTTTTGTGAATATTTCCCGAAATTTTGTTAAACATATAGAATTTATTATGCATTGATTTCCAACTATCCGTTGGAATTGCAATCAATATTTTTATTTATTTTTATAGAGAAAGTAGAAATTTCCACGAAAGAAAATATAATGAAGAAAGCATAAACATATAAAGATAAATCATGAAAAATTTATTCATTTGGTCTGAATCGAATCGCTTCGACTTTTCTCGCAGTGCATTCGGCAAAGAGCACGTGACGTCGTCCGTCATTCCAACGACGTTCGCATCGCGACGCACTCGGGCGACGTTTTGATGATCGATCGCGAGCTGGGCCGAGTCGCTGTTGCTGTTGACCCAGTAGGAAAGAGTTCATGGCAATGAAGTAATGAAAAGGCGGAACTCTTCGCAATTCATGAAGAGAGGGAGAGAGAGAGACCAAATCGAGGATCGCCCACGGCAGTCCACGAATCGCGCCACCCACGAAGGATGGTCGGCGACGGAGGCGAGGGCAATCACTTGATTATCAAGCGATTTTATCTCCTGACAGCAACCGGCAGCAACATCAACAATGCCAACAACAGCAACAACAATTGTTGAGACGACTAAACCAACAACCGATCGCAGTCGTCAACGTTTTCGACAACGCCGGAAAGCAAAAACATTTAAAATTAGGAAAATTCATCGAAAAGAAGAGAAAAAGGAAAAAATTATAAAATGTGAAAAATGGAAAAATGTGAAGAAAGGAAAAATGTAAAAAAACGAAAAAAATGTGGAAACAGAAAATGTAGGAAAAAAAGAAATATGTGAAAATGGAAAAATCGAATAATTTGAAAAATGGAAAACTTTGAAAAAAAGTAAAAATGTGTAAAAAGAAAAAATACAAATAAAGAAAAAAATTTAAAAATCATAAACTTGTGAAACAAAACGGACAATTTTGTAATTTATTTAAATGCCAAGTTTCCGAGCTGAATTTCTATTATGCTGCATTCGCGGTGCCGGCGGTGAATTTATTGCCGCTCATTAGGCACGCGCGTCGTATTTCCAACTGCATGCAAATCCCACTACACTAGAGAACCCAGTAGGAAAAATTTCCAACAAATGACATCAAATAGTTTAAGAAAATAAATTTAATTTATAAAGAAAATTAAATTTTTCCCACAAAGTATTGGCTCAATAGAAAAAATTCATAAGTTTGATGTGAAGTTCTGTCGTCTCCGGAGATTTGTTGCATTTGTCTGGGCCTACATCGGTGGCACAAATCTTGTAATCACAACAACAAACAAGAGATAATACAAATGACAATGCTTGAGCCAGAGTTGCCATCGCACGAAATATATTATTTTCGAAAGTAAAGTTTGTTTCTATATACAGTTAATTTCAGATAATTTGCCATAATTTCATAGTTTCAATATTCTAAAAGTTTATTTTAGAAAAAAAAATTTAATTTATAAAAACTTGAAATTTTTGAAAAAAATATTAATAAATATTGAAAAATATTGAATATTGGAAAAAATTCGAATTTTTGAAAAAAATAAAATGTTTAAAAATATAAAATTTATGAAATTTTATATAAAAAAAAATCATTTTAAAATATAATAAATATAATAATAAAAAGTATTAGATTTTTTCATAAATAAAATTCTAAGAACGAGCAGAAAATTAGAGCTCAAAAATAATAAACTTTTTCTCAAATGGTCATTTAAAATTTAAAATATTTGAATATTAAAATTTTAAATGAATTTTCTATTTTGAATATTTTCTATTTAATTTAAAAAAATAAACCAAGTGGCCACATTGGACTTTGTCATCGCCCTCATCGTCTACTCATTTGAGTCCCTCAAGGACCTCGGCGTTGTCACCGCTCCCCAAGGCGAGTCAAGCAACCCATAAAGGATCCTTTGGCATTCCAACCCAACGGCGTGTTGCCACCTGAGGACATGGTTGTTGTTGTTGCTGGCACTGCTCAAAACAATCCGGCGACCACTTGACGTGCATTTCACGCTGATACCGCGTCAAGTGCACCGTTGAATAGAGGAGTAATTAGTGAGAGATACCGTTTTGTTGTTGTTATTTTTCTTGTTTTTTTTTCTATTTATTGTTGTGGTTTTTGTTTTTGTTCGAATTGTTGTTGTTGTAATTGTTGTTGTTGTCGTTTCAGTTCCATTTGATGTTGATACAGTTGTTTTTGTTCTTGTTCCAAATACAATCACAAAGTGTAGTGAACCTTGAAGGAAACCCCCTTGAGAACGAGAAAGAGAGAGAGAGAGAGAGAACAGGGAAGAGAGTGGGAGAAAGAGGGGTAGAGAAGAGAAGAGAGAGAGAGGTTGGATCGAGGAAGCGACTTCTCAAGAGCCTCCCGCAAGTGGGTCACCGTGACTGGCGGGCCTTCGAGCGATGGGACGACGTCAGCTGCTGGATTTAAGAGAAGGAACTTCAGCAAACCTAGAAAATAAATTCTATTTCCATCGTTCTCCAGTCACTCAAGTATAATTTTCCTACTGGATCATTGAATAAGGTTTATATTGAAAGAGATCTGGAAGAATTTCTCCTTGGGATTTGCCGATTGCATCGCTCTGCCTTGATTCGATTATGCAACAATAGCAAAATAAGTACAACAAATTCAACAATAAAAAGAAATTCACCAACAATATCAACAACAACAATTGCATTAATATCAACAACAACAATTGCATTAATATCAACAACAACAATTGCATTAATATCAACAACAACAACTGTCTGAACACTCGCCTAACATGGAGTTCCTTTGAAGGCGAAGGCGAGTTGTTGTTGTTGCTGGCGCTTCAACCTCCAGATCGAGCGAGCAAGCGATCGACCAACTTCGTCATCGTCTTTGCCTTGCGAGCGTTGCCACCTACCACGAGGCGACGGCGTTCCGGTGAAGACAATTCGATGGCGACGGCGCCGTGAACGCGAGCAAAATGTTAATCGCGAGTTGGCGGATCAGGCGGAAGGTTAACGTGGTCGAGAAGTGGAGACAAAGAGTGGAAACAGAGTGGAGAGAGGGGGGAATGGGGACCCATGGGCGCCGACGACCGCGACGGAGGGCAAAACATTGATCGATGTTGTGAGCCGGGAGCGACAACAACAAACGACGACAACTACAGCGACGTCGATAATTTCAGCAATGACGAAAACAAAAACAACAGTAAAACCCCGACACCAACAACGCCAAAACCGCCACCAACCACACCAAAACCGCCACCAACAACAACAATAACGCACTCGTACGTGATCGATGTGGCGGTTCGATAAAGCAGTTTTATGCGTTTAATAATGTAAATTGCTGTAGACATTGCTGTTCTTCTTCTTCTTCTGCTTCGTCGTCGTCGTCGTCGTTTTCTTCTTCTCCCACTACGATTGTCGATGATCGCATCGTTCGTCGCTCCTGCACATGTGCACCCGGCAACAACCACAAGAACAACAACCACACAAACAACAACAACAACCACAACACGAGCAATAACGAAAATTTGCCGAACTTGCATTTATATTTTTTGTTGCTGATTGTTGGTGACTTCATATGTTGGCCACTGATGACATCATCGTGAAATTAACATGCCTGCAACTATTTTGCATTATTGGTATTATTGTTGCAATTTAGGAAACAACAACAATAACAACAACAATAACCACAACAGCAATAATAACGACAAAAAAACTTGCATCGTTCGCACAAAACGAGAAATGCTCGCAAGGCATTAAAATTTCGGAGGGATTTTTTTACGACTCCTCAATGTGAGTCGAGTTCGCTGAACAAATGTCTGTCTGTCCATCTATCTGTCCATCTATCTGCCCGTCTATCTGCCCGTCTATCTGTCCATCTATCTGTCACAATTGTAGTGAAGTCATCGTCTCCGATATTTTTCCTACTGGGTCTCGACCGAGCCTCGTTTGAAATTCTAGGCGATCACTCGCTGCCCAACCCTAGGAACCTCTAGCGTCTCGATCGATCGTTCGGTCAGCTCGATCGCGGCTCCTGCGCGTGCGAAGGCAAATTGCTGAGCAAATTCCGCCTCCAACAATTGCCCATTAAATCGCCGGCGCGATGTTGACCGCATTTTAATGGCTGACGAGACGGAGTTCTTCTGAAATTCTCGCTGGACACGCGTCGTGTGGCGCGGAGGAGAAAGAGAGAATACGAAAAATTCCCTGGAGGACATAAAATTTCCCTCAATCATCTATTTTCCGTCATTTATCCATTTTTCCTGCATCGTTTTCCCTCCTCTAATGTAATTAGGTCAATAAATCGTATAAAGTTACTGTAAAAATTCCTCCAACCTTCTCAAAATCTCTTCCTTCACTCATTCATCCATCCTATAATTTTCCTATCAAACTCTCTTCACCTTTCCTCGTCTAACCATCCTTTAAACACATCTTCCACACTTTCTCTATCTTTGTCACTGTCTCTATCTCTGTCCCCCAATTCAAAGCTTTCCTGCTCGCTTCATCCATCTTGCTTGCTAAAAAACTGTCGTCGTCCGGGAATATTTTCTCTGAATAAATCATACTTCACAAATTCCCTCCCACCTCTCTTTCACCCTCTCGCTCCTTCGTCATCTTCCGGGTTTTTCTGAATTTTATGATAGCGACAAAATAGATGAATTGATCTCCGTCATTATCGAGACTTTGGTGGGAACTTTTCACAAAGGCAGTGCTTCCCAAATGGATCCAAAAGAAGTGAATTCCATGGTAAAATATGTCTAATGTCCGTTTTGGGTTGGATGGATTTTCTTCGAAAGTCATGAAGTTCAAAAGGTTCAAGGTCAGGGAGAAGTTCTCCAAGTTCTTTCAGAAATCCCACAACTTGAAATTCATCCTACTCGTGATCATATAAACTTCTGGTATAGGCTTTGAGAATCCCTGCTTGAACAGATAGCAAAGTATCTGTCCTCATTGTTGACGGAAGAAAAATACTACATGATCCCTTTAGGACTGGGGTGAGAGCCTGACATACATACATACGTCATGGGACATGTACAGACATAAAAAGACATAAACAGACATTCTGCACTTGATATCGTTTAACAAGACGAGACGAAGCTGTCGCTGTTCGCTATGAAAGTGTGGAAGAAACAATACAAAAGAGAAGAAGATACTTGAAGAAAAGGAAAACACAAAAAACTACGTCGATATTCGAGTCACGTCATCGTGAAATTTTGCCATAACTGGCGTGATTTTCGGTAAGGATTTTCCTGCTCCTCTTTGTTGGCGGTTTGTCTTCGGAAACTTCGGGAAGATTTTATTCCTTTTTGTGGGTGAAAATTAACCCGCCGATAGTGAGACGAGAATGAGACAAAAAGTGGTCGAGGTCGAAGCGGAAATATTTTCAGGAATTCGAAGTTCATTTTTAAATATTTAATTTAAATCTGATATTCAAGAGTGACCTCGGCCCGATGGATGGGATATTTCTGTATTGTAAATTATACTTGCTTCGAAGACGTGGAAATTCAACCCATCGACATTCCTTCATGAGAACCATCGAGTTTCTTTATGAACCCTGCCATTCCGAACGAAACTCACCTGCAAAAGAAAGAGAGCGAAAATCATAATTAATAGAGAACGAGTGAACTTTAATTGGGGTTTCTTCTTCTATTTCTTGTTCTTCTTGTATTACTAGAACTTCTCGTTTATCTTCATTTATAGTTTTTTTCTCGATACAGATGGGGTGGAAATTTATAAATAAATATTTTTACGAAACTCAACACTTTCACTTAACATTTGCGCCCAACGATAGCCAACGACCCCGCCCCCCTCAGCATGACCCCAACAGGGCTGAGGCGTTGCCAACCACGGCCGAAGCCATCGCACGACATGACTCGCAGAGTTTTGCAGGGACTTCGCAGGGTCGTGAGAAGAAGTGCGAGGCGGGAGGGAGGCCGGGGTCCGAAACCCTTCCGATGGTAGTCAAAAATTTCTCCAACGTCTGTCTGACGGTTAGACCGATGGATGGATGGATGGTTGGATGGATGGTAGGATGGTAGGATGGTTGGATGGATGATTGAATACATGATTCGATGGATGGACAGACGGTCGGCTGGTCTGTGGGTCGTTCGTGCAGCGGCGGCCGCAACTTCTAATTGAGATCGGATTTCTTTCAGTCGCCGAACTGCTTTATCGACACACCAACCAGGTACGTTCAGGACCTCAGTTGTTGTTATTATTTGCGTCTGTTGTCTTGTTGTTGTTCTAGAAATTTTTGTTGTTCTACAACTAGTTGTTGTTGTTGTACAAATTTTCGTTGTCTATTTGTTTTCGTTGCCGTTGCGCTTTTAGTGCTGCCCGTGGAAAGTTGGCCTTCGTAAAGCAATTAGAAATTTTTGCTCAACGAATTTGTTGCACTCAGTTTTGGTGGTATCAGCTTCCCCAGAGGGTGGCAACGCTGGAGGCATGCATTTCACCCTAGTCTTTAACTTGCACACATCGCGTTTACATCCCATTTTTATTTTTGTTTAACTTCTCTTGTTTGTCTTGTTGTTTTAGTTTAATTTCCATTGTTTTTGCTACCATTCCTTAAAATCAATTCTTAGTCAGTTTTCAGGGCAACTTGTTGCCATAGTAAATTCTTCCCGGAAACGAAAGTTATGGCCTTGAAGCGGTTGCCAACCGCTGACTTTATGAAGTTATTGCAGAAAGATTTCTTCCCATCCATATGTGGTGTATTTAGTTTTTAAATTGCATTCATTACTGTTGCAACTTTGATGTGAATACTTGAGAATACTCGTTTAATTGAATTCAGCACGAACGGAAGCTGATTGAAATTGATACCTTATTCTTTCAATATATTCTCTATTTATTTTTCTATTCTCTCCTACATTTGATCTATCGATGGTTGCTATGAAAATGCATTATATGTATGTATTTTTTAAATCTAAATCTTTGTCGCAAATCAACAAAGAAGAAACATCAGAATAATTCTTTGGCCCGACTGTGATAACTTGTTGAACCTTTGGCGGCTGAATCGAAGTTGATTGTTTCATTTCAAGGCCCCACAATTGACATCATTATGCGATTCCACCACAAGCTCCACACATTCTCTTATAATTTGTTAAATCTACATTATTTTCCTTGCAATTCATAATTTATTGCATTCACTTGTTTTCCATTGAAGACGTCAATCAAGTGGCGCCTCTTTGTATTGAATCGACAAATAAAATAAGTAAACGCGTTCAGACAGATGAAATAAATTGATTAAACTAGAATTCTAAAGTAATTAATTACTCTGCGATCGAAAAATCATCTTCTAAACAAAGCAATTGAAGAATCATTTGTCAAAATATAGTCAGATGGGGGTCAAAATCCATCGGGCAATCGAAGTATAGAAGAGGCGTAAACAAGTGGATGATAATGAAACGATGATTGGAAGTAATTTAATATGAATTTATTTAGTTTTAAAGTTCAAACACAGGGAACTTTAAAACGTCCAAAAACATTAAAAATAAAAACATTTCTCCAATGATACAACTTTTAAATGAATGTTTGAGTCTTAAAAAAAACTCGAATCAAGACAATGTGCGAATTCACTTCAGGAAACAATGGAGAATCTCGAAACCACGAGCAAATATTTCGATTAAATCATCGATGAGAGGCGACGAGAAACATGAAAAAAAAAACCAGCAGCGATTGCGAAATGCAGTTTGAGGAAAAAATTGACACCCGCAGCAGCTGTCGATGAAATGTTAAAGGTTTTACTTGTTGATCGAGCAAACAAATTAAAAGAAGCCCCGAGACAGCAACGAAAACAAATACAAATTTTTGGGCAACTATTTCTGGCGTTGTTTTTATTATTTTTCATTGCGCTTGTTGTTTTTATTGGACAAACAATCGAAATAAAAAAAATGAAAACACATTTACGATTGACCAACTTTTGACAGTTGAAATGTCAATAAATTAGCCCGTCGTCTGACACCAAACTGTCAGGCGTATGAAGAGGACAGACAGACAAACTGGCGGACAGACAGATCGTCAAAATCTGGAGCGATTCGACCAATGGATGAGAAATGGAGGGAATCAAAGTGATTGTGGTATGATTTAAGGAGATAAATTAATAAAAAAAAGTTCACTTGAAAAACTATTATAAATTATTAAGGGTTCATTTAAATTAATAGAGCTATAGAAAAGGGTTCCATGAAAAGAGAGGGAGAAAAATTAGAGAAAGAAATACTAACATAAAAAAAAAATAGATTAGATAGATTGATATTTTGTTTCCGTGAACTTGTGAATTGAAATTTCTCTCCTCTAGAATCGAGGGAAATAAAATATCCCATTAGTTGCTATCGATTTCCACGCGGTATTTTATCAAAAATGCGGTAACATATCTTATCTTTCACAACATTGTTGTTGCCATTGCTGATAAGTGAACAATCATTGGCCAACAATAGCAACAAACCAACAACAACTTCACACAAACTTGAGGTGAAAAATTATGGGAGTAACATTGGGTTTAATTATGTTTTGGTGAGAGCTGAATGCAATTGGACAAAATGCTATGGAATTTTTGATTATATTCGATATATTCTTAACTGATGGCCGAAGGATAGTGCTAATAAAAAATTTTAATATGAAATTCCATAAATAAACGTTTGAGATAAAGAAATATTGTATTCACTAAGAGAATAAGTGCGAATTTACTAGAATGATTTAATTTAATTTATTAGCACTCATAAAAATTAGACAAATATTTTCCTTTACTACTTTGTTTTAATATTTAAATCCCATGCCAAAAAGAGGAAAAATAATATCGCTAATGCTATTTCTAGGAATTTCGTGCAAGCCAAAATATCTTCAAAAGATCTTCAAAACTAAACGTCGCATGCGCAGCAGACGTCGAGACGACGACCAGACGGCGTCGTTTGAATTTTTGGACTATGGCAACAGTTGTTGGTTTTATTAATTGTTGTTGTTATTGTTGTTGTTTTAAACGCTAATGTGGTAGTTGCTGTGGTTGTTGCTATATTAGAAATTCCATCGTGATGATTTCCGAAGATAAAGCAGGCGACTTCGAAGATCGTTCGTTCCACAGAATCGAGATTTATCGAGGGTCGCTGCCAAATTTGCCCGATGGCTGCGGGGAAGAGCGGGGAATGGATTCATCTACTATGGAGCATTCCCCGGACTCCACCGATCGAATGACAAATTTTTCTGATTCTGTTTTTTCTTTTTTTCTATCGCTTTCGGTCGTGTGTGCAGCGGATTTCGAAATTTAAATGCGTTCAAAATAATTTATCGTGCTATGTGTCAAATTTTCGGTATTATTATTGTTGTTGTTGTTATTGTCGTCGTTGTTTCGGTCGTCGTTGTTTTGGTTGTTGTTGTGTTTTTGTTTTTGTTGTCTAAGCTTCTCTCTTCTTCTCCACGGCAGGTCCAAAGGGCTCAAAAAAAAAGCCGCCATCGTTGTCGACAAATTGTGACTGAAGGTCGTTTCTTGTTTTGTTTTTACCACTGATATTATTGTTGCTATATGTGTTGTTGTTGGTGATATATAGTAGTTGTTGTTGTTGTCTCTATATATATTGTTATAGGTCCGTTGTGTGTTCCCTCAGTTCGCCCCATCAAGATCAAGATATACAAATACGACAAATTCCTTTTTTTTCTCTCTCTCTCTCTCCGAATCTCAACACGATCCACATTTTCTTCAGAATTGGAACATTTTTTGTATGATGCCTCAAAAAGTGGGACATTTTTTTGAGAATTATGACGAAAATTGAGAAGTTGACAAATTGATAGTTATGTGTATGTATGTGAATATGGGGAAATTTTCATAACGTGCGGCGTGATAAGCAATCGAGGGAAAACTATGATTAATTAGGGGACATTTCTTGAATATTATGGCGTTGGGATTAGTTATCGGACTGTTTGCTGATAAAACCGCATTGGTGGAGGAACATTGACGTGTTCGGAGCATGGTTTGTAAAATTACCTCATGGAAAATCGATCACACGGAATGACACACGAATTTCGTACTTCGGACAATCGATTCGAGTCAGTTGTAAAAGACTCAAGAGTTTATTTGAGATTACAAGAACTACGAAAGCCAAAGAATATTGGAAGGAAATTTGTAACATGAGTAATTTATTAAATTTATAGTTCTCTCTCCTTTTAAATATCACTCTTTGAATAATATTTTTCCCATTTTTTTGCCATGGAAGACAAATTAATGAACTTCGATTTTAAGCATTTAAGCGATCGGTTGAAAAAGTCTGGAGGAGCGCAGGAAAAACCGCAGCGAAATCGAAAGTGAGAACGAGTCTAAAAATAAATATAAAAATAGAATTTACGCCATAAAGAGCGAAAACTGATTAAATTACGATATGATAAAATTTATTGAATGAACCGCTCGGGGACGTCGAATTAATTAGCTCAGCCATGGACGCGAGAAATTCGCACATGTTTGGCCAATAACAACAACAATGGACAATATATCAGAGTCGACTATCGAGGACTTATCACAAGGCCGATGGTGGGAGGTGAAGAGGCGTGGCAAGGAAAATATATAGAGATAGGAAGATAGAAAGATATGAAATCGATTTGAATAAATTCACTTCCGCACTTGATATCTTGGACAAGAACCCACTTTCGATTTCGAGAAATTCATTCGATTTCGGAAACTGGTTTTCGATCTCGAGTTCGATTCACGACGACTAATGAATTGCTTTTTAGTAGCTTTTGTTTTTGTTTTGACGCGTTTATTTATGTTGTCTCTGTATCTCTTTTAGTGTTGTGCCGCATCTCCTCCCAGGTTCTTGTTGTTATTGATGGCTTTGTCGTTAGGAATTAACATAAATTTGATATAAACAAGCGGGTCGGACATCTGTTGCAGGAGGGGAGCGAGGGACCTGTGGGCAGAGGGGGCTCCATTTGGCAACTAGAGCCGAGGTGAAGCCGAGACCAGTCGACGCGCATTTGGAGATGGATTGGATTTTTTCAATCAATTTGGGAAATTTTTGTGTTCTTTGAAATGTAATTAAAAAATAATTAATTAAAATAAAATTACTTAATATAAAATTAATGAAAATAAAATTAATTAAAAAAAGATTATAAAAATAAAATTAATTTAAATAAAATTGAAAATAAAATTAATGAAAATAAAATTAATTAAAATCAAATTAATAAAAATTAAATTTAAAAAAAATTAATGTAAATAAAATCAATTAAAATTAAATTAATTAAAATCAAATTAATAAAAATTTAATTAATTAAAATCAAATTAATTAAAATTAAAATTAAAATCAAATTAAAAGATTTTTGAAAAAAGGTTTCTTTTTACTTTAAATCCTTCATTCTTGTCACATAACTCAATATGAAATGCATACCAATAAAGTAATTATCTAATATTTCTGAGTCTAATGAAGTTATTAGAAATCTGCTCGATCATCTGGTAGACAGTCCCGCCCAGTCTCGCCCCGCTCGTCCCAATTCGATTATTCAATACGAGGTGATTCAGAGAAGAATCGAAGACTAAAAATAATCCCCCTAAAGATTATCGCTATCTCTCTCGCTCATGCTCACGAAGTGTGATCTTGGAGTGGAGAGAAAAAGAAGAATAATCAGAGGGAAAGGGGGGGGAAGAGACGAAAGCCCATCAGAGGCATTTGCATGACAATGGCATGGGAATTAATAACTTCTTCTTCTTCTTTGGGCCATGTGTTTGAATGCTAAGTATCGCAAACATGGCTTTGTTGTCGCTGCGCTAAGTATCTGGCCAAATTAGTCATTTAAATTGAATTAAAGTGAATGCGATCATTGGCAGCTACTGTGAAGAACAGCTCTTGGACACCGGTCATAAATTTAATCGAACTCTGAAGAGGAAAGAGATTTCTTGAGAAAACGAAGAAGTCGATTTTGGATATATATATTTTTTTTTACTTGTGCCTCGTAGACCAGTTCAGTTCATTAACTCGCATCCATGCGATACTCGAACTCGTATCGAATTCTGCATATCGAATGAGTTTTTTTTGTCAACCTGTCGTCGTTGTTGTTTTTGTTGTTGTTGTTGTTGCTGGTGGTTTTTGTTTTTGTTGCTGCACGTTTTTATTGTTGCTGTTCGATTTTTTGCCGATCGCTTGAAATTCTTCGCGGTTCTTGTTTTCAATTACATAATTCGAAACGTTTCAACTCGACGCACACTTTTTTTTTTTGTTTTTGCTTCCTCCTCCTTCTCTTCTTCTTCGCGACTCGTTCGTTGTGTATCTCTTCGGGGGGCTGTGGGGGGCGTGGATCGTTGAATTGGGAGTCGATTGAAACAAATGCGCGTCCGTCGCACGCCACGAATCAAAATCATTTCTCTTCATGTCGCACGTTTTGACAGCTTAAGTGAGTTTCATCGAATTTCGTCGAGTTTCTTTGAAATATCGTGGAGTTTCTTTGAAATATCGTGGAGTTTCATCGAGCTTCGTTGAGTTTCGTTGGTTTCCGCATGAGCCGCCGACAGCGACGACGACGACGGCGGCCAAAAGCAAATAATTCATTGATCGAACTTTGATTTCGTGAATTAATGAATCGACGTTCTTTAAAATTTTTATTAATCGATCTCTGGCAAATATTTACCCACGATGACAGCATCGAACACGACGGCGGATGATCGAAAGGGAAATTGCAACAAAGTCTCATAGTCATGTCACCGAAAATAGAGTTGGGCCCAATTTGGAGGATTCTTAAGCGGCACCAGAAGAGTTTTCAAAGAGCTTCTCACTCAACTTCAAGGGGCCTTTCGTCTGAAGTTCTCGTGGAAACATTGTTAGCAAAAAAAACAACCACAAATTAATTGCCTATCCATCATTTTGAAACGAGAGCCACATTTGGCAGTGACCAAAAAAAACATTTCCCTCGGGCTCCAACGACGAGACGCCGCCGGCCCTTTGTCGGACCCCTGACTGGAATCTCAATGAAGTCTCTGCGACGAGAGACCCAGAGTTCAAGAAGAACGAGACAAAACGCAAACATTAGATATTAGACAAGGTCAGGTTTGTTCATGTATTCATGTATGTCCGACACTTCTGCTGCTCTTTCAACGAGCAACGAACAGTAGTCAAGAGGGGAAGAGGGAGGGGAAGAGGGAGGAAGACAGAATGGACAAGACGGCGGAAGAGAGGCCAAAGAGCGAGTGACAAGAAAATAGATGAAACAAAATTACGATAATGTTTGTTTTGCTCTCGACTCTGCAGTCGTTACGGATGAGAAGGAGGAACAACAACGTCTTTGGAAGAAGGAATGCGGCGGATCCAGTTTGGAGAGCTTTGGCATTTCAACCTCGGTTGTCGCAAGTCGTGGACACGGCTGAAGGTCGAGGGCTGGGCCGATTCTGACCCAGATATGGGATCTCATTGATCCACCACACCGATGAGGGATGAGGAGACGACTCTAATAATGGAATTATAAGATGAGTTCAAATCGGAGAAGAGAAGGGGAACGAATTTGAGAAGGAAAGAAGAAGGAACTGTTTTTAGAGGGATTTTCAGACCTTGGATAACAACAACCAGAACTATCGAGATCGAGATCTTTTGCATATGTCATCAATCTAGAAAAGAACATTCCGAACTTGTCTCGATGATCCCAAAGTTCTTATTGTTGTATGAAACACTAGCTAATTTCGTGCTAATGACGTGATATTTCGTGTAAACCAACAACTAAAACTATAACAACAACAATTACAACCAACCAAACAATAACAACAATAACATGATGAGTTCATAAAAATGGAAATCAAAAGGAGAAACAAAAATCAAAAAAAATGTAAATCAAAATGAGAAACAAAAATCAAAACAAAAAAAAAAATGTATATTTAAGAATGACAATAAATGCTTATTTTTAAAAGATTTCATTTCTTTCGCGAGAAGTGCATTTTAAGTGCGTAACTTTTGGATGGAAGCCAAATGCAACATGAACTACAAAAACAATATGTATTAACAACAACTATCAACAACAACAAAAACTATCAACAACAAGTCACAACAACACGACCAAATCGCATTGCAAATCGGGAAGATTCATGATCAGCGAGGTGGTCGTATTTTTTCCTCGTTTTGCGGAAGCTCTCGCAGCAAGCGAATACGGTGGATTAGGCGAAGGAAGAGTGGTGAGAGGTGGAGAAGGGGGTGAGGTGAGATGAGGAGAAGGGGGAGAAATGAAAAGAAAAAATGAGGAAGAGAGAGAGAGAGGAGAAGAACTTGGGAGTCGTCATGAGTCACGCATGGCTGCAGTCGCAGACGCTTTAATGACATTTCAATGGTCCTCGCGAAACTTCATCAGTCTTCGAGTTCATTTTTGGAGTTCTCTACGTTCACGATCTGATAATCCAACGAATTCTGAAACTTTAATAATCTAGAGAACTTTAAAATTTTGATAATCCAACAAATTCTAAAACCTTAATAGTCCAAAACGAATTTTAAAATGTTGATAATCAGTCGTATTCTGAAATCGCATTTAATGTGAATTCAGAATGTTCAAAAATTTGCAAATTTCGCCTCTCCCTTGCACCACTTCCCACGATCGATCTTTTGATGTTCTTCCAAATGTTGATTGTTTTGCACTCGTATAAACAACAAATTATTTCTCGCCTCTGGACATTTCATCTGCATCCGGTGCCGTTTGGACGCAGATCTCGACGAAGAACATGATGATCGTGAAGATTGACTAGGGTCGAGAAACAGATTTTTCGGATCAGATGGGATCCTCGTTAAGGCGCTGATGGACGGGATTCAAAATATGAGTTTCGCAAAAAAAAAACACACACATATGAAACAAAGTCTTCCCCATTATTCATCAGCCATTAGATCATCGCCTCATCCCATGCAGGGGTGGGCAATTGCTTCACTTCGACAAATGATTTCTCAATTGATTTCCACACAATTTATTGGTTCTTATTTGTTATTTTCCTAGGGGTTTTTCCAATCCCATCGATGACCGTCGAGGCAAACGATTGATGACTTCAAGCGCTTCTTGGTGATTACTTTGTGCTCAATTTCCGATGGTTATTTCTGTTGCTGTTATTATTGTAATAAAAATGATGTTTATCGTTGTGGTCTTAATGAATTTTTGACATTTACAGCCGCACCACGTCAGATTTCCATTCAACAACAGAAACCAACACGCCAAAGAACATGAACATGAATGAAGGCAAACCATTTAAATACTTGACTGCTGATCGCGTCGATATCTCGTGGCTTCTTATGGTGGTATCTTCCATACCATACCATACCATCCCATACTCTAATGAAGCCTCTCATTCGTTGATCGATCGCAAATGTCGGGTCTTCTTATAGTTGTTGTAATTGTTATTATAGTTGTTGCTGTTGTTGTTGTGTTAATTGTTGTTGTTGTTGTACTGTTGACGAGGGCCACGCATCTCCCTCACTCAAGCAAAATCGCGCACAAATGTCTGTCGTCAATTGTCGCTGGCAGAACGATAAAGATTCCCGACTTAACGATCGCGCAAAAATCGAGCATTTGTTTGTCTTTGGTCTTTAGTTTTTGGTCTTTAGTTTTTGGTCTTTAGTCTTTGGTCTTTCGTCTTTGTTGTTCGCCAACAAAGATGAGTGTGAAAAACTGCCGAATTTGACAACGTTTCAATCGTGGGCGAGTTCATAAAAATGCAAATTTTCCGAATTACACTCGTTGCCATTAGATCGAGTTGTAATTTGATATTGCCTCGAAATTGACTTCTTGGAATCTCGAACCAAGGCGAACGATGTGGTCTTCGGTCGGTGGTAATAGACGATCGATGCTGGCGATGACGGTGGCTGACGTTATCGAACACGATCGCGTGGAATTAAACGATCGAACGAGGCATGGCATGTGGGACTCTTTATGAATGGGGCATCGTCATGGTATCAGAGGCGAGCGATCTGCGATAGCAAATCATCGCCGTCGTCTTCTCAATTTGCGGCAACTGGTTTTGGCCACCGCTGTAACCCGCCAACGGAACCGCTTTGTGTAAATCATCACCAGCATCCATCATCATCAGCCCAATCATTTGCTCGATCTCGCTGTCGTGCATCGCTCCACCGTTCTATTAATCACCGCGATGATTTCAATAATCGCCACTCATGGCCATTAGGTGTCCATCCACGCACGCATCGTGTCCATCGAGCTCTCGGGAATGATCATCAGATTAATTGTCATGCGATCAACTCGGGACAAGCGCTCGCAATCGATTGCCGCAATTAAAGCCTCGTCAACACGTCGTGCTCCATGCAAATCACACGCGATCCTCATCGATGTCGTTGTTAAGGGCCATGCAATCATCTCGAACGAGGTGTTGTCCATCATCATCATCATCATAATTATGTGGACATGGTAAGAACTCCTTTTTCTCAAGGATTTCAAAAGGATTTCCATTTTGTTAACTGTGAAGTTTCGAAAACCATCGTCAGTCTTTTCATTTGGGCATTGACGATTCCCTAGCAGAAGCAGCAGCATCAATTAATAAAGCAACAACTGCTACTCTTGCAACAGCAACAGCAGCAGCAACAACAACAACCAGCAATCATTGGTTTGTAGCTGTTCTTAATTAACATAATCAACTTTATGGCGTTTTGCTACAAACAAAAAAATAAAAACAACCCAAGCAAATGTCTCCAACAACAAACAATTTGTGTTTACAACAAGTCGACAATTTGTTAAAAACGAGAAAACATCAATAAAACCAATGTATTTGTATGATGTATGAAATGTCTAAATATATACATAAATAGAAATAGGTGTGTGTGTGTGTGTGTGTGGACAACAACAGCTGTTATGCAAATGACTATTAATTTTGGTTCGTGTTGTTGTTGTTGTTGCTTTTGTTGTTGTGATACTGAAACCCCATCAGAACCTGACAGGGGGCGAAGCGAGGCGAATCGTTTTCGAATTCGAAAACTAGATTTCGGCGACCTTTTGTCTAATGACTCGAAGACTTCTGCACGGAGGCTTCGATGAAGATGCGGCGGACATGGGTGTATCGTGTAAATAATGCGTGCTGTTGGACAGATTTAAGTTTCAAACTTTAACACGGCCAACGCAGCTTTGAAGTTTTAATTAAAAGATCGACAAGTTAAAAGCCTATTAACTAGTTTATTGGCTTCGCTTCGCTTTGAATTCGCTTTGAATGTGATTTACGCAGATTTCAAGTCGACGCTCGCTTCTCGACTGTATTGAAATAACCGTGATAGAGGGTTAAAAGCCAATTGGAGGAGAGTTTTTTTTTAAGAAAAGTACTGTGGTTTAGTCATAATCTCTATTGGTTTGATGACTTTTCGTAGTGACCACAAATTGCTTGATTCACTCATTTTCGTATTATTCCCATATATCTTTCAATTAGAGCCGTGTGGATCCTTTGAAAATTGTGCTAATTTAAAACCGAACCCAATTGAAATGCGGGACAATATTCATTCCGAATATCCAATAAAACCGCAATTTGTTATTTTGACAACATCAATTGGAGCTGCCCTGACTCTGCTGCACTTTAAAACGCATCAATTCTCATCGCGATCGTTGGCAACTCCCCGAAGATCGTGGAGTTGTGGTGTGAGAAACTCAAAATTATGTCACCCCTCAATGAAAAACGCATTCATCATGCGCGGGCAGACGCAATTTAACGCCTCGCCGGACGGAGGCTGGAGGGACAGACAGAGGGACAGACAGGGGGACAGACAGAAAGGCGGACAGACAGAGACAAACCAATGGACAGACTGAAGTTTCGTCGCGAATTTGCGAAAATTTCTGCATGCAAAAGCTTAAACCCGTCTCTCGATGTCGAAGATTTCGCCGAGCGATGTGTCAGATTTTCTTCAAACCCGACGAAGGTTCGACAAACAAATTAAATTTCGACGGACTTTTGCAGCGAGTTTTTTTTTTGTTTGCAAAAGAAGAAGGAACGAAATCCGGGGAGAAAAAAACATGTGGTAGTCGACTCCGGCTGCTGGGTGTGGACATGGATGAACAACCGGGACATACATATGTCGGTGGAATTATCGGAGCGGCAGGATCGCAAATCGCAAGATGGTCATAAAGGCCAATGGACAGACAGACAGACAGACGCATATGCATTCCAGGCATGCGATGTGTGCCCTGATGTGCTTCGCAGATCGTCTCCGTCGTCTGATCTGTTCGCATGGTTTGCATGCGGCATCGTCAGTTATCAATTTATTGATCTGTTCGAGCGATCAGTCGGTCGTTCGGTCGTTGGAGTTGAAGTCGCAGCCAAATGGAGTGGAAAGCCGAGTTGGAGTTCGAGCTTCTGGCCGCTTATCGTTCGAGGAAGCAATCGCAATCTGGAGATGAAGATGCCGATGAGAATTCCAGATGATGCCGCCTCTGAGCTGGGGCGGAGTTCGTCTTGGGCGGCCTCTTGTGGGCGGATGGTGCTGATTTCGCCCCCTTTTAGAAATTTTCCCAGCTCACTAACTCCGCCCTACTCCAACTAATGGTGACCAAGTTTAAAGGGATTTCGAATGAAGGCATTTAGTCTTGGTCTGACTCAGTTATAGAGCAAATATGTGTCAACGCTCAGACAAATTAGCCGTAAAGTCTAGCCTAAACGACAAAGAACAAAAACCACTTCGCTTATCAGTCGCCAGTGTTGCATATTTTAACGTTTGGGCCGTGTCGTTTTACACTTTATTTGAAACCCAGTTGCGGCAAAAAAAAAACAATTGAATGTTTATGTTATGTTACTCTGATCATAAACATTGTAAGGTTTTGAAAATTCCATTCAAAATTAAAATAATAATTTCTACTAAAATATGTTGATAGATTTTGATCAATCTTGAGGCGAATTTCAACCACTTTTCTATGGTTCAATTCACTCAGAAACTGTTGCCCCAAAGTTCATCTAAGTTTTAGTCTTTCGCTCCCTATGAAACTCTCAACTTCAGCCTAAAACCTTGCGTATCCTCTGTATATTCCGTGCGTTGCTTTTATTTGTTTTCGCTATTGCTCTTACTATGTATAATAGTCATTGTATATTTTCATGTCAACATACACGTTGTTGTTTTATGTTTTCTTCCATAGAACTTTTTAGTAATCTCAGAATTTTGTCTCGTTCGCCTGACGTTAAGCGAATCTGGTGCTGAATGTTTGTCGAGTATTATTTTGTTTATGGCTCTTATTTTTTTTTTCTTCCACCAAGTGTGTAAGCATACATAAATATTTCGCATTTACAATAACAACTACAACTATAGAGCAAACATTAAATAATAATACCTGCTCCATTTGGGATTTTCTTTGAGGTTTTTTCACTTGTTCATCTCGAATGAGAAGAAGATTTGCTGCGAATGAGTGAGGGGAGATCATGAGAAACTTCATGTTTTAAATATGGAGAATTAGGGTGAGCCAAAGTCGTCTGAGAAGTCATGAAAAAAGATTATCTTTAAATTATGAAAAACTTCAGGATTTTTAAATTAAAAATTCCCTTTGATACTGACTTCAAGACCCCTCTCCAATGCTTTTCCATCAAGAGTGATTCACATCCACCACATGCGATACTGAACCGATATCTATAGATATATAGTTCATGAGTGTGTTCATCATGCGAAGGGTGCGTTTCTTTGTGGTTTTTTTTTTATCAAAATATGGTGCCCAACATAATTTGTTGTTGGTGCTGCTTAAGATAAGCACCATGAGGCCCAGGCCTCCGAGGCCTTCGATCCCGACAAAGGGAAGCCTCAAGTGCGGTGACCTAATTTTGTTCCCGCGAAAGTCGAGGATCTGGATTCCAGGAAAATGGAGCGATCATGGTCATGATTTTCAAATTTTTTTAATATTTCATTAATTTTCATTTCGACTCTTCAATATTTATTTCATGAATTATTACAAATTTTAGTGTTTAATTGAAATATTTAAAATTCTTATAAAATTTGTTTTTTAATTTAATTTTCCTTCTTATCGTTAATGAATGTTTTTCCCACAGTGTTTGTTAATTTTTTCATTTCTTGCTCATTTTTATTATTTTTTTTGCTCATTTTTACATTTTCCTCTCATTTTTAATTGCGTTTTTTTTTTGGTTTATTTTTTGTTGAAATGCTTTTCAGCAGTTCTTGGCTTCCTCCTCTTCTTCAGCGACGACTTGATCGACATATAAAGTAAATAAACGAGGGTTGCAAGACAACGGAACATGTCTGGAACATCATTTTTCTCCATATGTTTGCAATATGTTGCTGCTGCTGCTGGCGTTGCAAAATATTCAGTTTTAAAGAAAAGATTTGAGAACTTAAATATATATAGGTTTTTGTGTTTGATGTGCGTGTTTAATGTCTTCAACACATGTGCGAAAACGCAGTGAAAAGTTGGGGGAAACCGAGGAAAACGAGAGTGTTGCCAACGGCAGCCGGAACTTCTCGGAAGCCTTGCTGCAAAAGACTGTGGGAAACTGAAAAACATCATTTCAAAATAGATTTTACGCAAACTTTATATTTAGTTATTCGGGTCTTCGTATGGATTTTATATTTTTTAAATTACCGATATCGCTGGAGAAATGTGAAAATGACTTCAGATAATTACGAAGAAATTAACGAAACTTGGAAAATAGTTTTTGCAACTTGAAAACCCTCGGTCGACATTGAACCTCGAGTGTCCTCCGGCGAGTTTATCGCACTCGAACAAACCTCCCCAAAGTGTTTTCCACAATATGGCAACACAATGTTCGACTCAACTCTGCTGTGATGTAGATCGAATGGGTTTAAGGCGAAAAACAAAACAAAAAAAACGCATACGAACAAAATAAATATCTGGTAAGTAGTGCACAAATATTTGAATAACAATTAATAAACACTTTACTTTGCACGTCTGCAGTCGGCTCGAGAGAGCTCTAGTGGATGAACAAAGGAAAATGCACCCGTGGCCAGGCTGATTGAGGCGAAAAAATAAACAGATAGAACTAGCAAAAGATTAATTTAATAGGAGGAATAGCCGTAAGTGTCGTAAGTGAGATTGTCAAGCGACAAAAAAAAAAACTCAAGACAGAAGGTTAAGGGAGAGAAATGTTTGTGAGAATAACATCCAAATAGTCTAATAATTCTTTAGGTTACGCTAAAAAATTCCTCCAGAATCACACAAAAATATAGTGTGAAAACGAAAAAGCATAAAGTTCCCTTATCACAATAAACTATTTTTATACATAGAAATACAGTGGAAGAAAGCCATATATTATAACAAGAAAGAAGAAAGAACAAACAAAAAAAAAAACGCACAGCAACCGGGAGCAAGTGAGATGATATGGAAGCAGGAGCAGCAGAAGCCAACGTTGAAGATGATGATAATGATGATGATGATGAAAAGCAAAGCTAATTATGCTGATGACCCCTTTACACAACTTCCGATGTGATAAATGACTTTGACTCGGGCTCGACTTGGGCCTGATATGCGATGTATGAACCTCTCCAGGCATTTTTCTGAAAAAGGCGCGAGCCACGAAAACACTTTGCAATCCAGTGTGTGAGTTAGTGATTGAGGAAAGAATCGAAAGAGTGGAGGAAAACTAGAACATTGTGTCATAGAGATAACGAATCACTGAATTAGCCACGACTGCAGGAACGCACGACTTTGTCGGTTGTGTTGGACACTTCCTAATTGGAGCAACAAAACTAAATTGAAAAACCTGATCTTTGTGGCGATTAAGTGTGGAATTGGAAATTCGAAATTAAATATTAAAAGGGGAATGAGACTTGAATCAATTAGAAATACAAAGAAATATATCTAAATAACTAAATTATAAATCATAATTTAGATTTAATAGAGAATATGAAAAATGAAATGGAAATCAAAAACAAAAAGTCGAAATTTATTTATTCAATATTTTGAACTTCATAAAAATCAAACCGAACGACAAAGTACAACCTTTGGAATGAGCTCAGCATAAATTGCTTGAGTTAAAATAAATGATTGAAAAAGTTAAATGAACAATTTCTAAATATTAAAATCTCATGGTTCAAGAGTCAATTATAGTCAAATTATGAAATAAACGAAGGAAAAACAAATCAAATCAACCAGGGCGTATTATCAAAGAACTACATTCGGTGACGAGATTAAGAACTAACATAGGTTATAGTTGACAATAAGAAATCAAGAATGTTCACGAAATCAAAACTTGTTCGTTTAATTAATAATTTTTTAATTTCTTAATAATGTCTAACATCAGTGTCTAATATTAAGTGTTCGTATGGTGTTTGTGGTTGTTGTTGTTGTTGTTGTACGATCCCATCCTCCAACTGATAACATTATCTATGTCAAGTCTTAGCGGCAACGCATAAATAACATAATTTGCTATTTCTGGAAATCAGTTTCTACTGAATTCGCTGGGATCGATCGTCAACCAAAATCAAAAACTCCATGACTACGTGTGTGAGTGTGTGTTTGTGTCGAGTGTGTGTGTGTGTGTGTGTGTGTGTGTGTGTGGAATGAAATAAATTATATTTCGCGATAACCCAGTGCTAGAAACCTCGGCTTGAACTTTTATTATTGAACTTTGCGGTGAGCTTTCGATTTGATTTCAGAAACGTGCGATACGAAGATCCGGTGGAAAATGGGGCACGATGTCCTCGCCTCACACACACATACACCGACAGACAGATCAACTGTATTCACTTACACACGGACAAATCATCTGATTACGCGAGCCTTGAGAGAGACTTCAGACCATGTCATCATCGGCCGAAATAGACCGATCCTGACATGGAATACGAAGCCATGACAGACTTTCTTCGCCCGAACCGATTGAAGGGTGTTTGGGGGATTGGAATATTTCGGATCGTGTTTTTACGATCGGACTTTGGGCTCCTTTTACGAAATCTTTCGTTCTCTGTTTTTGTTTTTTTTTTTTTATTATTTTCCCTAATGTTATTTTGTTGCTGTTCCCTCTTAATTGATAATGTGTGAAATCGTTTACAACTTAATTGCGACTTGTGGATTTATCGATATTTATGTTGTTGTATTTTTTTTCTCTGAAGGGCCGATCAAATGGAATCGAGTTCAAAGAATTCGGCTCGCGGTCGTGCTGGGAATCTCAAATATTTATGGTTTGATTTCTTCTGGGAGGAAGTCGTGTGGATTTTATGTATGGCAACCGCTGCGAAAAAAAGGGAACTCCCTGGGCCATTGAATTGCACAAAACACCCAGATGAACTTGAATGTTTTGTAAATAGAACTGTTTGTTTTATTCTTCGCTCCGACCCACCAACAATAGTTTGTTTATTTTCTTTTCTTTTCATTAAACAATCTCTGAGAAGGTTGGGCAATAGAACCGGAGAATACTTTGAACCAATAATTTTGGGAATATATCAGAGTGAGAAGAACGAAAGAGACCTCGAAAATGTGAAAGGGGGAAAAGAAGACTGATAGGCAAATTGCCCTTTGTGGATTTCAGCACGATATATCACATTTATCTCAATCAATGAATGTTCGACTTCTCGCAATTTTTACGAAAAGAATAAGAAAGAGCATGATTTATAGAGATCTGATGATAGAGTGTGACAAATCCTCGAGAACCAATTCAAATAATGTATATAAATAATTAAATTTCTACTTTTCTGCTATTAGAAAAATGTAATTCAATTCATCAGAGAAAGGTAGTGTTTTTTTCCAAAATTGATTAAGGAACTATTTCACATTAGAGAGATCAAATAGTCATCAATGAAAGATGAAAATAATGCTTTGTATTTTTCAGGAGAAAATCGTTTTTTTTTACAAAATTTATACAACGAAATATTGAGCGATATATCATTATGTTCATACAAATGTAATCAATTGTTCTGAGAAGTCCAATGAAGAATACATTTTCGAAGGAGAAGATAAATAACCCAAGTTTCCTTTTTCACCCCGAAACCCAAAGTTTCGATAAAACTGTTTTCGATTTCTATTTTCGATTGAAGGGATTTTCTTTGGACTCACCTTAGCATTAGTGTAGGATACTCCGGCAGCTTGTATCACGACGAGGATCGTCAGCAGCTTCCAAAGCAGCGACGCATTCCACGGGGAACACGTCGACGGCTTTCCCAGGGCCCTGTGAGAGCCCATGTCGGCAGCTCGAATGTAGAAACCGCCAACACAGAGAGAAGAAAAAAGGAAACGTAAACGAGTCAACGGAAACCACGCGGGGTTCTGTTCGGCAGTGCAGATGCTCTTCCTCTTCTTCCTCGAATGCGGACTGAGGTTTTTCTACTTTTAACTATTTCTATTATTGATAATGAGTACTGTATTAATCAAATGGAGTTTCGACACTTTTTCGGATCTCGTGGCACTTTCTCTGCAAAGGGAAAGACAAGGAAGGAGTGAGCGATGAACCGGCGACACTTTGGGAACCACTGAAGGCAATCGGCGACAGCGGGCGCGAAAATGACAAACGAAGACCAAACGAAGACTAATCGGACAAAAATCACGCGACCCGATCCGCGCGAGGAGGATTTCGCCGACCGATGCGAAATTTCGAGACGAGCGAAGGCGGAGCAGGAAAATTCAGTTTTCGTTTTTATTGTGAATTCAAATTGTTTTGGAATTAATTTATAAAAGAAACTCAGAAATATGAAACAAATATTTTGAAGTCAACTTTACAGAAGAAAAAAACATTTTTGAATCTTCAAAATTCATAAATTGCTAAACTTTTGTAAATAGCATGGAAAAAGTACAGAAATTTTATGAAATTAATAAAATTAAAAAAAAAAAAAACATTTTTACATTTTTTCACTACTAATTCCCAAGTTGAGAAAGTGAAATGAAATTCATTGAGAATTTAATATACGAAAAATCGTAAAAACTATTAACGAAAATTCCAATTTAAAAACTGGAATAATAATAAAATGAATCAAAATTTGAAGTATATTTTTTACAATTTCTTTTAGTTAAAAATTTTCAAAACTTCACCAAACTTTTTGTTCACTTGTACGGTTTTCCTCCAAGAAAAAAATTCTTTCTTTAAAGACGATTTAAAATTCTACAAGTTCTCTGCTTTAAATCCATTTTTGGAACATGAATCCTTTTTGTGATTATTGATGAGTTTTTCATGATTTTTACTTCAAACTTATGCACTGAATTTTCCACTCTCCGCCCCCCTCGTTCGAACTCACGGCCCGATTCCGTTTCCGATCCTGATTCGATCCGTTTTCCGTCCGCAAACTCGTGCGGTTTCCGTGTGGCGAAGTCGGACGCGTTCTTCCAAAGGAAGAAATCGATGGGATTTTCGTGTTGTTCTTGTTATTGCTGGTTGGAGACGCAAGTGCAACCTACTTGGAATCGTTTGAAGGCTCCAGCGCTCAAACAAAAAGGAACCAAAAAATGTTGGAAACAAAAAAACGTCGTCCACCGAACCGAAGTGTGCGTCCGTTCCGTACGACGGCGCGCAACTGAATGACGAGTGGCGGCGAGTCTTGCGCGATGTGCGAATCGGCGGCGGTCGGAGATTCTTCGGAGCGGCCGGCGAAAGCGCTCGAAGCACGACGATGACGATGACGACGACGACGACCAAGGACCGAGCGGCAGCAGCAACAGCAACAACGACGACGACGACAATAACAAAAGGCGGCTGCGAAGACACCCGAAGTCACATCCACCACACACCAACGACGACGACGACGGCGACGATGACGACAACGTTAGCGGCGAACGCGACAGCGACCGCGCTTTGTTCCCCACAACACGAGCCGGCACGAAGCAAGCGAAGACGATGATGTCGACGACGGCCGAAAGCCCCACAGCAGCGAGCACAACAACAACAAAGAGCCGAGCAGCAGTAGCAGCAGCAAGAACCGCAGCAGCGCCGAGAACCGCACGATGACGTCGGACGAACGAACGAACGAACGAGCGAACGCACGAACTCACGAACATTCACGAGCACACGAGTTGGAGTCTCGGTCGACGCAAGAGGAAACGTCGCCGCCGCCAAGAAGTGTGTGTTGCCAACAAGCGACGGCAGCGACGCTGCGTCGTCGGCTGCACGAACTAACTCCCCACACGAGACGACGACGAGAGCGAGAACTCGGCCGGCGACCGGCAAGCGATCGGCATGTGTGGGGAGACGGCGTGGACGATGGTGGCCGAGGGGATCGAGGGGGGGTGGCACATGAGAGGCCGTCGATCGTGGGGCCGAAGACGCGGCGAAAACTTATCAGCGATAAGCGTGCGTGTGTGTGTGTGGGTGAGAGAGGGGGGGTGGCGAGGCGGACGTCGGTGCGGGAGGAAAGGTTGATGTTGAGTGGATAAAGGTTGGAGATTGATAAAAGGAATGACTGTTGTTGGGAAATTATGTCATGACATAAATCACCGTGTCATGGGATATTTTATTTTTCGCTGCAATCGATTCTTGTTCTCGATCTATTTCTCACTCTCTGTGTCTCGCAGCTATCTTTCTGCCTTGGCCATTGGGATCGAAGGCTCGTGACTTCGACGATCGCTGAGGTCACTTCCGGCTGCCAAGAATGTTGAGGTCCAAGGGTTCAGTTTTGAATTCTACGAGAATTTCTTCATTCATCTCCAATAACTCCTTGGGCTTCGTTAAATATTCTCCACACAATTCTCCAGTCGAACTATTTTTTTTCGTTCTCTTTCACTCACTCCGTCACGTCAGCTGGGATCTCTTGAGTGAGCTTTCGAGTTCATGAGGAAAAGGAAAGAGAGAGAGAAGAAAGGAGAAAGAGAGAGAAATGCTCCCACGCCCGAGGCTGCTGCAGAACTCATCAGCCATCGTTGCCGTCGTCGAGAGATGAACACGCTGAGATCGATTGATTTGCCGGTAAAAGGAGCAAAGAAAACAACAACAAAAAAACAACAGCAAGAAAAAAAAAACAACAAACAAAACAACAGCGACAAGAAAACATGACCTAAAAACAACAACAACTAAAACATATCCAGAACACGAAACGTCAACAGCAACAACAACAACAATGCGACCAACTCATGAGAACAAGAGATGCATTTCTTGTTATTGTTATTTTTGTTTTTTTCCTTCTTCATTAGCAGTCATTCTACTTCTTCCTGGATTGTTGTTGTTGTTTTTTTTTTTCATTGTCGGTGAAGTTGCTCGCGTTGTTGTGGTTTTAGTTGATATAGTTGTTGTTGTTGCTATAGTTGTTGTTATGTAATACAAGTACAATTCCAAAGTTAAGTGTGGAGTCATTGTTTTTATTATTGTTGTTGTACCCCCAACAATCGGCAACATAAGAAACAACCAACAACAACAACCAATGAAATGTGAATCTTGTGTCGAAATTTTATTTATTTACACCTCACAAACACACAATCACCATAGGACAACAACAACAACAAAAACAATAACAACAAACATGTCATCGAGAGACACCGCAAAGTGCGACATAAAATTAAACAACAACAACAAGTACTATCATGATGATGATGATGTTGTTGTTGATGACGACAAAAGGTAAACAAAATGTGAAAATCTGAGAAAAACAAAAAATCTCTGAAACCCAAACAAAAGGAAGCGAATGAGTTGGGGAAAGAAAGAGAGAGACGGAGGGAATGACAGAAATAATGAGAGTGTGAGAGAGAGAGAATGAGACAGGGAGTGAGAGAGAGAGTGTGTGTGACATGAGGAGACTTTGAGTGGGTTGGGGCTCAGGTTGAAGATTGTGGGAGATGAACGAGTGAAGTGAAGGAGAACGGAAGAAAAGGAGGGAAGATATTGTGAGAGGAAGAGAGAGAAAGAGGCAGAAAAAGCAGAGAGTGTGAAAAGAGAGGGGGAAGCGAGAGTGTGTGTGAGAGAAAGATTAAGAGACCAGACGATGCCTGCGAAGGTGGAAATGTCGAGGACTTTGGGCATAAGTTAAGGAAATGGAGACAGAAAAAAAAAATAAGAAAAACAAAAACAACGAAGGAATCAGAAGAAGCCAAAGCGAGGAGGTCGGAGAAATGAAGCCGAGAAGCTGACGAAAAAGAAGAAGAAGAACAAGAAGAACAAGAATGAACCTGGCCCAAGTGGAAACTGGGCTCGGTGTGCAAAAGTCGCCTCGGGTCTGAGGACCAGAAATTGCACTGGATTCGTGTGTTTTTGTTGTGGTTATTGTTTTTGTGTTTGTTGTTGTTGGTTGCCTTGCTGTAGGTGCGTTTTGTGTTCTTCTTGCGAGTGCGTTCGTCAAAATCCCATGGCAGAGAGAGGTTCCCAAATGCCCTCTTCAGCACTCACCACCCTCCCTTCCCTGAGCATTCAACCCACAAAAGTAGAGTTATTCTCCGGAGAACACTTGACGATTGTTTTATTTGATTTCCAGAACAAGACGATGACGACAAAGACGAAGACGATGACGATGAAAGAAAAGGTGAACGAAGAGGGTGATGGCAGATGTGCTACAACAACGACAACAATAAACAATTTCAACAAGTACAAAAACAAAAATAAACAATTTCAACAAGTATAAGTACAACAACGACAACAACTAAGAACCTGCGCGATGACTGACAACAAAAAAGACAAAGAGGTTGTTGTCGACAAACGAAGAGATGCAACAGACACGGTTAATCGGGCTCACTTTAGATGATAAGATGGAGGGAGGGGGTTCATATGTTAAGTGTGGAAGGCGTGGCTAAAGGGGGAGGGGATTTGGTTTATATGCAACTAAGAATAATATCGAATATGTCGTTATTGTTGGTGATATTTTGGTATAAACCATGTAGAACATTTAATACGAAGAGGATAGAGAAAAGAAGAAAAAAACCCAACACAATTGCCAAAATATCAGAAAAGCTTTCCACTTATTCGTATTTAGTTGAACATTTTATTTAATTTTTGATAAAGCATTATTTTGTATTTAAAGTTTATAGTTTTGTTTTTTTTTATTATCCGTTATGAACTTAAATATAATTTTTGATTTTATTTAATTATTTTAAGTTTTTTTAAGTTTTACTTTGTTTACTTAATTTTATTTTTATTTAATTTTATTAAATTTTAATAAATTTTATTAAATTTTATAAAATTTTGATAAAGTCATTAAATTATATATTGTTTTATTAAATTTTATTATTTTTAAAATTTTAAGTATTTTTTTTTCATTTTATCTAATTTCGTTTATTTAATTTTTAATTTAATTGTATTTCATTTTAAAAAATTGTATTCTCTTTTATTTTATTTTCTTTAATTATATTTAGTTTTATTTTAATTTATTATTATATATTTTATATATATATATTTTTGTTTATATATTTATATTTTGTCCGTCGAACAAAACATCATTATCGAAATTTCATCATCATCATCATCATCGTTTCCCCCCTGTGAAGATGTTCCACTGTTCGACTGTGGATCCAGATCGTTTCATCGATTTTAATGCGAATTCCAGTGGAACTGTTTCATTTCCCGCTCATGTAAACATTGCGGCACTCTTGTAAAATCTAGACTATTTTTAGAATTTTCTGAATTTTCGATGAGCTGGAAGAACTCGTGATAGGAACTCCGTGAATGAATCAATTCCCATGAATCGACAGCTCCTGACGAAGAAGGTTAATCATTGTTTTTATGATTATTTCAAATCTTGACTCAGGACTTCAATGACTTTGAGAATTCCCAAGCAAAGTATTTTCTCAGCCCCAGGGAAGCACTCAAGCAACGTAGAAATTCAATACAAACTAGGAATTAACTCAGTAAAAAATTAAAATGCACTCAATACAAACTAGACTTGAATCAGCACAAAATAGAAATTCACTTAATAAAAACTAAAATTTTACACAATATAAACTATAAATTAACTCAATATAAACTATAAATTAACTCAAAATAAAATAGAAATTCAATCAATAAAAACCAAAAATGCTCTCAATACAAACTAGGAATTTACTTTAAACAAGTTAAAAAAAATTCCCCTCACTCGAGTGCACTCAATTTGATCCACTCAACTCCACTCATCTTTTCTTCACTCAAGTTGATGCTGATGACTTTGGCTGATGAATTTCAAGAGGAAGCAAAGCAAATTCACCACGCACAGGTGGAAGGTTTGAAGATAGACAGACGACACCTTGGCGCATGGCATAATTTACCACACACACTCACCGATAAACTCACCACAGTTTGGTCAAACAACAACAACAAGTTTGGCACAACCAATACCAATAACTGAAGAGAACGATGAGGTGTCAACAGAGGCGAGCGATTGTTCAAATGTCATTTACCTGCGACTTACTTAACGGGGCTAATCAGGGGGAGATGAGGGTGGGTCGGAACAAAAACATATACAACGACAGTCATAACACCAAAAACAACAACGAATAGCACAACAACAACACGAGGTATCGCTGCAAACGAGCTGATGATTGGCCGAAAGACGAGAGCGAGCGAAACCCGGACGAAGGACGCAAGCGCAAAGGTCGTGGATGGTGGAGGAGGCGATGAGAGAGAGGGAGGAAAATCAATTGTGCCGCGGAGAGAGGGAGAGAGTGAGATGGGGGCGAAAACTCACCCCCGCTGGAAGGAGAAAAGCCTCGACGGAGCCATGAGAACCAATGAGAAGCTTGGGATATTTTCGGGGAAATTTCGAACGCTTGGTCACCACTCACTGGGGCGCGGGATTTTCAAAACTGCACGCGAACTAATCGAAAAACAAACTATTTTTCGCCCATTGGCTGCGGTTCGAAAGTTTATCAACCAATTTTTGAGATTTCATTTGCGGAAATCGGCCGAAACACGAGAGACTTCAATTAAAATTCTAATCGAATTGAAATTCATCCGCTGTTTATCGCGCGGAAGGTTCTTCTTGAGAGCGCCTCGTGAGGTTTTCGGTTTCACTGGACGTTGGCCGTTCCCAGAGGTTATCATCAACTGTGGTATTTGGGGCTTTGTGTATTAATCAATTCCTTCGCCTGTCGACTGTTGTTGGCAGCGTCTCCGGGGTTGGCGCCGTTTTGCCGTCGACCAGCGAGAGGGATTTAAAAATAAGTTCCACATCAATAGGTTAATTTTTGACCAAAATGTAGAGAAAAACAACATTTTCTCGGGATGATTGACAAATCCTGCGAATTTTCCCGATTCACCTCATTTTCCACCCTTGGTTCTTCGTTAAACTCATTCTGTTTTTGGTGAAAATTCGCGAAATAATTTCCCATTTCTCAAATTCTCCTCAGAAAGCTTCGCAGGGTTTTTATCTTCACTTTCACGGCGGATAAAACGGTTCGGGCCTCGGCTAAAGCCGCAAACAGTATGTGCAGCCTCCATGGTGAGTTTGGCGTGGTGAACTCAGGAGCAGATACAGTGGGGTAATAAGTATACATTTTATTTTATATTTTATATATATTTTATTTTTTTTTCTAACGGTAGAGTTTTTGTGTATTATTTTAAAAAAGGACTAAATTTCATTGATTTAAATTCAAAATGGACTACTAAAAAAATTATATTTTCTAATTTATGGAAAATTTATTATTATTTACTTATATAAAAATGTTGTAAAATTTTGATAAATTTTCGATCATTCTTTAAAAAAAATGCGAATTTTCGATTTGCAACATAAAACAATTTATTTCAAGGAATTTCTTCATTAAAATCTTCATGTATTCAGTTAGAACTCGCTCGAGGGAATCCAAATAACTGTTGCCCACTGGAAGATGTTTGAAAATTATTTCGTATGTTCTTCTTCTTGTTCCATGGGTTATTTTTCTTATCAATGTTGATGTTTTCCAACAACAGCAATTCAAATTGATTTCAATTGACCTCGAGGCAAAGCGATGCCAACGAGGTCACAAGAACTACAAGAGCAACTACTACAATAAAAACAACAATAACTCGAAGATCAACAACAACAATAACTCGAAGAACAACAACAACAACAACAACTACAGAAACAACAACTACTATAAGAACAAAAACAATAGAGAAACAATAAAAAAATAAATTTCCTTGCTGCAAAAGAATTTCAGCTGAGTTTGCGAAATGAACGAGCGAATTTTTCCAAATTAAGTTCAAGTTGCAACGAGAACAACAATAACAATAACAAAAACTAAGACAAAAACAAGAACCATAATAACAACAAAAATAACAACAAAGACCACAGCAATAACGAAAAGAACATAAGAACAAACCAACAAAGAGCGGAAGTGCAAGTGCGGAGGCGATTTCCGATTTCCGGCCCACACGCTTCCGTCTCCATCGTGCGGATGGCGGTTGGTCGTGGTGGGCGGGCAGGCAGCGAGGGGCGTGGCCCACAAGAGCCACAAGAATTTGGAAGAAACCCATTCGAGCTGGAGGCGATCAGAAGCGACAACAACAAGTTTGCGAGAAAAAAAATGACACCAACACCAACGCAAATTTCGTTGGCGATGTCGATGGCTTCCGGACGAGTTGCAGGGAAAGGAAACAATTCGAGAGAAGAAAGAGGAGGATGCGGAGATGGAATGAAGCTGTTCATTTAATGCGATTGCTCATGGCCGGGGCAGGGGGCGGTGAATCGGAAAATGTCCTCTCGATCGAGTGAAAAATTTATGCAAAACGCTCGAAGGAATTTAAGGACGACGATTCTTGCTATTCAAATAAATTTCTACAGTAAAATAAAATGAAGAGGAAAATATTGAGAAAATTAAAAACATCGCTTTGGATTATTAGTTATTGACTTGAAATTTCCCCTGGGGTTTCTCAATCTTCACACAATCTCTGAATTACACCCACATGTATCCCAGGTATAACAATAATTGCACTCAGGTGGCAACGTCTGCAAATATCAACAGTTGATCATGCCTTCGAAATAATCACAACAAAGAAGGCGTTTTTTTTTTTTTGCAGCTCTGTTGATACGTCTATAAATTTGGTTGCTGCAATAAAAAATCATCGGAAAAAGTCTGAAAAAATTGTTTACGGCAAATCGGATAATTTTAGACGAGGCATAAAAAAGAGAGCGAAAAAACCCGAAGGTAAACAAACAATGGCGATTGGGATTGAACTGTGGGGGCAAATTTTTTAAATGGAAAATTAATTGACTGAAACGATTCGCTCCATTCAATGATGAAACCCATATTTTCTCGAGATTCTCCGGAATAAACGATCGCCTTTGTCGAATTGGTCAATGGCCAATGGGTTGATGAAGTTCATCGATATTGCGATGGAGTTTTTTTCGAGTTCATTGGAAGCGAATTCCATTTTGATTCCGAATCCGATCGATTCCTAAATCATTCCATCACACGTTTTCACAATCGATATTTCGAGAAATCCCACATATTTTTCATTAGGGGAATTAAAGCACACGTTTTCACAATCCAATTCACCACACGTTTATCATTATCGGAGAAAGATCATCACGTCATTGTTTAGCTGAAAATGTTTCAATTCTTTCGGAAAACAACGTAGATCGAATATTTTGATTTGGAGAAAAGTTTATCTGAAATCATTCGATCATTTCGATAAGGATAATTATTAAGTTGAGGACATAAACCTATGATTTAGTAAGGACATAAACCAACTATTCAGTCGTGATAAAAACACCATGAATGAGATCCTTGAAATTTTGGGTAAATTTCGATTATATAGAGATTGTAAATTGAAATTTTTGGTCAATTTCGATTGAAAAGTTAGTAAATTAATAAAAAAAAATTGCATTGATTCTTCGTAAAAGCTCACGTCGCAAGCCAATTACCGTAGCTTAAGTTCTCTCCTTGACATGTGCCTTTTGCCATTGTGTGGACGACATTCAGGGTCCTTTCAGCGTTGCCGGATCCCGAGAAGATCGTAAATTGCAAAGACGCACTTGAGTGAGGCGAGAGTTCAAAGCCAAGGTGCGGACCACGTTGACGCTTTACGTAAGTCATGTCAATGGGGGAAGGGTTTTCAGAGAGGGATGGAAGATGGGGAAAAAGATGCGTCTTGCGAGACTGTCAGAAGCAGACAATGGTCTAGAGACAACAACAAAAACAATGACGACGACAACAACGAAAACGACATCGAAAATAATAACAATAACAATAACAAAGCAACAAGTCGGTCATGGGGCCCATGAAGAGAAAGAGAGACAATGACTGGAGGAGGTTCGGAGAAAGTGAGATGGCAGGAGAGAGAGAGAAAGCGGTATTGGAGGAGGTTCAGAGAAAGAGACTGATGACAAATGCGAATGGAAAAGAAAGGACCAAGAAACAACGACAACCAGAACAAACCAAGAGACAACGACAAACTAAGAGACAACGACACGAGCGGCCGAAGCAGAGACGAGTGGAGGTCAGAAGAGTCTCCACCCTCTCTTCTGACCTCCACTCGTCTCTGCTTTGGTGGAGAAGGAGGAAGAGAGAACGATGTCGGAATTTGCGCGGGTGTCGAGCATAGCGGTGGATTTCTAACGGCTCCCGACCATGTGACGACCGCTTGGCATTCAACAGCGCTGCCAGATTGTGCAACCAGGCAACGGACACGTGACTTCGGACGATGACGAGCGCCGTGCGGGGAGTGCGGGGAGAGCGGAAGACTTTAAATGATGCGCGCCCTTCTGCGAAAATGCTTAAGCGAGTGTGCGTGACAGGAGAAGAGAGAGAGGGAGGAAGAGAAATGGAGAGAGAGAGAGGGAGGAAGATAAATGAAGAGGGAGGAAGAGAGAGAGAGAGGGCAAAGGAGAGTGGAATGGTCAGAGAATTCTATGGTGAGAGAATGTCATGAAGAGAAATTGCTATGTGGGGATGATAGAGATTAAAAGCATTGAATTAATTACCGGTTGCGCCATTAGGAAGAGATGAAGTGGAAGAGAAGAGATGAAGTGAAGTGAAGTAAACTAAAGAGATGGACAGAGGGAGGCGGGAACGAGAGATAAAGAGAGAGAGCGAGAGAGGTAGATGTGTGAGAAGAAGAGGGGACAGAGAAAGAGAAGGTTGGAGATAGAGTTACGACAGAAGCAGGGTTCGAACCATGGAAAATAGAAATCGTAGAAAAGAGCAACAAAATTCGCAGTAAAAAGCGACAAAAAAAGTAGTAGGCATCAAATCCCCGAAGTGCACAAAAATAAACAAAATTTCGCAGAAAATTTTCCATTTTTAACTAGAAATCTATGTGAATTAAGAACATAACATAAAGAAATTTCAATTGAATTTCAATTTCACTGAAAAAGATTATGGAAAATTCGTAGTAGATTATAATTAAAATGTAGTGACGGAGAAGATTTTAAATCAGCAGAGTAGATTTTAAATTTTGTCCAACAGTGAAGAAGATCTCCTACGATCGATGTATAGTTCGAACCATCGATAGAAGTATGTAAATGCCATATGGGGAGATGAGATGGAATGATCATATACAGAAATGAGATAAGAAAATAAAATCGAGAGTGAAGAGGAGGATAGAAGAGAATGATTCGCTTGTCGCCGCCTTGCAATTTGGTGGTTTCACAAATTTCCGACTTTCGTATAGTTTGATGAAATTATAAAATTATTTAGGCGAGATTCTGCCATGGAATTAATGCAATTAATTTGCATTGCATCGTCGACGGAAAATAACGACAACAATATCTTTAGTAAGAAAAACAAGAAGAACAAAAATTTATAATAACAACAATAAAAATAATACCACAACAATAAAAATAATACCACCAAAAAGGAATAACTACAATAATAACAATAACAAAAACAATAATAAAAACAATAATAAAAACAATAATAACAACAACAACCATAACAACAACAACAACAACCGAACTCAATTAACTGCTGCTTTTCATGAAAACTTCACCACAACTGTCGCAACTCAACTCGTCACGGACTTAATTTCCCCCCCAACCTCATCCCATCACATCTTCCCACTCACTCACTCACTTTATCCCTCTCTCTTTCTCTCCCTCTATTAGTCTCTTTCTCTCTCTCTCTCTCTTTCTTCCTCCCTCACACTCTTCTCCACGCACACTTGGCATTCACTTGGGAGCAACTCGAGAATTTAACTCGATCACGTGTTGCTCGGGAGGTGAAAATAATCGTAACAATAACAAAAATGAATAGCAATAACAACGAATAGCAATAACAACGACAAAAACAGGTTCAACAGCAACAACAAACAATTCAACTATACTAACAAGAAGGAACTATCGACCCACGCCATTTAAATTCTCAGCGAACAAAGGAAGGAGAAAGATGGGTGGGGAAAAGGGAGGTTGGATGAATAAAGGATGGAAGGCGGAAGGATCTTTGGATGGATGGAAAGGAAGGAAGAATGAAGATGGAAGGAAGGATGGAGAAGGAAGGAAGGATGGAAAACGATGGAATGATAGAGAAAGGTAGAAAGGATAGAGAAAAGATGTAGAAAGCAAGTGCGGGCTTTTCTCGGGAGAAGTCACGCGTGTCACGTGTACGCACTGAGAACTCCAGCAACATCCAAACCCACAATGCATGGATACATCAGCACACATCTAAACTAAACGTTGTACTAAACAAAATTCCGGCTTAGCGAATTTCCCACAATCCGAGTCCATTGCCTAGAATTCCATCGTCCTCTCTCATCAGAGTCTATTAATTAGTTCACCATTGCAGAGAATTATTTCATCATCATTATATCATCATCAGTTCATCAACAAGAACGAAATCGTTCAGATGGTCTAATAGACCATTTTAGCCCACAAACCAAACGATTGATTGATTGCGACAAGGATGCCATGGAGATCTATGTATAGGTAAGGACTATCGAAAGGGGGGGAGGGAAACAGTTTGGGCTCTGGACAAATTGTGCTGGAGCTGGGACAAACAGCTCTGGCGATTTGTCAAACTCATGGCACACGTCATTCAATAGGAGGAAGAAGAGGATCCTATGACGTCATCTCGATTTACATCGACTACAATATGAGGAAGTCGATTTCCTCTACAACAGGGGGGGTGAAATTTGATTTCCTCTGAACTGAATAAAACGAAGTCGAAAGTTCAAAGAAACTCATACTGAAATTTTTTTTCTACAGAGGAATTCGCCTGAATTCATGGATGGGTTTTTAGTGGTTTCCGTTTATTTTCATATGATGTCAGCATCTGTTTCCGAATGCAAATTTTCTGTCATAAAATCCATCGTAAATTCATCAAATTTTGCCAGATTATCGATCGACTCAATCGAAGGAATTCCAGTAAAATTGTGTATTTTTTGTTTTTTTTTTTGAAAATAATGGATCGTGAAATAAATGTTTATATACCGCTGGGGATTGATTGTTTTTGAGTTTATTTAATGTGAGATGAGATGTGAGCGAACTCGTTTCAAGGCTACTGATGGATCCTGGGTCATGGTGTTGGGTGTTAATAGAGTATTATTAGGGTACTAATACAGTACTATTCGAGTACTAATGGAGTAAGTATTGTAAACTTCTCCTAGTCTCACTGTGTAGTTTTTCCTGTGACCGAGGAGGAGTTGGTCAGGGAAACTACAATCCAATAAAGCCAATCGCAACAATCCGGAATACTTGAGAAAAGCCGCTCTCGACCAACACAGTTCAGGAAGCACTTGAACTGCGATCCCCATGTTGAAAGGACTTCAGCCTCAATTTCAACCTCGTTCTCCCCATGGGCTCCTTCGGTTGCAACATGTTGCGTCCCGAGAAGAACGTCATCCTCGAGCCAAGGAGTGGGCGAAAGGCATCGGAAGGAGGCAAAAGATGACGGAAGGAGTTGGAAGGAGGACTAGTTGAGGTGACAGAAGCGAGGGGAGGCAGAAGGAAAGACATCCGCCCGAAGCGCCGAAGTGCGAGGATGACTTCGACCGAGCGCTCGACAAATATTTAAGCTGGCGATCTGCAGAACTTTGTCTGCATCGAAGTCCGAAGAGAGAGAGAGAGAGAGAGGGAGAAGGCAAGAGGGCATGGTAAGAATCGCAAGAGGTGGAATTTAAAAATACACGAGTTCCGAGAAGAAGCTTCAGGGATGGAGAAGAAAGCTAGAGGTAAAACGAAGGTGGATGAAGCAAGCGAATGGTATGAAGGAAGAAGGGATGAAGACAACGAGAGGTAAACGGGAGAAGAGATGAAGACAACGAGAGGTAAAAAAGATGTGGAGATGGTGAGAGCTGCTGGAATTTGGCCCAGGGGATCGAAGTTGGTGAAGGTGGAAAGGTGAAGCCAACGAAGCTAAAGGAGGAGGAGGATAAGGAGGAGGAAAAAGGAAAAGGCGAAGAGCACGTTGAATGCACTTCGCGAGTCAACTGCGGAAGCCCCAAGACTAACGATGCAACAGTCGGGAAAAGTGATAAAAAAGTTTTTTAATATTTCTCGGCGAGAACACACAAAA